>CM026392.1:22631997-22666590 GCA_014843695.1 Archivesica marissinica | reverse complement strand
AGTATGCCGACTGCTGACTATAAACCAATTACCAGTACATAATGTACATGCTTAGAATCCAATCTTACCGAGAGAGTATGCCGACTGCTGACTATAAACCAATTACCAGTATAAACGTACATGCTTAGAATCCAATCTTACCGAGATAGTATGCCGACTGCTGACTATAAACTAATTACCAGTACATAATGTACATGCTTAGAATCCAATCTTACCGTGACAGTATGCCGACTGCTGACTATAAACTAATTACCAGTACATAATGTACATGCTTAGAATCCAATCTTACCGAGACAGTATGCCGACTGCTGACTATAAACTAATTACCAGTACATAATGTACATGCTTAGAATCCAATCTTACCGAGACAGTATGCCGACTGCTGACTATAAACCAATTACCAGTACATAATGTACATGCTTAGAACCCAATCTTACCGTGACAGTATGCCGACTGCTGACTATAAACCAATTACCAGTACATAATGTACATGCTTAGAATCCAATCTTACCGTGACAGTATGCCGACTATAAACCAATTACCAGTACATAATGTACATGCTTAGAATCCAATCTTACCGAGACAGTATGCCGACTGCTGACTATAAACTAATTACCAGTACATAATGTACATGCTTAGAATCCAATCTTACCGAGACAGTATGCCGACTGCTGACTATAAACCAATTACCAGTACATAATGTACATGCTTAGAACCCAATCTTACCGAGACAGTATGCCGACTGCTGACTATAAACCAATTACCAGTACATAATGTACATGCTTAGAATCCAATCTTACCGAGACAGTATGCCGACTGCTGACTATAAACCAATTACCAGTACATAATGTACATGCTTAGAATCCAATCTTACCGTGACAGTATGCCGACTGCTGACTATAACCAATTACCAGTACATAATGTACATGCTTAGAATCCAATCTTACCGTGACAGTATGCCGACTGCTGACTATAAACCAATTACCAGTACATAATGTACATGCTTAGAACCCAATCTTACCGAGACAGTATGCCGACTGCTGACTATAAACCAATTACCAGTACATAATGTACATGCTTAGAATCCAATCTTACCGTGACAGTATGCCGACTGCTGACTATAAACCAATTACCAGTACATAATGTACATGCTTAGAACCCAATCTTACCGTGACAGTATGCCGACTGCTGACTATAAACCAATTACCAGTACATAATGTACATGCTTAGAATCCAATCTTACCGAGACAGTATGCCGACTGCTGACTATAAACCAATTACCAGTACATAATGTACATGCTTAGAACCCAATCTTACAGAGACTGTATGCCGACTGCTGACTATAAACTAATTACCAGTACATAATGTACATGCTTAGAACCCAATCTTACCGTGACAGTATGCCGACTGCTGACTATAAACCAATTACCAGTACATAATGTACATGCTTAGAATCCAATCTTACCGTGACAGTATGCCGACTGCTGACTATAAACCAATTACCAGTACATAATGTACATGCTTAGAATCCAATCTTACCGAGACAGTATGCCGACTGCTGACTATAAACCAATTACCAGTACATAATGTACATGCTTAGAATCCAATCTTACCGTGACAGTATGCCGACTGCTGACTATAAACCAATTACCAGTACATAATGTACATGCTTAGAACCCAATCTTACCGTGACAGTATGCCGACTGCTGACTATAAACCAATTACCAGTACATAATGTACATGCTTAGAATCCAATCTTACCGAGACAGTATGCCGACTGCTGACTATAAACCAATTACCAGTACATAATGTACATGCTTAGAATCCAATCTTACCGTGACAGTATGCCGACTGCTGACTATAAACCAATTACCAGTACATAATGTACATGCTTAGAACCCAATCTTACCGTGACAGTATGCCGACTGCTGACTATAAACCAATTACCAGTACATAATGTACATGCTTAGAATCCAATCTTACCGAGAGACAGTATGCCGACTGCTGACTATAAACCAATTACCAGTACATAATGTACATGCTTAGAACCCAATCTTACCGTGACAGTATGCCGACTGCTGACTATAAACCAATTACCAGTACATAATGTACATGCTTAGAATCCAATCTTACCGAGACAGTATGCCGACTGCTGACTATAAACCAATTACCAGTACATAATGTACATACTTAGAACCCAATCTTACCGTGACAGTATGCCGACTGCTGACTATAAACCAATTACCAGTACATAATGTACATGCTTAGAACCCAATCTTACCGTGACAGTATGCCGACTGCTGACTATAAACTAATTACCAGTACATAATATACATGCTTAGAATCCAATCTTACCAAGACAGTATGCCGACTGCTGACTATAAACTAATTACCAGTACATAATGTACATGTTTAGAATCCAATCTTACCGAGACAGTATGCCGACAGCTGACTATAAACTAATTACCAGTACATAGTGTACATGCTTAGAACCCAATCTTACCGAGACTGTATGCCGACTGCCGACAATAAACTAATTACCAGTACATAATGTACATGCTTAGAACACAATCTTACCGAGAGACAGTATGCCGACTGCTGACTATAAACCAATTACCAGTACATAATGTACATGCTTAGAATCCAATCTTACCGTGACAGTATGCCGACTGCTGACTATAAACCAATTACCAGTACATAATGTACATGCTTAGAACCCAATCTTACCGTGACAGTATGCCGACTGCTGACTATAAACCAATTACCAGTACATAATGTACATGCTTAGAATCCAATCTTACCGAGACAGTATGCCGACTGCTGACTATAAACCAATTACGAGTACATAATGTACATGCTTAGAACCCAATCTTACCGTGACAGTATGCCGACTGCTGACTATAAACTAATTACCAGTACATAATGTACATGCTTAGAACCCAATCTTACCGTGACAGTATGCCGACTGCTGACTATAAACTAACTACCAGTACATAATATACATGCTTAGAATCCAATCTTACCAAGACAATATGCCGACTGCTGATTATAAACTAATTACCAGTACATAATGTACATGTTTAGAATCCATTCTTACCGAGACAGTATGCCGACAGCTGACTATAAACTAATTACCAGTACATAGTGTACATGCTTAGAACACAATCTTACCGAGACTGTATGCCGACTGCCGACAATAAACTAATTACCAGTACATAATGTACATGCTTAGAACACACTCTTACCCGAGAGACAGTATGCCGACTGCTGACTATAAACCAATTACCAGTACATAATGTACATGCTTAGAATCCAATCTTACCGTGACAGTATGCCGACTGCTGACAATAAACCAATTACCAGTACATAATGTACATGCTTAGAACCCAATCTTACCGTGACAGTATGCCGACTGCTGACTATAAACCAATTACCAGTACATAATGTACATGCTTAGAACCCAATCTTTCCCGAGAGACAGTATGCCGACTGCTGACTATAAACCAATTACCAGTACATAATGTACATGCTTAGAATCCAATCTTACCGTGACAGTATGCCGACTGCTGACAATAAACCAATTACCAGTACATAATGTACATGCTTAGAACACAATCTTACCCGAGAGACAGTATGCCGACTGCTGACTATAAACCAATTACCAGTACATAATGTACATGCTTAGAACCCAATCTTACCGTGACAGTATGCCGACTGCTGACTATAAACCAATTACCAGTACATAATGTACATGCTTAGAATCCAATCTTACAGAGACAGTATGCCGACTGCTGACTATAAACCAATTACCAGTACATAATGTACATGCTTAGAATCCAATCTTACCGTGACAGTATGCCGACTGCTGACAATAAACCAATTACCAGTACATAATGTACATGTTTAGAACCCAATCTTACCGTGACAGTATGCCGACTGCTGACTATAAACCAATTACCAATACATAATGTACATGCTTAGAATCCAATCTTACCGAGACATTATGCCGACTGCCGACTATAAACCAATTACTAGTACATAATGTACATGCTTAGAACCCAATCTTACCGTGACAGTATGCCGACTGCTGACTATAAACGAATTACCAGTACATAATGTACATGCTTAGAACCCAATCTTACCGTGACAGTATGCCGACTGCTGACTATAACCTAATTACCAGTACATAATGTACATGCTTAGAATCCAATCTTACCGAGACAGTATGCCGACTGCTGACTATAAACCAATTACCAGTACATAATGTGCATGCTTAGAATCCAATCTTACCGTGACAGTATGCCGACTGCTGACTATAAACCAATTACCAGTACATAACGTACATGC
This sequence comes from Archivesica marissinica, assembly GCA_014843695.1. Lineage (NCBI taxonomy): Eukaryota > Metazoa > Mollusca > Bivalvia > Venerida > Vesicomyidae > Archivesica > Archivesica marissinica. Next base: position 22,662,243 of record CM026392.1, on the reverse strand, counting down.
TTAGAACCCAATCTTACCGTGACAGTATGCCGACTGCTGACTATAAACCAATTACCAGTACATAATGTACATGCTTAGAATCAAATCTTACCGAGAGAGTATGCCGACTGTTGACTATAAACCAATTACCAGTACATAATGTACATGCTTAGAACCCAATCTTACCGTGACAGTATGCCGACTGCTGACTATAAACCAATTACCAGTACATAATGTACATGCTTAGAATCCAATCTTACCGTGACAGTATGCCGACTGCTGACTATAAACCAATTACCAGTACATAATGTACATGCTTAGAACCCAATCTTACCGTGACAGTATGCCGACTGCTGATTATAAACCAATTACCAGTACATAATGTACATGCTTAGAATCCAATCTTACCGAGACAGTATGCCGACTGCTGACTATAAACCAATTACCAGTACATAATGTACATACTTAGAACCAAATCTTACCGTGACAGTATGCCGACTGCTGACTATAAACCAATTACCAGTACATAATGTACATGCTTAGAACCCAATCTTACCGTGACAGTATGCCGACTGCTGACTATAAACTAACTACCAGTACATAATATACATGCTTAGAATCCAATCTTACCAAGACAATATGCCGACTGCTGACTATAAACTAATTACCAGTACATAATGTACATGTTTAGAATCCATTCTTACCGAGACAGTATGCCGACAGCTGACTATAAACTAATTACCAGTACATAGTGTACATGCTTAGAACACAATCTTACCGAGACTGTATGCCGACTGCCGACAATAAACTAATTACCAGTACATAATGTACATGCTTAGAACACACTCTTACCCGAGAGACAGTATGCCGACTGCTGACTATAAACCAATTACCAGTACATAATGTACATGCTTAGAACCCAATCTTACCGTGACAGTATGCCGACTGCTGACTATAAACCAATTACCAGTACATAATGTACATGCTTAGAACCCAATCTTACCGAGACAGTATGCCGACTGCTGACTATAAACCAATTACCAGTACATAATGTACATGCTTAGAATCCAATCTTACCGAGACAGTATGCCGACTGCTGACTATAAACTAATTACCAGTACATAGTGTACATGCTTAGAACACAATCTTACCGAGACTGTATGCCGACTGCCGACAATAAACTAATTACCAGTACATAATGTACATGCTTAGAACACACTCTTACCCGAGAGACAGTATGCCGACTGCTGACTATAAACCAATTACCAGTACATAATGTACATGCTTAGAACCCAATCTTACCGTGACAGTATGCCGACTGCTGACAATAAACATTACCAGTACATAATGTACATGCTTAGAACCCAATCTTACCGTGACAGTATGCCGACTGCTGACTATAAACCAATTACCAGTACATAATGTACATGCTTAGAACCCAATCTTTCCCGAGAGACAGTATGCCGACTGCTGACTATAAACCAATTACCAGTACATAATGTACATGCTTAGAATCCAATCTTACCGTGACAGTATGCCGACTGCTGACAATAAACCAATTACCAGTACATAATGTACATGCTTAGAACCCAATCTTACCGTGACAGTATGCCGACTGCTGACTATAAACAATTACCAGTACATAATGTACATGCTTAGAATCCAATCTTACCGAGACAGTATGCCGACTGCTGACTATAAACCAATTACCAGTACATAATGTACATGCTTAGAATCCAATCTTACCGTGACAGTATGCCGACTGCTGACTATAAACCAATTACCAGTACATAATGTACATGCTTAGAACCCAATCTTACCGTGACAGTATGCCGACTGCTGACTATAAACCAATTACCAGTACATAATGTACATGCTTAGAACCCAATCTTACCCGAGAGACAGTATGCCGACTTCTGACTATAAACCAATTACCAGTACATAATGTACATGCTTAGAACCCAATCTTACCGTGACAGTATGCCGACTGCTGACTATAAACCAATTACCAGTACATAATGTACATGCTTAGAATCCAATCTTACCGAGACAGTATGCCGACTGCTGAATATAAACCAATTACGAGTACATAATGTACATACTTAGAACCAAATCTTACCGTGACAGTATGCCGACTGCTGACTATAAACCAATTACCAGTACATAATGTACATGCTTAGAACCCAATCTTACCGTGACAGTATGCCGACTGCTGACTATAAACTAACTACCAGTACATAATATACATGCTTAGAATCCAATCTTGCCAAGACAATATGCCGACTGCTGATTATAAACTAATTACCAGTACATAATGTACATGTTTAGAATCCATTCTTACCGAGACAGTATGCCGACAGCTGACTATAAACTAATTACCAGTACATAGTGTACATGCTTAGAACACAATCTTACCGAGACTGTATGCCGACTGCCGACAATAAACTAATTACCAGTACATAATGTACATGCTTAGAACACACTCTTACCGAGAGACAGTATGCCGACTGCTGACTATAAATCAATTACCAGTACATAATGTACATGCTTAGCATCCAATCTTACCGTGACAGTATGCCGACTGCTGACAATAAACCAATTACCAGTACATAATGTACATGCTTAGAACCCAATCTTACCGTGACAGTATGCCGACTGCTGATTATAAACCAATTACCAGTACATAATGTACATGCTTAGAATCCAATCTTACCAAGACAGTATGCCGACTGCTGACTATAAACCAATTACGAGTACATAATGTACATACTTAGAACCAAATCTTACCGTGACAGTATGCCGACTGCTGACTATAAACTAATTACCAGTACATAATGTACATGCTTAGAACCCAATCTTACCGTGACAGTATGCCGACTGCTGACTATAAACTAACTACCAGTACATAATATACATGCTTAGAATCCAATCTTACCAAGACAATATGCCGACTGCTGATTATAAACTAATTACCAGTACATAATGTACATGTTTAGAATCCATTCTTACCGAGACAGTATGCCGACAGCTGACTATAAACTAATTACCAGTACATAGTGTACATGCTTAGAACACAATCTTACCGAGACTGTATGCCGACTGCCGACAATAAACTAATTACCAGTACATAATGTACATGCTTAGAACACACTCTTACCCGAGAGACAGTATGCCGACTGCTGACTATAAACCAATTACCAGTACATAATGTACATGCTTAGAACCCAATCTTACCGTGACAGTATGCCGACTGCTGACTATAAACCAATTACCAGTACATAATGTACATGCTTAGAACCCAATCTTTCCCGAGAGACAGTATGCCGACTGCTGACTATAACCCAATTACCAGTACATAATGTACATGCTTAGAATCCAATCTTACCGTGACAGTATGCCGACTGCTGACAATAAACCAATTACCAGTACATAATGTACATGCTTAGAACCCAATCTTACCGTGACAGTATGCCGACTGCTGACTATAAACCAATTACCAGTACATAATGTACATGCTTAGAATCCAATCTTACCGAGACAGTATGCCGACTGCTGACTATAAACCAATTACCAGTACATAATGTACATGCTTAGAACACAATCTTACCCGAGAGACATTATGCCGACTTCTGACTATAAACCAATTACCAGTACATAATGTACATGCTTAGAACCCAATCCTACCGTGACAGTATGCCGACTGCTGACTATAAACCAATTACCAGTACATAATGTACATGCTTAGAATCCAATCTTACCGAGAAAGTATGCCGACTGCTGAATATAAACCAATTACGAGTACATAATGTACATACTTAGAACCAAATCTTACCGTGACAGTATGCCGACTGCTGACTATAAACCAATTACCAGTACATAATGTACATGCTTAGAACCCAATCTTACCGTGACAGTATGCCGACTGCTGACTATAAACTAACTACCAGTACATAATATACATGCTTAGAATCCAATCTTACCAAGACAATATGCCGACTGCTGATTATAAACTAATTACCAGTACATAATGTACATGTTTAGAATCCATTCTTACCGAGAGAGTATGCCGACAGCTGACTATAAACTAATTACCAGTACATAGTGTACATGCTTAGAACACAATCTTACCGAGACTGTATGCCGACTGCCGACAATAAACTAATTACCAGTACATAATGTACATGCTTAGAACACACTCTTACCCGAGAGACAGTATGCCGACTGCTGACTATAAACCAATTACCAGTACATAATGTACATGCTTAGCATCCAATCTTACCGTGACAGTATGCCGACTGCTGACAATAAACCAATTACCAGTACATAATGTACATGCTTAGAACCCAATCTTACCGTGACAGTATGCCGACTGCTGACTATAAACCAATTACCAGTACATAATGTACATGCTTAGAACCCAATCTTTCCCGAGAGACAGTATGCCGACTGCTGACTATAAACCAATTACCAGTACATAATGTACATGCTTAGAATCCAATCTTACCGTGACAGTATGCCGATTGCTGACAATAAACCAATTACCAGTACATAATGTACATGCTTAGAACACAATCTTACCCGAGAGACAGTATGCCGACTGCTGACTATAAACCAATTACCAGTACATAATGTACATGCTTAGAATCCAATCTTACCGTGACAGTATGCCGACTGCTGACAATAAACCAATTACCAGTACATAATGTACATGCTTAGAACCCAATCTTACCGTGACAGTATGCCGACTGCTGACTATAAGCCAATTACCAGTACATAATGTACATGCTTAGAACCCAATCTTACCGTGACAGTATGCCGACTGCTGACTATAACCTAATTACCAGTACATAATGTACATGCTTAGAATCCAATCTTACCGAGACAGTATGCCGACTGCTGACCAGTTCGTCGAAGATAATAATGAATGTCGTCGCCACACTTTCGAACTTCAATATTCCAATTGTTACTGCAGTCATCAATCGGGTTTACTTCACATACACCCACTGTGACAGGCATATCGTTCAATTTATCGACATCAGGATGAGTACCTAGTATGTTAAATGTTCATGCTGTGAGGACACTGAACGTAACACAAGTTGATAACAGGCAGTAATAACGTGTTTAATCACATAACATTGCTTGTGTTCAATGATATAACACCATCTAATAATTTCATCTATGTACAGGCGTGTAATAACACCTGGAAGGGTTCTGATTGGTTGAGAGAATAATACTTATAATATGTAAAATTAAACGTTAATGTAAGCACATTGCTATTTGAATTGGTACATGAATTGGTAAGACAATCTATGATTTTATAGAAGTATCGACGCAATTATAACACTGTTTAAAACATAAATATGCCTTGTGTAGTGACGTCATGCAAATTTAGTGCCGTCATGACAATTTGAGCTGATACTTGGTGCCAAAATGAAAGTAGCATTTTATTAAAACGAGCGCGCACTGTGATTATTTGTTAAAAAGGAGTTTTCGCTTGTGATGATTTCATACCATAGTTCATGAAACGAGATTCAGAAACTATGGTATGAAGTCACCAGTCATGTAAGATCCTATATATAATAATAACAATAATAAGTCATCAAATTTGCATTGTACATGGGACATTATGGATATTACAATATTCACATCTCATCAGTGTACAAACAGAATATACATAACATACATATAATTCAGTATAAAAGTACAATGTCACTCCAACATGGAGTTATAACAGATATATCACAATAATTCATCACAGATCAAATGATAAACCAGCACCATCTGAAATTAGAAACTGCTCTAAAACAATGATAAAACACTGACAGACAAAATCTATATTGAGGCACACTGATTAAGAATTGGTCATATGCAATCTAAACTGGCTTTGATCAGACAGACACGCAAACTCGTGTGTGAACAAATATTGTGTAGTTGTTATTAATATATCATTGTAAACTGGGAAATTCAGTAATACATTTAACACATTTTCTAATGTGTCGTTATTCACAATGGACAAATCCTAGATTCCTCTGGCGAACCTTCATACCGGCCCGCCTCTATCCTAATATCTATCTATATATCTATCAGACATATAGTCGACATTTACAAAGTGCAGAACGATGGCTGGGTTGTAATACAAGTTTGCATTATTTCTCTTGTAACATATTCAGATTTATACAATTTATACACTCTCACTGTATTTGCCCGCGACCAGAGGGACATGTTGACTTATTTATCTTGGTTGTCCAACTATTCATACACTTATCGCATGTTTTAACCTCGACCTCATGTGCACAAGAACTAGATTTTCGATTGGCAAAACTAGTGTACATATGAAAATCATTAAGCTCATAATGTCTCTTAGCATCACAATATCGATGTCTACATCAACTAGTAGCTTTACTATTTGGTTCATGGTGGCATTCAACAAGATGAATTTCCCTTATCGGACGAGTGGTGGTTTCCAACCCATATCTCCTGAAATAGCATTATTTGATGAATATGTACCGCCACCGAGAACGATTCTTAATGGCCTATTATGAATGGCTTCAATACACGGCTATTATCAAGCCCCACAACAAGGAGCACTGTAATTGATAACAGGCGAAACCACCGACTCATATAACATTATAAAAACAGCATAAGGCCCACCGCCCATTGTCTTACAGTTTGCAATAAGCAAGCCGTAATGTCACTCTGAGAAACAGATTTAACCAACAATGACAGTAATATCATAATCCAAATGGTCATGCAAAACAATACCTAAGAGATAGCTTTCTTTATTTATAGAGGGTGACTTAATTAGTTATGAACTAGTCTTCCTTAAGGCTCTCTTAAATTTCTTAACAGTATAGCATTAATGCACATAGTTTACAATTATAACCAATGTACACAGTTACGCCATGCAATATACATCCATACTGTTGTACAATGTAGCTTAAACAAATCAGGCAATGTTATCGAAATACAAAACGACATAAGCATATTGAATAACAATCATTATCTATCTAGTGTCTACCGATGTTAAAGTTGTTGTATCTATAATTTACATTTTGTCTTTAACATATTTAAAGATCTGTGCGTCTTAATTGCCAATGGTAGACACATCCATATCTTTGGACCAGAGTTTCTAAAGATTTCTTGTACATTTGACATCTATGTTTTGCAATATAGAGATCAATATTTGAAGTATGTCTTAATGTCATATCTGAAGTTACTGTATTGCGATATCTTAGTTGAAAATGTTCATTCAAATAAATCGGAACAAGATTGCAGGTATACCTGTCGATAATACATGTGTGTTTAATTGGATTCATTCCACACATAAACCTAAACAGAGTACATAAGTCTGACTTCGGCCGAACGTGTCTCGGTGATTGCTGTGTATCCACTTCTAAAACTAGAAATGAATGATATAAGATTATTGTGATGATACCTTCTATGTAAATCGGTTGTTTTGTCCCGCACCACTTAAATGTTGGTTTTGTTCTACTGTCAGGCATTCTGTAGTCTCCCACGTTAAACCAGTCAGGCCCAGTGTATTCATCGTCTACCCACGGATCGCCGCCCAGTTCCCCATCGGCTTGATAGTTTCGTGCCCGTCTTTCTATATCTGGCAATGGCTTCGTATCATCGCAATCTGTGGCTGTGTAATTCGAAATCAACTGTACTTTGTTATTGCATCGTAATCATATCCAGCAATGTGTTTTATTTATAAGATATCGACATTCAGGGGAATAAACCCTTTTTTCAAACAATGGCTTTAATGTTTACTAAATTAACCCGCTTGGTATGTAGCTAATGTTTCATCAGTACGATATCATCTGTCATGGAAATAAGTTCATTCGGGCAATATCGATCGTATCGATTACTGTATGGCTTTAGATAACATTTCAGGCTTAGCACTATATTATTATTAGAGGTTATTAAACCGCGGAGGTGGGTCATTTGTGGATATTGGCGCACCCTATGGAGATATTGGCCCGAGGGCCGTTAGGCCCGAGTGCCAATATCGGATAGGTGCGCCAATATCCACAAATGGCCCACCGCAGCCTTTTAATAACTTCTTTATTGCATACATAGCCGGATGTTTCTTCTGCTGTTATTTGCTTATTTCGCTCAGCCATGTTACCGTCAAGAGACAACAATCTGTCAGACAACGACTTTAGTGTTGCTTCGGCGGCCATGTTTACACAATGTAGTTACTATGTTCTTTTCTACCATTAAATGTGTTACTATTTATAGTAACGTATGCAATAATTATTATTATTAAACTAGATTTGTATAGCACTCTTTTCATACAAAAAGTATACGTTCATCGTGTCCAACATTCATTTAGCATAGTAAAACATGTTTACAACATACATTACACAACAATAGTGTGCGTGTGCGTGTGCGCGTGCGTGCGTGTGCGCGTGCGCGTGCGTACGTTACAATGTATTGAGATTTACGACTTGCTGTACATTGTGCCACTGTTACTGAGTACGATAGACGGGTTCTGACCCGAGTATTTCACGAATAATTGAAATCGTGTAGTTGAATATCGTGAACTTGTGAAGCTGATATCGTGAATTCGTGAAGTGGAAATCGTGAATTCATGTAGTAGATGTCAGCATCTGACTTTCATAGAAAGTGATATATATATATAATGTCAGCACCGGTCTTTCATAGAAAGTGATATTATATATAATGTCAGCACCGGTCTTTCATAGAAATGATAGTATATATAATGTCAGCACCGGTCTTTCATAGAAAGTGATATTATATAAATAGTGCATCTCATTGAGTGCGACAGTATATCAATATTTTACCTCGATGTTAGTGTGAGAGTATATCAATATGTAATCTCGGTGTTGGTGTGACAGTATATCAATATTTAATATCGGTGTGAGTGTGACAGTATATCAATATTTAACCTCGGTGTGGGTGTGACAATATTTAATCTCGGTGTGGGTGTGACAATATATCAATATTTAACCTCGGTGTGGGTGTGGGTGTGACAGTATATCAATATTTAACGTCGATGTGAGTGTGACAGTATATCAATATTCAACATCGGTGTGAGTGTGACAGTATATCAATATTTAACCTCGGTGTGGGTGTGGGTGTGACAGTATATCAATATTTAACCTCGGTGTGAGTGTGATAGTATATCAATATTTAATATCGGTGTGAGTGTGACAGTATATTAATATTTAACCTCTGTGAGAGTGTGACAATATATCAATATTTAACATCGGTGTGAGTGTGACAGTATATCAATATTTAATATCGGTGTGAGTGTGACAGTATATTAATATTTAACCTCTGTGAGAGTGTGACAATATATCAATATTTAACATCGGTGTGAGTGTGACAGTATATCAATAGTTAACCTCGATGTGAGTGTGACAGTATATCAATATTTAACCTCGATGTGAGTGTGACAGTATATCAATATTTAATCTCGGTGTGGGTGTGACATTATATCAATATTTAACCTCGGTGTGAGTGTGACAGTATATCAATATTTAACCTCGGTGTGAGTGTGACAGTATATCAATATTTAACCTCGATGTGAGTGTGACAGTATATCAATATTTAACCTCGGTGTGAGTGTGACAGTATATCAATATTTAACCTCGGTGTGAGTGTGACAGTATATCAATATTTAACCTCGAGGTGAGTGTGATAGTATATCAATATTTAACCTCGGTGTGAGTGTGACAGTATATCAATATTTAACCTCGGTGTGAGTGTGACAGTATATCAATATTTAATATCGGTGTGAGTGTGACAGTGAATATTTTAATACTACGGAACATTCTCTTACATGTGTCACGTGCATGTGCTTTTGCGGTTATAGTATTTATGTATTGCATGTGTCACGTGCATGTGCTTTTGCGATTATAGTATTTATGTATTGCATGTGTCACGTGCATGTGCTTTTGCGGTTATAGTATTTATGTATTGCATGTGTCACGTGCATGTGCTTTTGCGGTTATAGTATTTATGTATTGCATGTGTCACGTGCATGTGCTTTTGCGGTTATAGTATTTATGTATTGCATGTGTCATAGCCTGGATCGCAATCATAGCAATCGTTAATAAACCATCAATAAACGTTACAGGGAAAATATTCAGTTGTTTTATTGTTTTTACCCCCCCCGGTATATTATGTCCTTTCTGGCGTTCCATACTTAACCTATATCGTTTGTAACTTGTTTATATGTAAAATGTATTTATACATGGTCATACTAACAGTTTGCATGTGACATATTCTAACCAGTCACTTTGGTCACTTTCAGGTCAGCCTTGGAAAAGATGATAAATCGCCATTTTGGGCGTATATTTATAATATAATTGTTATGACTATGTTGGATATGTAGTCAGGTAAAAATAGTTTTTGTGATTTATAAACTTCAGTCTATTCATTAGGTTGATATCGAGTTGATAGTCACCTGTAATTTTATGTATTTTGAAATGTAAACTTGCTGTTATCTGTCAAACTCATAAGAATGTGATTTGTGCATTATGTGATTTGTTAATTTACTTTGTATGAAAATCAATGTATTTTCAGGAAAGGAAGTAAATATACGTCATCATCCCTTATAAATTATTGCGTCGAGTCTTCACTCAAACCCCTCGAGATACATATACCCGTTAGGAGGTGTAAGAATCAGGGCAGACAAGGGACCGGCGACACATGCATCTGTCTTTGTCTATGTACAAACTAATGGGACGTTCATTTTAATTATAGATAACAACAGTTATTATTAACTCTCTAATAGTAAGTCCTGGTATCAAGGTTATAACACGTTTCTCCTATCTCAAACTCGAGTCTCAAGCTTCTGATTGGTTCAGCTGGCAGGTACAACTCAGCACCAACCAATCAAACCACTGGGCCTTTTCTCAGATCTCAAACTCTAGCTCAAGTAATTCGATCGGTTGAGTCTGATATTTGCTCTGTGCTCAACCAATCCGAAGCTTTGAGATTGAGTTTGAGATTGAAGAAAAGTTGTATAGCCGCCGGGCCTGGTTGATACAAGTAGCCTTTGGAATTGAGGGCGAAAAAACTCGCGCTCAGTTATCGCATGTTGTTTCGCCTGTTTCAAATGTACAGCTTGAACAAAATGTGACTACACGAAAAGTGTAATTTCGAAAGTCCTTATCTTTAGGCGAATTTAAGGTAAAGAATAGTTTAAAAACAAAATACCTCATATATCGTTGGGTTATTAATACCGTAGAGAATAAACAAGGAGTTGAATAGTATTTATGTTAATAATGTATGTAGACCAGCTATAGTTTAGATTGCATTTTTAGTTTTCTGTTTTTCTTTTATAAATCATCTTAGTTGCCTGCATGACTGTTGTCTTATTCTTTTATTATGTAGCTTCTTATGTTCATCTTATGTCTAATGTTACTGTTCGCGACTAAATAAACATGTTCTGTTTTAACATAGAGTGTCTAATTTAATTCATTTTTTTATTTCCCATGGCTGTTTTACTCTTGTTATTCATATACGCATGTTGCTATATAGTCGGTTATCAGAGCTTATGTTATTTGTGATATGTCTTGCCGACTCAAATTAAATTTATCTTATCTTATCTAGCAATACCTATATATATTAAATCTATTTAAAAAAAACAAAATGGGTCCAAAACACCATGTGCTGTACGACGAATATTTTATGAAATATGGTATGATATCACCATGAGCTTAATATCCTATTTATCACATTACCACAGTAACCACAACCATAAATTGGGGGGACGTCTGTTTGCCAGTATACTTCGAGCCTTATTACATCTCAAGGCAATCAACATGGCTGCATCCATACACCGTAGTAAATAGTCCCTAATAATCAAAGAACTCCACGCCAATAATCGATACAATACTTTTATTCAGTATATACCACTAGTGTATATTAAGCATACTCGACTGCGAAATAAGTTCTTACAACTTATATTAATCACTTTTTATAAAATAATATTTTATTGCATTTTTTCATACAGTACAATACATATATACATACAATATTAATTTGTAATTATATGATTGCAGTATACGATACATTTTTTTTGTCGAGGAAAAAAGCTACAAGTTATAACAACATTATTTACATATTAATCATCGAGACCATTTCCTGTTGGAATCCATCGCCACGAGGGAGAGAGAAGAGGCAGTGTGGAATTTAATTGCATTGCCTAAAGGATACAACCGTAACGGCTACAGCTGGGTTTCAAACAAATAACACATGAACACAAACTATTTGTCGAATGTGCCAAAAGCCAGCTGTCATGCCGTGACCTTCCGGGTATTACACGTGTGTCTATTTAATCATGCTATTTTGTTTTATTGTTTTTGGCAGACGGATATGTAGTCCAGTGGTAACACGCTGGACTGGTAATCCAGTGATCGCATGTTCGATCCCCCGTCTGACCCTAATGTAATTAACAGTCTTTCAGATTGGACTTTAAGCCGAGGTCTCGTGTCGGTGCTTTACACCGTGCACGTAAAAGAACCAGAGGAGACTCTGAAATGGGTCTCTGTTTGTATCATTGCACTGTTTGTTTTACGTTTTATTTATCGTCGCTACCGGTTGCCCATATGAGCGACGCCTCCTGAAAATATTAGTCATTTTAGATTTTGGAGGATCATTGCACACTGTACACTCGATATTAATATATTGATAAATGTACATTTATTTTAAATATTGATTACAATATTAGACTGTAAAGCTACTAGGGGATGGCTCTCTGGCCCCCTCTAATTATCCTTGTCGTAGATAATAAATAAGGCCCTCTTTGGGGCCTGAAATTGAAAATAACACAAACTTCTTTAACATGGGATAATCGCCATACTACCTGTAATTTTGGGAAACATAGTTTCTATGAACCAGACACCAGCGGTGCTTTATAGCGAACATTTAGTTATTTGTCCTTTTATCTATATTTATCTAAATAATAAAATACTACACAGGCGGAAAGACAATGGTGCGCAATGGATTATGTTAACCGTGCTATTACATCTCCTGTCTTTGTCGCTATCATTATTTCAAACTAACAGTGGATGGAAACCACAAACATAAAGCAGTAATAATACAAAGTGTTATTTCAACAGACGGATCTGTAGTCCAGTGGTAACACGCTTTACTGGTAATCCAGGGATCGCAGGTTCAATTCCCCCTCTGACCCTAATAGCATTAACAGTCTTTCAGATGGGACGTTAAACCGAGGTCTCGTGTCGGTGCTGTACACCGTGCACGTAAAAGAACCAGAGGAGACTCTGGAATGTGTCTCTGTCTGTATCATTGCACTATCCTCCAAACATCTAAAATGACTAATCTCTTCAGGAGGCGTCGCTAATATGGGCAACCGGTAGCGACGATAAATAAACGTAAAACACACAAGTGTTATTTCATAATCCCAATGCGCTCAGCAAGTGAAATAACACATTTTTATTTCACTGGTAACTTTCTATATTTCATTGGAAAACACAAAAATGAAAACCTTACCAGTGCAAGCGATGATCAAGCTGCCTAGGACTATGATGATAATCGTCTCTTTCATTTCCCGTGCTGATTACTCAACATGACCACATTTATGCCTTCATCCACGCCAAAGAGAGTGATTAATACAAGTTGTTAAAACATGTTTCGCAATCGTTGTAAAATAAATAAAATTTAAACTTTACTGCGCGACTATATGCACTGGCAACATTAACACGAGTTTGCAAATGAACGTGTGCAATTTATACTAGACAGTAAATGACATGTCATTCTTGTTCAATACTTCATTGTTTAAGATCGTCCAATCGTAGTTCTGTACCAGACTAATCCTATTGTTCTGTTTTTATTATATTGTTTTATAAATATACATTGTAGTTAATCGGAGCTACTAGTAAGCATATGAATCAATTATATCAATATTAAAAAAAATGTCACTTATTGTGTACTTCCAGTGAGATAAATAAATGAACATATATTTAACCATCCATATTATGTTGTGCTTTTTTGTGGCTGTTTATAGTTAATAACTGTAGTTTTTAAATGTAGCTCTTTCTGATTATCTATGCCGATCAATATCAATATGTTCATCACCATAAACATACACTATGTTCATCACCATAAACATACAATATGTTCATCACCATAAACATACAATATGTTCATCGCCATAAACATACAATATGTTCATCGCCATAAACATACAATATGTTCATCACCATGCACATACAATATGTTCATCACCATAAACATACACTATGTTCATCACCATGCACATACAATATGTTCATCACCATAAACATACACTATGTTCATCACCATAATCATACAATATGTTCATTACCATAAACATACAATATGTTCATCACCATGCACATACAATATATTCATCACCATACACATACAATATGTTCATCACCATGCACATACAATATGTTCATCACCATAAACATACAATATGTTCATCACCATAAACATACACTATGTTCATCACCATAAACATACAATATGTTCATCACCATAAACATACAATATGTTCATCGCCATACACATACAATATGTTCATCACCATAAACATACACTATGTTCATCACCATAATCATACAATATGTTCATTACCATAAACATACAATATGTTCATCACCATGCACATACAATATATTCATCACCATACACATACAATATGTTCATCACCATGCACATACAATATGTTCATCACCATAAACATACAATATGTTCATCACCATAAACATACACTATGTTCATCACCATAAACATACAATATGTTCATCACCATAAACATACAATATGTTCATCGCCATACACATACAATATGTTCATCGCCATAAACATACAATATATTCACCATAAATATACAATATGCTCATCACCATACACATACACTATGTTCATCACCATAAACATACCATATGTGCATCGCCATAAACATACAATATGTTCATCACCATAAACATACAATTGTTCATCAACATAAACATACAATATGTTCATCAACATAAACATACACTATGTTCATCGCCATAAACATATACTATATTCATCACCATAAATATACAATATGTTCATCACCATAAACACGCCATAAACATACAATATGTTCATCACCATAACATATTATGTTCATCACCATAAACATACAATATGTTCATCACCATAAACATACAATATGTTCATCGCCATAAACGTACAATATATTCATCGCCATAAACATACAATATGTTCATCACCATAAACATACAATATATATCACCATACACATACAATATGTTCACCATACACATACAATATGTTCATCGCCATAAACGTACAATATATTTATTGCCATAAACATACAATATGTTCATCACATAAACATATATTATGTTCATCGCCATAAACATAACCTAGCGGTTACAATAAATCCAAATACAACATCATACATATCGAGGACAGTATGTACAGTATTAATTAATTTAGGCATACGTGTATTATTTGCATAATATATAACAAAAATCAACAATTAGTTATTCGTTTACCAATTAGCTATATTTCAATGAGTTAGTATGTACATTGTATACACGTCACAGTGATATTTAAGTTTCGTTATACAGGGATGGCAACGAATGTCGATTATATTTGCATTCGAATATTCGTGTGGTCTTTTGTTAATTTCATGACGTTAGATTGACAACGTTTCTACTATGTATTCCAGTACTGTAACATAGCACGATGAAAACGGTGTCTTCGTAGAATTAATCAAGCGTGACGTCTGCTGTTAGGCTTTAAAATGACATGGTATGCTGTTAGTCTGCTACTTATTGAATATATATACACAAGTAAATACTGCTTATGTTCAGGATATAAGAGATTTAAGTTTGAAGAAATAATCGAATTGAAACTTTCAATAATTTTATTTAAGCAACACACTCTGTTATTATTCGGTTCCGATAGAACCGCTCTTTCCGAAATATGCCAAAATGTTCGTTGCGAATGGCGCCATATTAATTGATATGTGTTTTGATTTCTTCGCAAACATTCCAGAGGTTTACAGTGTACATTTTATTCAGCAATTACGGTTTCATTTTGTCCGATTTGTTCTTCCCTGATCGTTTCATAGAATAGGACGTTTAATTTCAAAGTACGTGACTGTCTCAGTTTGTGTCCATCAGATAGAATGTATTAATCTTTTTTTTTACGTTTATTTATCGTCGCTACCGGCGCACTGTTATACTGATGGGATATATCACGGCCAGAAGAAGGTCCAAAACATGCCAGTTGTTGTGATTAAAGGCAGGTGATGAAACAGTGCCCATAAATGCAGGTGCTACAATTGATTAATACATCAGACGGATCTGTAGACCAGTAGTAGCACGCTGGACTGGTAATCCATGGATCGCAGGTTCGATCCCCCGTCTGACCCTAATAAAATTAACAGTCTTTCAGATGGGACGTTAAACCGAGGTCTCGTGTCGGAGCTTTACACCGTGCACATAAACGAACCAGAGGAGATTCTGGAATTGGTCTCTGTCTGTATCATGCACTATCCTCCAAAATCTAAACTAACTAATCTCTTCAGGATGCGTCGCTCATAGGGGTAACCGGCAGCGACGATAAATAAACGTAAAACACACTCCCCATAGTTCACTAATGGTATGTTAGTACATAGCTTTGTAATTTTAATGAAAAATGTCGGATGCTAGATGGATATGGGTGAAAGACTGTATTGTCTTGTGGCATGCCGATCACAGTATTATTATACGACATTGCACATGGAACAAGGTATTCTCGTCACATAACCGTAGTAGAAATGGTAAACATATATTTATATATATGCAGTCCTGGACATCTTAGAAGTATACATTCACCGGGCATTGTATTTACCAAGTCTACCCCCACCCGTCTATCGCTGGCACACATTCTTGTGTGAGCGAGAGTCTGAGATATGAAAACCGAACACACACTGAGATTACAGCAGCCCTCATAGCCCTCTAAGCATCTAGTTATAATAATTACAATAGGCAAATCCATCACTTTTAGATGATGTATATCTATCCTATCTACCATATCTACATATCTTTACTTACGGAAACCTGGTATTCTGACGAAAAACATCACCATGTCGAAACTTCAGATTTAAACCAGAAAGGGTACAAACTCAGTGTGGCTAATAGAAAGAACAGAGGTGGCGGTGGCGTAGCAGTTACATGTCGTACAACAGTGAATATTCGTAGATTGTCCATGGGGACTTCACATACATTTGAATTTGGCATTTGGGAACTCATTCTCAAAAACATTGCTATCCATCTAGTTGGCATATACAGATCTCCCTCTGTTTCCACTCCTGCTCATTTCGTGCCTGATTTCTTTGATTTCATGGAAGACATACTCACCAAGTACAACAATATATTAGTAATGGGTGTTTCAATCTTCGTGTTGATGAAAACAATGCTACAATTGTAGAATTCAAATATTCACTATGTGCGATGGGTCTGAGTCAGCATGTAAAGTTTACAACTCAAACCGCTGGTCATTACTTTGATCTTGTTATCACGGAGGCTGCAAATGGCATCGAAATGCTATCTTTCGAGCCTGGATCTCTTGTGTCAGATCACTGTGTTGTAAAATCAATCTTAAACGTTCAAAAAGAAACCATGACAAGCAAAACTGTGGAATTCCGGAATTTTAAGCAAATTGACCATGGCGATCTTTCAACAGATCTTGCTGATATTGTAGTGGAATGCGATGACATAGATTCCTTCGTAAATCAGTTTGAAATAGCACTAGAGTCAGTACTGGATAAACATGCACCATTGACAAAGACAAACGTTATACTGATCAGCTGCAGACAGTGACACAGCTTCGTCTCAAATATCATTATGAAATTTGTAAAGAAAAAATAACAGTTTTAAGTGAGAAGGTGGAAAGCTCTAAAGGCGATTCCAAACAACTAGTTGCCGAATTAACAGGGACAAAATCTGAAAATCCGATGCCATCCGAGGAAAGCAACATTTCATTGGCTGAAAAATTTGTTGATTTCTTCATGGATAAAATTGGCAAAATCCGTGAATCCCTTAAAGACAACGAACGTTATGTACCAGCAGAAAGAGACACTCCATCTATAGAAACATTCCAAGATCTTGATAGCGAAGAAGTAAAAAAGCTTATAATGGAGCTTCAGACAAAATCATGTGAACTTGATAAATTGCCAACCAGACTGTTGAAAATGCATCTTGAGGAATTACTTCCTTTAATTACCTACCAACTTGGTGAATTTGTCTCTTAGGCAAGGAATTTTCCCTGCAAAGTGGAAACATGCAATAGTTCGACCACTATTAAAAAAGGCGAGACTTGAACTTGTACTGTCCAATTATCGTCCTGTGAGCGACTTAATATTTCTATCTAAACTCACAGAAAAGGCAGCCTTGTTTAGATTAAACGATCATGTCAGTAAAAACAACCTTCTGCCGAAGAACCAGTCTGCGTATAGACCTATCACTCATGTGAAACTGCACTACTCAGGTTAGTGAGTGATCTACAGAATGGCATGGATCACCAAGAAGTCAGTGCTCTCATGGCATTGGACTTAAGCGCCGCGTTTGACGCGGTTGATCACGATATTCTAGTGCAATTGCTGAAATCACAGTATGGACTTAGTGGTGCAGCTATTCATTGGATCGACTCTTATCTAAGACCACGCAGCTGTAGTGTCACTGTCGACTCCGCCGTATCAACCCCACGTCCACTACAGTGTAGCGTTCCCAGGGTAGCTGTTTAGGGCCCTGGCTCTACTTGACTTATGCCGGAACATTTTTCAGTGTAATCCCTCAGTCAATTTCATTATATGGATTTGCAGATGATCACATAGCAAACAAAATGTTTAAACCAACATCTGAGAATAATGAAAAACAAGCAATCCAAGAACTTGAAAATTGTGCTTTAAATATCGATAACTGGATGAAGCAAAACAAACTCAAAATGAACTCATCAAAACCTGAATTCATCTTATTTGGGAGCAGACATCAACTAAAAAAATGCTCAGTAACAGAACTTAACGTTGCTAGTGACAAGATCAAATATGTGAGCTGTATAAGGTATCTTGGTGCATATTTAGACGAGAATCTCAGTTTTAAAGATCACATCAAACGAAAATGTCAGACCGCAATGTTCAATTTTCTCAGAATAAAAAATATTACAAAAAAATACCTTACCAAAGAAGCAACTGAAATTCTGGTGTTATCACTTCTCATCTCGCATCTGGATTATTGCAATGGAATTCTATTTGGTGTTCCCAAATGTGATATCAAAATGCAAAGAATACAAAATATGTGCGCTAAACTTGTTTTATTAAAGCTCAGGAAATATGATAGTTCAAAACAGGCACTGTACCAACTTCACTGGCTTCCCATCAGGGCCAGAATTGAATTCAAAATTCTTACTGTAATGTATAACTGTTCAAAAGGCGTATCTTACCGAGTTATTAATTGAAAAGGTACCAAGACGTAGATTAAAATCTCCTGATGTTACTGGTTGTTACGAGGTACCGTATAACAAACAAAAATCATTTGGTGACAGGAGCTTCAAAACAGTAGGGCCACAGCTATGGAACACTTTACCCGTAGATTGGAGAAACTTGGATTCTGTAGAAACGTTTAAGAAACACCTTAAAACATTGTTCTTCAGAATATTTTATTCATGGTTTTAAAACATTCATGCATTGACAGACTGAACAGGATAGTTGTAGAATTAGTGTAGTGTTAAAAAAGGTTTTAGAAACAATGATATAATTTACCAAAAATTATGCTTATAATAATGATTGATCAAATATGTGTTATTGTGTGGTAACATAATTATTCTTAGACAAATGTCTTTTTGTAAATAACGAGATGTTGTATGTAAGTACATAAACTTTACTTTACTTCTATTGTACAACGCCAGTGAATATACTATGTGTAAAATTAGGCGTTTTATCAAATTAAACAGTTTCAGTTTCAGTATATCTACAATACCTACCATATCTATCCTATCTACCATATCTACCATATCTACCATATCTACCACATATCTACCATATCTACCATATCTACCATATCTACCATATCTACCATATCTGTCATATCTACCATATCTATCATATCTACCATATCTACCATATCTATCATATCTAAAATATCTATCCTATCTACAATATCTACCATATCTACCATATCTACCATATCTACCATATCTAGCCTATCTACCATATCTATCATATCTACCATATCTACCATATCTACCATATCTACCATATCTATCCTATCTACCATATCTACCATATCTACCATATCTATCATATATATCCTATCTACCATATCTATTATATCTACCATATCTAGCATATCTATCATATCTACCATATCTACCATATCTACCATATCTACCATATATATCCTATCTACCATATCTACCATATCTACCATATCTACCATATCTATCATATATATCCTATCTACCATATCTATCCTATCTACCATATCTACCATATCTACCATATCTATCATATATATCCTATCTACCATATCTACCATATCTACCATATCTACCATATCTATCATATCTATCCTATCTACCATATCAATCCTATCTACCAATATCTACCATATCTATCATATCTACCATATCTACCATATCTACCATATCTATCATATCTATCATATCTACCATATCTATCCTATCTACCATATCAATCCTATCTACCATATCTACCATATCTACCATATCTACCATATATATCATATATATCATATATATCCTATCTACCATATCAATCCTATCTACCATATCTACCATACCTATCCTATCTACCATATCTACAATATCTATCCTATCTACCATATCTACCATATCTATCCTATCTACCATACATATTCTATCTATCATATCTACGATATCTACCATATCTACCATATCTATCACATCTATCAAATCTACCATATCTACCATATCTACCATATCTACCATATCTACCATTTCTACCATATCTACCATATCTATCCTATCTACCATGTCTACCATATATATCCTATCTACCATATCTACCATATCTACCATATCTACCATATCTATCCTATCTACCATATCTTTCCTATCTACCATATCTACCATATCTATCCTATCTACCATATCTACCATATCTACCATATCTACCATATCTACAATATCTACCATATCTATCCTATCTATCCTATCTACCATATCTTTCCTATCTACCATATCTATCATATCTACCATATCTACCATATCTATCCTAGCTATCCTATCTACCATATCTACCCTATCTACCATATATATCATATATATCATATCTATCATATTACCACATCTATCATATCTACCACATCTATCATATCTACCATATCTACCATATATATCATATCTACCATATCTACCATATCTATCCTATCTATCATATCTACCATATCTATCCTATCTACCATATATATCCTATCTATCCTATCTACCATATCTACCGTCTCTACCATATCTACCGTATCTATCATATCTACCATATCTACCATATCTACCATATCTACCATATCTACCATATCTACCATATCTACCATACCTACCATATCTATCATATCTACCATATCTACCATATCTATCATATCTATCCTATCTACCATATCTACCATATCTACCATATCTATCCTATCTATCCTATCTACCATATCTACCATATCTACCATATCTATCCTATCTATCCTATCTACCATATCTACCATATCTACCATATCTATCCTATCTATCCTATCTACCATATATATCCTATCTATCCTATCTATCCTATCTACCATATCTATCCTATCTATCCTATCTACCATATCTACCATATCTATTATATATATCCTATCTATCATATCTATCCTATCTACCATATCTACCATATCTGTCCTATCTATCCCATCTACCATATATATCCTATCTATTCTATCTATCCTATCTATCCTATCTATCCTATCTATCATATCTACCATTTCTACCATATCTACCATATCTATCCTATCTACCATATCTACCATATATATCCTATCTACCATATCTACCATATCTACCATATCTACCATATCTACCATATCTATCATATCTATCCTATCTACCATATCTACCATATCTACCATATCTATCCTATCTATCCTATCTACCATATCTATCCTATCTACCATATATATCCTATCAATCCTATCTATCCTATCTACCATATCTATCCTATCTATCCTATCTACCATATCTACCATATCTATTATATATATCCTATCTATCATATCTATCCTATCTACCATATCTACCATATCTGTCCTATCTATCCCATCTACCATATCTATCCTATCTATCCTATCTATCCTATCTATCCTATCTATCCTATCTACCATTTCTACCATATCTACCATATCTATCCTATCTACCATATCTACCATATATATCCTATCTACCATATCTACCATATCTACCATATCTACCATATCGATTCTATCTACCATATCTTTCCTATCTACCATATCTACCATAACTATCTTATCTACCATATCTACCATATCTACCATATCTACAATATCTACCATATCTATCCTATATATCCTATCTACAATATCTTTCCTATCTACCATATCTATCATATCTATCATATCTATCATATCTATCCTATCTATCATATTTTTCATATCTACCATATCTACCATATCTACCATATCTACCATATCTATTATATCTACCATATCTATCATATCTACCATATCTATCATATCTATCATATCTATCATATCTACCATATCTATCATATATACCATATCTATCATATCTACCATATCTATCATATCTATCATATCTATCATATCTACCATATCTATCATATCTACCATATCTACCATATATATCCTATCTACCATATATATCCTATCTATCCTATCTACCATATCTACCCTCTCTACCATATCTACCGTATCTATCATATCTACCATATCTACCATATCTATCCGATCTACCATATCTACCATATCTACCATATTAACCATATCTACCATACCTATCCTATCTACCATATCTACCATATCTACCCTATCTACCATATATATCATATATATCATATCTATCATATCTACCATATCTACCCTCTCTACCATATCTACCGTATCTATCATATCTACCATATCTACCATATCTACCATATCTACCATATCTACCATATCTACCATATCTATCCTATCTAACATATCTACCATATCTACCATATCTATCCTATCTATCCTATCTATCATATCTACCATATCTACCATATCTACCATATCTATCCTATCTACCATATCTACCATATCTACCATATCTATCCTATCTATCCTATCTACCATATCTACCATATCTACCATATCTATCCTATCTATCCTATCTACCATATCTACCATATCTATCCTATCTATCCTATCTACCATATATATCCTATCTATCCTATCTATCCTATCTACCATATCTATCCTATCTATCCTATCTACCATATCTACCATATCTACCATATCTATCCTATCTATTATATCTACCATATTTACCATATCTATCCTATCTATCCTATCTATCCTATCTACCATATCTATCCTATCTATCATATCTATCCTATCTACCATATCTACCATATCTACCATATCTATCCTATCTACCATATCTACCATATCTACCATATCTATCATATATATCCTATCTACCATATCTATTATATCTACCATATCTAGCATATCTACCATATCTACCATATCTACCATATCTACCATATCTACCATATATATCCTATCTACCATATCTACCATATCTACCATATCTACCATATCTACCATATTTACCATATCTATCATATCTATCCTATCTACCATATCTATCCTATCTACCATATCTACCATATCTACCATATCTATCATATATATCCTATCTACCATATCTACCATATCTACCATATCTACCATATCTACCATATCTATCCTATCTACCATATCTATCCTATCTACCATATCTACCATATCTATCATATCTACCATATCTACCATATCTACCATATCTATCATATCTATCATATCTACCATATCTATCCTATCTACCATATCAATCCTATCTACCATATCTACCATATCTACCATATCTACCATATATATCATATATATCATATATATCCTATCTACCATATCAATCCTATCTACCATATCTACCATACCTATCCTATCTACCATATCTACAATATCTATCCTATCTACCATATCTACCATATCTATCCTATCTACCATACATATTCTATCTATCATATCTACGATATCTACCATATCTACCATATCTATCACATCTATCAAATCTACCATATCTACCATATCTACCATATCTACCATATCTACCATTTCTACCATATCTACCATATCTATCCTATCTACCATATCTACCATATATATCCTATCTACCATATCTACCATATCTACCATATCTACCATATCTATCCTATCTACCATATCTTTCCTATCTACCATATCTACCATATCTATCCTATCTACCATATCTACCATATCTACCATATCTACCATATCTACAATATCTACCATATCTATCCTATCTATCCTATCTACCATATCTTTCCTATCTACCATATCTATCATATCTACCATATCTACCATATCTATCCTAGCTATCCTATCTACCATATCTACCCTATCTACCATATATACTGAGTCAAAAAAGACACGATACCAAACTATAAATGACGTAAAACGGAAAAAACCATAGAAAGGTTTAATATATTATTACATATCAGTACCGGGTATCTTATTGCAACGTTAGCCAAACATAAACACAGGTAAATAAACACCCGATAATAAAAAACCGATATCATATATATCCTATCTACCATATCTACCATATCTACCATATCTACCATATCTATCCTATCTATCCTATCTACCATATCTATCATATCTATCCTATCTATCCTATCTATCATATATATCCTATCTACCATATCTATCATATCTATCCTATCTATCATATCTTTCCTATTTACCATATATACCATATCTACCATATCTTTCATATCTACCATATCTACCATATCTACCATATCTATCCTATCTACCATATCTACCATATCTACCCTATCTACCATATATATCATATATATCATATCTATCATATTACCACATCTATCATATCTACCACATCTATCATATCTACCATATCTACCATATCTATCATATCTACCATATCTACCATATCTATCATATCTATCCTATCTACCATATCTACCATATCTACCATATCTATCCTATCTATCCTATCTACCATATCTACCATATCTACCATATCTATCCTATCTATCCTATCTACCATATCTACCATATCTACCATATCTATCCTATCTATCCTATCTACCATATATATCCTATCTATCCTATCTATCCTATCTACCATATCTATCCTATCTATCCTATCTACCATATCTACCATATCTATTATATATATTATATCTATCATATCTATCCTATCTACCATATCTACCATATCTGTCCTATCTGTCCTATCTACCATATCTATCCTATCTATCCTATCTATCCTATCTATCCTATCTACCATTTCTACCATATCTACCATATCTATCCTATCTACCATATCTACCATATCTATCCTATCTACCATATCTACCATATCTACCATATCTACCATATCTATCCTATCTACCATATCTTTCCTATCTACCATATCTACCATATCTATCTTATCTACCATATCTACCATATCTACCATATCTACAATATCTACCATATCTATCCTATCTATCCTATCTACCATATCTTTCCTATCTACCATATCTATCATATCTATCATATCTATCATATCTATCCTATCTATCATATCTTTCATATCTACCATATCTACCCTATCTACAATATCTACCATATCTATCATATCTACCATATCTATCATATCTACCATATCTATCATATCTATCATATCTACCATATCTACCATATCTATCATATCTATCATATCTATCATATCTACCATATCTATCATATCTACCATATCTACCATATCTATCATATCTACCATATCTATCATATCTACCATATCTATCATATCTATCATATCTACCATATCTACCATATCTATCATATCTACCATATCTACCATATATATCCTATCTACCATATATATCCTATCTATCCTATCTACCATATCTACCCTATCTACCATATCTACCGTATCTATCATATCTACCATATCTACCATATCTATCCGATCTACCATATCTACCATATCTACCATATTAACCATATCTACCATACCTATCCTATCTACCATATCTACCATATCTACCCTATCTACCATATATATCATATATATCATATCTATCATATCTACCATATCTACCTATCTACCATATCTACCGTATCTATCATATCTACCATATCTACCATATCTACCATATCTACCATATCTACCATATCTACCATATCTACCATATCTATCATATCTATCATATCTACCATATCTACCATATCTACCATATCTATCATATCTATCCTATCTACCATATCTACCATATCTACCATATCTATCCTATCTACCATATCTACCATATCTACCATATCTATCATATCTATCCTATCTACCATATCTACCATATCTACCATATCTATCCTATCTATCCTATCTACCATATCTACCATATCTATCATATCTATCCTATCTACCATATCTATCCTATCTACCATATCTATCCTATCTACCATATCTATCCTATCTATCCTATCTACCATATCTACCATATCTACCATATCTATCCTATCTATCATATCTACCATATCTACCATATCTATCATATCTACCATATCTATCCTATCTACCATATCTATCCTATCTATCATATCTATCCTATCTACCATATCTACCATATCTACCATATCTATCCTATCTACCATATCTACCATATCTACCATATCTATCCTATCTATCCTATCTACCATATCTACCATATCTACCATATCTATCCTATCTATCCTATCTACCATATCTATCCTATCTATCCTATCTATCCTATCTACCATATCTACCATATCTACCATATCTACCATATCTATCCTATCTATCCTATCTACCATATCTTTCCTATCTACCATATCTACCATATCTATCATATCTACCATATCTATCCTATCTATCATATCTTTCTATCTACCATATCTACCATATCTACCATATCTACCATATCTATCATATCTACCATATCTATCATATCTACCATATCTATCATATCTATCATATCTACCATATCTACCATATCTATCATATCTACCATATCTATCATATCTATCATATCTACCATATCTATCATATCTACCATATCTATCATATCTACCATATCTATCCTATCTACCATATCTATCATATCTACCATATCTACCATATCTATCCTATCTACCATATCTATCCTATCTATCCTATCTACCATATCTACCCTATCTACCATATCTACCGTATCTATCATATCTACCATATCTACCATATCTATCCTATCTACCATATCTACCATATTTACCATATCTACCATACCTATCCTATCTACCATATCTACCATATCTACCCTCTAATATATCTATATATCATATCTATCATATCTACCATATCTACCTATCTACCATATCTACCGTATCTATCATATCTACCATATCTACCATATCTACCATATCTACCATATCTACCATATCTACCATATCTACCATATCTATCCTATCTATCATATCTACCATATCTACCATATCTATCCTATCTATCCTATCTATCCTATCTACCATATCTATCATATCTCCATATCTATCCTATCTACCATATCTATCTACCATATCTACCTATCATCCTATCTATCATATCTACCATATCTACCATATCTATCATATCTACCATATCTACCATATCTATCCTATCTATCATATCTACCATATCTATCCTATCTACCATATATATCCTATCTATCCTATCTACCATATCTATCCTATCTACCATATCTACCCTATCTATCATATCTACCATATCTACCATATCTACCATATCTACCATATCTACCATATCTACCATATCTACCATATCTATCATATCTATCCTATCTACCATATCTACCATATCTATCATATCTATCCTATCTACCATATCTACCATATCTACCATATCTATCCTATCTATCCTATCTACCATATCTACCATATCTACCATATCTATCCTATCTATCATATCTACCATATCTACCATATCTACCATATCTATCCTATCTATCCTATCTACCATATCTATCCTATCTATCCTATCTATCCTATCTACCATATCTACCATATCTACAATATCTACCATATCTATCCTATCTATCCTATCTACCATATCTATCATATCTACCATATCTATCATATCTATCATATCTATCATATCTATCATATCTATCATATCTATCATATCTACCATATCTACCATATCTACCATATCTACCATATCTACCATATCTATCATATCTACCATATCTATCATATCTACCATATCTACCATATCTATCATATCTATCATATCTACCATATCTACCATATCTACCATATCTACCATATCTATCATATCTACCATATCTATCATATCTACCATATCTATCATATCTATCATATCTATCATATCTACCATATCTATCATATCTACCATATCTACCATATATATCCTATCTATCCTATCTACCATATCTACCCTATCTACCATATATACTTCTTCATATCTACCCTATCTACCATATCTATCCTATCTACCATATCTACATATTTACCATATCTTATCTACCATATATCTCTACCTATCTACCATATCTATCCTATCTACCATATCTATCTATATATCTATCTATCTATCTACCATATCTACCTCTTAATATCTACCGTATCTATCATATCTACCATATCTACCATATCTACCATATCTACTATCTCTACCATATCTACCATATCTATCATATCTACCATATCTATCCTATCTCCTATCTACCATATCCCATATCTATCCTATCTATCATATCTATCCTATCTACCATATCTACCATATCTACCATATCTATCCTATCTACCATATCTACCATATCTACCATATCTATCCTATCTATCCTATCTACCATATTATCCTATCTATCCTATCTATCCTATCTACCATATCTATCCTATCTATCCTATCTACCATATCTACCATATCTACCATATCTATCCTATCTATCATATCTACCATATCTACCATATCTATCCTATCTATCCTATCTATCCTATCTACCATATCTATCCTATCTATCATATCTATCCTATCTACCATATCTACCATATCTACCATATCTATCCTATCTACCATATCTATCATATCTACCATATCTATCCTATCTATCCTATCTACCATATCTATCCTATCTATCATATCTATCCTATCTACCATATCTATCCTATCTATCCTATCTACCATATCTACCATATCTACCATATCTACCATATCTATCATATCTACCATATCTACCATATCTATCCTATCTATCC
Source organism: Archivesica marissinica (assembly GCA_014843695.1). Lineage (NCBI taxonomy): Eukaryota > Metazoa > Mollusca > Bivalvia > Venerida > Vesicomyidae > Archivesica > Archivesica marissinica. Next base: position 22,632,682 of record CM026392.1, on the reverse strand, counting down.
TATCTATCCTATCTACCATATCTATCCTATCTATCATATCTATCCTATCTACCATATCTACCATATCTACCATATCTATCCTATCTACCATATCTACCATATCTACCATATCTATCCTATCTATCCTATCTACCATATCTACCATATCTACCATATCTATCCTATCTATCATATCTACCATATCTATCCTATCTATCCTATCTATCCTATCTACCATATCTACCATATCTACCATATCTACCATATCTATCATATCTATCATATCTACCATATCTATCCTATCTATCATATCTACCATATCTACCATATCTACCATATCTACCATATCTACCATATCTACCATATCTATCATATCTACCATATCTATCATATCTACCATATCTATCATATCTACCATATCTATCATATCTATCATATCTATCATATCTACCATATCTACCATATCTACCATATCTACCATATCTATCATATCTACCATATCTATCATATCTATCATATCTACCATATCTACCATATCTACCATATCTACCATATCTATCATATCTACCATATCTACCATATCTATCCTATCTACCATATCTATCATATCTATCATATTTATCATATCTACCATATCTATCCTATCTACCATATCTACCATATCTACCCTATCTACCATATATATCATATATATCATATCTATCAT
>CM026392.1:22579952-22630997 GCA_014843695.1 Archivesica marissinica | reverse complement strand
CATATTACTTAGTACTGGTTAACGTTTGTTATTATACCAAGCTTATTTTTCCGTGGGCGTGATTTGATACCGTCTCCGTGGCCTAGTGGTTAAGGCGTCCGCCTACGGAGCGGGAGGTCGAAAGTTCGAACCTCGTCAGGGTTTGTTCGGATATGGCCGGTTGGTGAGCCGCCAGCTAGTTAAATAATGGTTACCGATCAGTCTGGCCGAAGCATATGATTCGGGAAGTACTGATGTTCATAAAAAGAGGTGTCTCATAAGTCAGAAATGACTAGCCCTTTAAATAGGGGTGACACTTTAATAAACAAACAATGATTATTATTATTATCTGTGATCCGTCATCATCAAAAAAGGTAATTAAGCTGATTACGTCACCAGTATTTTGTGATTTGTTTGTTTTTTAGCGTAAAGTCGCATGGACAGATTATGTCGTATGGCGACTCTCCATATCCGTATGCCTCGAACAGTATCGCGGGCACGGACAGGTACCCGGCAGACCAATCACAAACCAGTTGGATAGCTTCCTCGCAATAAATAATTCGAACCTACAATTGTGATGGGTAAGTGATTTGAAGTCAACGACCTAAATCACTCGGCCAATGAGGGCGACGGGTTATCAGCATGAACGGAATGGCACATGTACCGACATAATACATGTCACTTGGTATAAGCTGACGAATCGCTTCTAAAATGCTAGTATGCGTGGTATATGCATCTTCTAGATTTGGATAAACCTTGCCCGTTGGAACTAAACAATGCTTTCTGTGCATAGGGTAAATGCCTACCTGTATGCTAGTATATCTTGCATGTTGATACATAATGAAATCTCCACCAAAACTGTTATGTCCGTACGAACTGCAACAAAATACGCGAACGACTATGCAAAACAATAATTCAGCATATAATTGAAAATAAGTAATAAAGCTATGCAACAATCATGTGAATAAAATGTAATGTTTAGAAATATAAACAACTATTGTTTCATGTAAATTTGTATTTTGCAAATTAGTATGGAAGTCAGTCTACACATGTACTATGTGATCTTTATTAGTGTAATGTCTGTATGTTACTGCACATCGACTGCTGTTAATTTGCTACACACCGATCCAACATGCCATTGCAGTGCACGTCTTTGATGAAAGTATTACTATTTTATTACACATTTTTGACAAGTTTATTTTTCAATGTTCCATCAAGCAAATGAGGCCCATTGGGTTACATAGAACATGGAAATGGCAAGACAAGGGTATCACATGCATACATATATAATACATGTACAATATATAAGGCGGAGAAGGCTCCTATAAATATTGCATATTATTACTACTTACAATATCTAAGGCACAGCTTACTAATGGTATATCTCAAAACCAGATTTTAATATACATACTATTTAGTAGCTTCCCGATATCGATAAATGTAGCGTTATGTAAGTCATAGTACATACAAATTGTACTAGCTTCCAAGAAGTGTATCACAGCGTGTAACCTGTCAAGTGATTAAGTCAGTCGCCCTATCGAGTATCCCGCTGTGACACTCTCCTTGGAATAAGCACAATGTGGATTATTAAACAATAGTCAGCATCCACTTGGCCTGAGTTATATGCCATGTCGAAACGAAAACATAGGAATTATGTAGGCATATATTTGCATATTAATGCTATTTATTTAGCACATAATAAAATATATTCTAACTATATGTACATGTATTATAATAATTACAACGGTTATTTCCTAGACAGGATACTGTGTCGGAGACCCAGCACCTACCAACCTTACACATTTTGACTCAATTCGCTTATATAACAATATACAGTTACATTAATTATATAATTATACTGATCTGACTTTATTACGTTACGCTTAGCGTAGTTGTTAACACGCCCGCTTCTCACAGATCCTCGAACCGGGAAGTATGTGAGATGGTACGGTGGTCACCAGATCGGACAGGTGGGTTTTTCCGGGTACTCCAGTTCCCTCCCACACGAATGACCACACTTTCATATAAGTCGCTAAAACGTTGTAAAATAAATCAGATTTAAACTTTACGTTACGCTTTTGGTAGAATGTAGGTGATCATTTTACTGATATGGAGTACCGAATCTACATAAAATAGCAAGACGCTCGTGCCGTGTACCGTTCTGCAACATTCCAATGTGCTATACTAAGGGGGCAGTATGTTTTGTGATATTTAAAAGGGTAGTTTAAAATATAATTTATCATCCAAAGTTTCTAAACAAAAGAAAGCGACAAATACACATACCGTCCGTCAGCAGTACCCATGTGTGGGTCTGTTCTTGCGTAGCACGTTTTCATATTATATTTTTTCTTATCGTATGTTATAATATTGACCTGCAATGAAGCACACATTATTCAGTTCGCACTTTTGACTTATAATGCATTGACATACGTAAGACTGGACACTGAATGCCTGTTAGATTGTGACATATGGATTAGTTTCATATCATTTTAATTTAGATATACATTATTATACCACAATGCAATTATTCCTGCGATACCGAAAATGCAAATACTTAAAGTAATGTGAATCCATTCATTACCATTTAGCGCTATGAAACATATTGTCAGCTTGCTCTCCACAAGTTAGTCATATACAGTCTACATCCGTTATATCAAATTTGGTTATGTCAAATTATCCGGTTATCCCGAGGTCAGGTCAAAGTCCCGTTTCAGATCAGTTTACATATAACTGACTCTGTTTATGTTTAATTTAGTTATTTAAGTCAATTTTTAAGAGAGGATGACATATGGAAGGTAATTTATTATGGAACAAATGTAAGGCCTGTGATCTTTGAGAACATCATCTTGGGAAATATGATAAATATCCGTTATGTGAAACTTTGGTTATGTCGAAGTAATTTGTTCAGTCCGACGGAATTCGACATAACGGATGTAGACTGTATGATAGTGCAATGTCATATACTTTCGTAGATATAAAATTTACATTAGCCCGTGCTTGTAATACTGCTTGAAGGGGCATCCGGGTTTTCCTGCACCATTAATAGCTGGAGAGTCGCAATAGGCTGTTGGTGTTAGTTTGACCTCCAAAAAATCAATCAACCGAAATTGCGGTTGTGTTGTAGCCTGGGATCAGGCGTAGATATAGTTTGCGTAGTTAGTCATATACATATATATTTAACACCGATATCATTAATTGACCCGTATTGAGCTTCTGATAATGTCATTTTGCCAGACGTAAAAATGTGAAATGTCGACAGACTGGATCCCAGGCTAGTTGTGTTGATCAATTTGAGTAAATATGTACCTGAACCTCCGTCAACAATGCGTTTTTCCATAATTCGTGTATGCCACTGTTCTGTGTTGTTAAAGACAATCTGTATTCCGTCGTAGTATTAGAGTAAGAAATAAACGGCAACGTAATATTCATGTATGCGGGTGGCATGACCAAGGAGTCGTCGTTCCGTATGTCATTTGGATAAAAGCCCTAGATAGGTAGAAATGGAAATCATTAATGATGGTTAATACGTTCTTAGATTTAATTATAATAAATAATAGTTACAACTAGTTCTTCTAATTTGGTAAATGTGCCAACTTGTGCAGTGTACATTCGTAAATTAATGGCATTGGTTAGTTGCTCCAAATTCCGGATTGTGATTTATGGACACATATTTAGACGTTAGAATATGCTAGAATATCCTGCGAATGTGATAAGCTCTCCTAGAGATAAGGATATGTACTTCTAGCTTGAGGGATATGTACTTCCAGCATGAGGGATATGTACTTCCAGATTGAGGGATATGTACTTCCTGCTTGAGGGATATGTACTTCCAGCATGAGGGATATGTATATCCAGCTTGAGGGATATGTACATCCAGCATGAGGGATATGTACTTCCAGCTTGAGGGATATGTACTTCCAGCTTGAGGGATATGTACTTCCAGCTTGAGGGATATAATTATACTTCCAGCTTGAGGGATATATACTTCCAGCTTGAGGGATATATACTTCCAGTTTGAGGGATATGTACTTCCAGCTTGAGGGATATGTACTTCCAGTTGCTTGAGGGATATGTACTTCCAGCTTGAGGGATATGTACTTCCAGTTTGAGGGATATAATTATCCTTCCAGCTTGAGGGATATGTACTTCCAGCTTGAGGGATATATACTTCCAGCTTGAGGGATATGTACTTCCAGCTTGAGGGATATGTACTTCCAGCTTGAGGGATATGTTCTTCCAGCTTGATGGATATATACTTCCAGCTTGAGGGATATGTACTTCCAGATTGAGGGATATGTACTTCCAGCTTGATGGATATGTTCTTCCAGCTTGAGGGATATATTCTTCCATCTTTTGGGATATGTACTTCCTGCTTGAGGGATATATTCGTATGGAAGTATAGGTCAGCAATGTTTGTTCAAATATAGAGGAAAATAACGAATACTATTTGAGCTTACATTGACAAAATTACCAATAATATATTGAAATGCCATTGACCGTAACAAGGGTTGATGTCAGGACGCATTTTTCCGAAGACCTTCTGAGATATCAGTTAGGAGACACATATAATTTATTACAAATGACAGATTTACATGTATGTCGCAATATCATGTAGCAGATTCGTCGCGTCTCACCAATGTAAAGTTGGTTCGGTCCTCTGGCTGGGAAGTAGTTGTTATATTTACGGTGGTCGCTGCATCGACATGTTTGCTAAGCAATACCATTAGATTATGCCGATAGAATAGACCAACCCATCAGGAGTAGCTATTTCCATTATAATTATATGCGAATAAATACATGAATGATCATTGTACCTTACACAATACGTATACTTTCAGGAAACGTAAAATCACGTAAGACTGGTATTGCCGTTTCCTGGAAATGATATTATTTTATATCCATATTCTGAGTCGCCATTGATAGCATGCTGATATTATGGAATATGTGCTATAGTATATTGATGTTTTTGCAGTTCATTATATGTATGAACCTAAGTTGTTGAATAAAGTTGAAAGTTAAAGTTGTTTTCTCGCATGCTAGTATTTGAAAGTTAAAGTTGTTTTCTCCGTATATTAGTATTTGAAAGTTAAAGTTGTTTTCTCCTTATACTAGTATTCGAAAGTTAATGTTGTTTTCTCCGCATACTAGTATTTGAAAGTTAAAGTTGTTTTCTCCGCATACTAGTATTTGAAAGTTAAAGTTGTTTTCTCCGTATATTAGTATTTGAAAGTTAAAGTTGTTTTCTCCTTATACTAGTATTCGAAAGTTAATGTTGTTTTCTCCACATACTAGTATTCGAAAGTTAAAGTTGTTTTCTCCGCATGCTAGTATTTGAAAGTTAAAGTTATTTCTCCGTATACTAGTATTCGAAAGTTTATGTTGTTTTCTCGGCATACTAGTATTCGAAAGTTAAAGTTGTTTTCTCCGTATACTAGTATTCGATGGTGGCATTCGGCTTATCTAGAATGTTCTAGCAATTGCTGTCAGACAAACGAAGTCCATTAACTGTATTAAGAATGACTACCACGGCAACAATAACGACCAATTGCTTCAAGTATGTTGGAAATATGTTTAAATGTTTTTTGCTAAATTGATTTTGACCTCATTAGATAAGCTGTCAGATTAGCGAAGTAGTTAGCGCTAGCTGCTCACCAATGCAACCCGGATTCGTTCATCGGACCGGGAAGTATGTGACATGGTAAGGTGGTCGCCAGATCGGATAAGTGGGTTTTCTCCGGGTACTCCTGTTTCCTCCTTCATGAATGACCAAATTTACGCTTTCATCAGCGCCAACGAGAGTGATTAATATAAGTTGCTAAAACTTCCTTCGCAAACGTTGTACATTTTTTAACAACATTTGATAAGCGACGATCACATGCATACTAAATTCCGCACTGGCCAGTGGACAGATTGTTAAAGAGTAAAATTAATGGTTTCTGAAGAGAGCGCAGTACTGTAGCTCAAATATTTAGCTTGTAAATAAAATCGACAAATGCAAGAACATTGAGATGTCTACATTCTGTACATTTATCGACTTTCGCAGTGTTCAACACACTAAACAGAACCTTACGTTGGCGTAATTTACCCTGTAGTGGCTGCCAACCAAATGCCCTCAGCATTAATATCACTTTATAAAGAAGAGGGAGAAGAACTATATACGTTTTCATTCATTCTAATCCAGTGTATGTTTTTATGTTTATTTATCGTCGCTACCGGTTACCCATATGAGCGACGCCTCCTGAAGAGATTAGTAATTTTAGATTTTGGAGGATAGTGCAATGATACAGACAGAGACCCATTCCAGAGTCTCCTCTGGTTCTTTTGCATGCACGATGTAAAGCACCAACACGAGACCTCGGTTTAACGTCCCATCTGAAAGACTGTTAATTGTATTAGGGTCAGATGAACCTGCGATCCCTGTATTACCAGTCCAGCATGTTAACCACTGGACAACAGATCCGTCTAATCCAGTTCAGTCTACTGCTGTTAAATTATAATGTAAAATGTAAACATACTGATATAAATCATGTTTCAACTAAATGTGTAGTGGCATGTGTACATGTAAATGGTCTCGATACGAACCGGTTTAGTGTCGAGTCTGGTCTGAAACATGGATGATCATTGTCTAATATACTGTTAGAAATGATACCGTCCGCTTCCGATTCAACCCACCCACGAGTTTTTGTTGTGTGTATTATCATGTGTTGTTTATTATTATCATGACGAATACAATATGTTAAACCAAGGGTAAGCAAACGTACCGGTATATATACTCTAACATTGTAACAAAAATAACATAATTATTTACCTTTATCTCTGCGCCACATTTTGCTTGTATATCTAATGTTTGACTCAATGGAAGCGATCCAGTATCGGTTTCACTTATTATGCACTGATCTTTTGCATCAGCTGGAATCTGCATTATTATTTTATGTTTGCAGTATGATGTTGATGAAGGCGTTTTATTCAATTCGTAGTAGCATCCAAAAGGAACTGTAGACTGCAGCGTAATCTGTGCTGATTCAGATGTGTTAATGTTTAGTACACTAGGTTCAACCTGTTTAACGGATATAAGATGCTATGGAAATTACATTTTACATAACATTATGTTAGCTTTATCTATTATTGTTGATAATTATTAGTGATATTTTTTTATAAATATCCATGAATTTAGCTTATAATAAATGATGGAAGTCGTGATAGCGTAGTGGTAGAGCGTTCGCTGCTTCAGGTGCTAAATACCCGGCGTTCGAACCCCGCTGGAGCCATTACGATTGTGACCTTAGGCAAGGTATTTAAAGTCCACGTTTTCCCTTCTTATTCCCTCGTGGCGATGGATTCCGTCAGGAGATGAGGCATCGACAATGATTAATATAAGTTGAAAGAACTTCTTTCACAATCGAGTTAAAATATTTATAAATGATGACTCGATAAAATAATTAGTTTCAGACCTTTGAACCACAGCGTAAAAAAGTGTGAACATGCTGGCGTGATTGCATAGAAACACGGTAAATGTTATGTTATGATTAAGAAATAATAGTTTTCTTTCAGCTGTTTATTGGCGAATAAAACATGGTTTGGAGTTCTGACGCGTAGGAATTAACCGTATGCCTAAGTTGTTATTTCTGACGCTCAGAACGACACATACTGTTTTATTCAACAATAAATAATGCAAATAGAAATATTATTTTACATGACCAAATGATATAGAAAACGCAAAATTATTTTTACATTGTGTAATGGCGTCACAATACTACAAAAATGACGTCACGCGCTAAGCCATGCTTTATTGACGATTTAACAACGGTAAATATCTTCGTTGCGTATAACGGACAACATGCTGATTCATGTTAGTATTGGGATTAGCAAACGTAGACTTTTAATGGATTACTAACAATATAATGTACATGGAGTCATTAGTTGTAATTGTGTTAGGAGTTTAACCACCATTAAAACACTGTCATGCCGTCATACTTTTGTACTTACAGTCCATTATTATTAATTATTAATATACAGACGGATATGTAGTCCAGTGGTAACACGCTGGACTGGTAATCCAGGGATCGCAGGTTCGATCCCCCGTCTGACCCTAATAAAATTAACAGTCTTTCAGATGGGACGTAAAACCGAGGTCTCGTGTCGGTGCTTTACACCGTGCACGTAAAAGAACCAGAGGAGATTCCGGAATGGGTCTCTGTCTGTATCATGCACTATCCTCCAAAATCTAAAACAATTATCTCTTCAGGAGGCGTCGGTCATATGGGCAACCGGTAGCGACGATAAATAAAGGTAAATCACACACATTATTAATATTGGACTGGTGTGAAAATGCCAGAGTATTATATTAAATTCCACGCATACATGTATGAATTTAGCAATTTTAATTAGTAGGTTCTTGGTTTAAACATATATATTACACTATATACATTCACCAATCACAAATCAATACATGTACGCAAAACCAAAGAATAGGTAAGGATTAAAACGGAGTTTATATAGTTTTATCTCCTCCCTAGTATGTTCTTGATATATACGTGTGTGTTTTAAGAATCCAATATGTAAAATATTGGTAGTGTCTTAGGCGCTATGCGCCTTACACAGTCCAATATTATACATATTGGGTCGTATCTAACGGCTTATATCCTATACACAGCTGAGTTCATACGCCGATCATCAAGCTATAATTGGTACTGGAAGAACACGACTGCCTACGAGCAGTATTTCAGGTATGTATGATTATCCGGGTAGAACCACCGACCTTCCACAAGCCAGATGGAGAGCTTCGTGAAATAATTCGACACCCACGTGGGATTCGAACCTGCTGCAATGGTGGGCAAGTAATTGGAAGTGAACGACCATAACCACCCGACAATTGAAAGTTTAAGCTTTATTTATTTTACAACGATTGCGAAGCAAGTTTTAACAACTTATATTAACCACTCTCGTTGGCGCAGATGTAAGCGTATATGTGTTCATTCGTGTGGGAGGAAACCGGAGTACGCGGAGAAAACCCACCTGCCCGATCTGGCGACCAACGTACCATCTCACATACTTCCCTTTCCGAAGATCTCGCTAACCGCTGAGCTAATCAGACAGGCAAGTGAAGCCTCATTTGGAGTTTTTTATATATATGTTTATATATACTTTATTTATTTTACAACAATACCTTCGTACCATCTCACATACTTCCCTTTCCGGGGCTCGAACCCGGGTTGCATTTGTGAGAAGCGAGCGTGCTAATCACTGCACTAATCGGACATCACTAATCTATGTTCGACATACTTATATATACATCTTATAATGCAGTAAACAATAACAGCAATATTGAATATCGCCTTAGTAGCTCAATTTAATGTTAAAACGATGTGTAGAACTGTGCATTAACAATCCATTGCATTAAATTCGTAATTTGAAACAATTACAATACCGTAACACCCGCAAAGAAGTCGCTGCTTGATACCATATATGTTTGAATGCCTGTGATTGAGGTGGAAACTCGAATGCCACATCGTATCTATAATATATAATATATATAGGATGTTTGTGTTTATTAGTGTAAGATAGGATTTTATTTCAATCCTATCTTACACTAATAAACATAAATCTTTTTTTCTTTTATGATTTCCAATGACTTTGGCTAATATAATATTTGTTTGTATACAATTTTATTCATTATAACTACCTTGTCTGGAGCCTCATTGCACTAGGTGACACAACCGCACACTCTCTTATGTACGTATGACCGTCCGTAATAAGAAATAGTTCCTGTATAATTTTAACGTTAGTTTCTGCTTGCTGTCAAAATTAAAAACTACATACAAAACAAATTCCTTAAAATATATTACTTACTAATATATTACTGACTAATTAACTGTTCATGATAGTCAAAAAAGAGTTCAAATGTACGTCTATCCGCGCAGGTATACTAAATGCAACCGGTGACAGAGCCATCTTTCACTGTTTCAACGCAGTGTAAGATGGTGTTTTCTTTCATTGAGAAAAGTCAATCATTAATTGGAAAGCATAAAAGATAAATAGAAGATTAAAGTAATTGTTATTTGCTACTGAATGTATGTAACTCGTATATTATATATACATTGTAAATATTGTACTTGAATGTAACCTACGCCGTTATGTAATACATAACGACAACGCATTTCAATAAGCGTCTCCTTATTAAAGAGAGGCGCTTTGATTTTAGCTATATTCTAATGAGCTTGTTACTGATTCAGACCGGAAGCCAAAGGCAGTCAATAGTATCGAAAATATTGACTGAATAGTACATACTAATGTGGGCTTTTTTTGTATTGAGTAGTCACCTGAGGTATAATAAATAATAATAAATAATATTAAATAAAAATAATTACCAAGAAACCAAGTTTATAACCTATGTCAGTCAGTTCTGTCTCATTGATAGACACAAACTGGTTGATCCTCTCAGGGGGTTTAGCCAGCGTGGATTCCACAAACCTTAAACATTACAAACAATTGTTAAACACTGTTTAAAAGACAACAACTAGTCCATATATAGACAATTATAGACTTATATTACACCGATGGCAAGAATAGCTCGTCAGAAACGAGGCTCTGTCGAGTTTCCGACGACATATTCTGACTAGGATATTTGAATTCGAGGGGGAATGTTCAGCCTTCGTCCTGCTCGGCCAATCTGTATTTCATTGGAACGACAATGCTCACATATGGATGTAAACAAAGTTGACACCTGAAAGATACACTCTGAGGTTGTCTACATGTGTAAATACGAATGTTCTGGACAGCTTTAATACGCTCATGTTGCTATGAAAAGGCTTCTCACCAATAAAACCCGGGTTCAATCCTCGGACCGGGAAATATGTGAGATGGTACGGTAGTCGTCAGATCGGTCAGGTGCGTTTTATGTGTGTACTCTGGTTTCCTCCACACAAATAGCCACATGCACGCTTTCATCCGCGCCAACGAGAGTGATTAATATAACTTGATAAAACTTGCTTAGCAATCGTTGTAAAATAAATAATGTTTAAACTATGAACAAGTCAATCAGACACAGACAATTTGAGCCGCATCCTGACAATACCAACACTGTTTAGATAAAAACACATACATCAATAACTAACTTATGAAGATAAACAATGTACCAAATTGTAGCTTATATTATGAAATACCACTAAGTTTCAAAACACAGAACCCTTCGATATAGTTAATTTGCATAAATTGCACGTGCAAAATCGTAGTTACTTAGTTATGACCATATTATTATTATTGTGAGCATTACTAGTTTACCTAGTAACAAGTATGCAAGTAGGTAAACTATAAATGCTCGAAACTCAGTGACACTATTTTCAAAAGAAGGGTCGGTAGTCCAGTTAGCGAATCCAGGGATCACAGGTTCGATCCCACATCTTACCCTATTAATAAGTTATGCTCTTGGCCATGGGACATGGTATCGGAGCAGTTACAACATGAAGAACTACTGTGTAGATAATCGGACGTGTGGTACCAGTGACCCTGTTTATTTGAATGGTATGTATTTATTGAATATCAGACCAATGGAAGCACACTCTGTCTTGGCTTCGATCCATGGCCCATTGGTTATGGCCGTTGACTTCTGGTGACCAATCACATGCCCCTAACCGCTGAAGGTATGTACATGAAATACTGTCGAAATGTACCCGGAGTCTTCCTCCACCAATAAAAGCTGAAGAGCCGCTACAGTATATGACAAATGTTGTTGATATGCCCCAAGAATAAACAGATAACTGGTTGCATCCTACCTTCATGTGTAACACTCGTCAAACACTGCCTGCCTAATGAACTTTGCTTTACTAGTCATTACCTAATAAACCTGTCGTGACGTCATAAGGCAGCATGTATTACCTCATATGTTCACAGATGGTATGATAAACTTTAGGTCATGAATATTCAGTATTTTTAATTTATTAGGCTCGTCTCCGAAAAAAAAATGACTTGTATATTTTCTCCAACACGCCTAATAAATTAAAATTTATAAGACAGTGACCTAATATTCTCTATTCATTAAACATCCGTACAACCATTATAAATTATAATTATAATCAAATATAACCAGATTCAAAATACATTAATGTATACAGCCGATTTAATGTACACCCATTCAAGAAATAAATCGCGGTTTCCATCCTGGTGGACTAAATAATATTATGCATCTATTAGAATGAAATGGTCATGCTTTTCTTTGATGTATGACCATATTTACATCGCTATTGAATTTGCTTCGATGAACGTATATGTCCTATGTGTGGCATACTATATTGAGTCAAAAAAGAAACGATACCTCCTGTTTATGTGTCTATAATTTCAACATTTATTAAGAAAATTCTTTGAACATTCATAACATGATAGTCCAACATGTTTGAAAGAGGAGCACATACAGCATAATGAGCCTCCGAAACGGTCTGCTGCGTGATGACGTAATTCGTCGGACAGGGGTCTAATGGAGTTTTCACACAAACGTCAATACCGAGTATGGGCACCATTTGCGTCTCTCACTGCAATGCATCGCCGTCGCATCGAACGGAAGAGTGTCTGAATCTCTTGCTGGTCAATATTTGTACACTCCTGGCGCAAAACATCCCTCAGTTGGTTTAACGTTACCGGCTGACGTCGTCTGACGCGGCGGTCTAACGTATCCCACAAATATTCTATGGGTGACAAATCTGGTGACAAAGCAGGCCACGGCAGGGTTTCAATATTGTTCTGCTCCAATAATGTGGTGGAAATCCGTGCAGTATGACACCTGGCGTTGTCCTGTTGGAACAGTGTGACGTTTCTGTTGGCGTTAAAGAACGGCACAACAACTGGCGCAAGGATCTCATCACAGTACCGCTGGGCGTTTAGGTTCCCGTCCACCACTAACAGTTCAGTGCGACTACCGAAGGTGATACCGCCCCACGCCATAACGCTTCCGCCCCGAACAGATCGACCTGACGTACACATGCGTCGGCGTAACGTTCACCGCGTCTGCGATATACCCGCTCTCTGCCATCCGCTCGACGCAAACAGAACCGTGATTCATCGCTAAACATCACCGAATTCCACTGTAACCGAGTCCAGCGAGCACGTTCCGTCGTCCATTCCCGCCGTACGTCACGGTGACGTCGTGTCAGGATGGGTCCAACGTATGGCCGATAGGCACGAATGCCACGTTCACCGAGCCGGTTCCTGACTGTTTGTGCACTGATGCGATTGTTGGTCATCCCAGGAGTAACGGCAGCTGTGTGCGTAGCAGGTAGGAACCGGTCACGTAAATGTGACGTCCGAATGTGACGGTCCTGTTCACGCGTCGTCACACGTGGTCGACCAGATCTTGGACGGTCGTCCACCGATCCATGTGTTCGATAACGTCGAAGTAGACGTGTTATCGTGATCCGCGTAACCCCGAGTCGATTTGCGACGTCACGCTGACGTAAACCGCCGTCAATCATGCCAATGGCACGCATTCTCTGATTGCGGTTTAGCCTAGGCATTTTGTTAGAGGTAACAATGGGTATGTAAGGTGTTTTTCCTCGATGATAATGCAATACCAGTACAATAAACCGGTTTTCCGATTTGTACATGTGTAGGAAGTTGTCTTTGTTGAGGAGCGAGTGCAAATCGGAAATTCGGCGTTCCAGGATTATCTGGTGTTTATTTACCTGTGTTTATGATTGGCTGACGTTGCAATAAGATACCCGGTACTGATACGTAATAATATATTAAACCTTTCTATGGTTTTATCCGTTTTACGTTATTTTTAGTTTGGTATCGTTTCTTTTTTGACTCAGTATATATGCATCAAACCACCTTACACTCTGAAAAGTTGCACACTTTTGGTTTAAGCATCTTTATTCGACATTATATAACAATAAATTATAACAATAAATTATAACAAATAATTATGTACATATTAAAGCTTTAATATTGTGCTTCTCTTCACATTTGATCTGTGTGTTTTACGTTTATTTATCGTCGCTACCGGTTGCCCATATGAACGACGCCTCCTGAAGAGATTAGTCATTTTAGATAAATGGAGGATAGTGCAGTGATACAGAAAGAGACCCATTCCAGTGTCTCCTCTGGTTCTTTTACGTGCACGGTGTACAGCACCGACACGAGACCTCGGTTTAATGTCCCATCCGAAAGACTGTTAATTTTATTAGGGTCAGATGGCGGATCGAACCTGCGATCCCTGGATTACCAGTCCAGTGTGTTACCATTGGACTACATATCCTGGTTGTATATATTTTCGCAATTTAATTATGCCATATAGCCGACAGGGGCACTCGAAGATACGGGCATGCTCACTCGAAAATACGGCCATGCGCACTCGCAGATACGGGCATGAGCACTCGCAGATACGGGCATGCGCACTCGCAGATACGGGCATGCGCACTCGCAGATACGGGCATGAGCACTCTCAGATACGGGCATGCTCACTCGAAGATACGGGCATGCGCACTCGCAGATACGGGCATGAGCACTCGCAGATACGGGCATGCGCACTCGCATTTACGGGCATGCGCACTCGCAGATACGGGCATGCGCACTCGCAGTTACGGGCATGCGCACTCGAAGATACGGGAATCCGCACTCGAAGATATGGGCATGCGCACTCGAAGATACGGGGCATGCGCATTCGCAGTGTTTCTTTGATGTGAAAAGCGTGTCTTACACTGTTCCACGGAATATCTAATTACTAGGTCCGTTAGCTATAGGTCGTAAATAATGGTAAATGTGTATAATATAGCACCATAGCCGTTGTATAAATAACATTTATTCACATTAGGGAGCATTCCTAGTCCTTCTGATGGTGTGGTAGATGCGGTTGCTTGCTTTCGAACGTATGGAATATGTTGTGAACATACATTAAACCTGCGGATAAAGAATTGTAACAATTACTTCATGGCGTACTGTTTCATCGACATAAACCCGAATTGTCACAGCAGATTCTGTTTCGGTAAGTAATGAATTCGACACTAAAACATAGTATTCACATTGCATAATGTTATGGTATATATTAATACAGCAATATTAATACAGCAATATTAATACAAACATGCTAAAGGTGATGTACCTACATCAATTTCATTGCTGTTATGATTTGTTAGGGAAAATTGGAGCTACGAAGTGAGTCGAATGACAAAAGACTAACCTAGTCAAAATTAGATTACATGTATGTGTTTTCCTTAAAATGTTAAAAAAGGATGGATTACCAATACTGGTTTAATAGTGATTTTGTAACGAGTACAAATGTGTGATAGCAACGTGTTTGAAGTTGTCAGAGTCAGTAAGAAACGGAATATAAGGAAGTCATTTGTCATTATTAGCATGTGTATATCATGGGCGGAGTATTCAGATATGTGTGTAACATACCCTGATCTGAATAAATTGATTGTACCATTATGCATATTGCAAGAGAGGTGTATGTAGATGTGTATACAATACTTAGCTCGATTGCGAACACTCCGTCTCGACACACCATTCCATATGGAATCCATACAACGCCATTGCAGTGAGAGAAGAGACAGTGTGGATTTAAATGCCCGACGGATATCATACGCGTTGGTCTAGCGGGGCTCGAACGTGCAACATCTCTGTCGCATGGAACATTGCACCAATATTGTGCTTACAATTAATAATTGAGAAATAATATTTGTCTTTCTGTGGTTTCTTGTCTGCTCTGTTGCATACGAATTAACCACACAGGCCGTAGGCGGCCTAAGTGGTTACTGCTGGCGTTCAGAACGACACACCATGTTTTAATCTAAATAATGCAAATACAAAGAGTATTTTGATTCTAACATGACCAAAATATTTAAAATGCGCATAAATAGTTGGTGGTATTTTTTGGAAATCAAATGATGTCACAAAACAACAATAATGGCGTCATGTTTAAGCCATATTTCATTTAGGAAATAATATTTGTCTTGCCGTGGTATATCGGCGAATAAAATATCAAATCATGTTAGAATGCAGATTTAACAACGGAAAATTCATTCTATTCATATACAGAAAAAAATGTCATGTTAGAATGTAATATAAAATATCCGGTAATTTGTAATATATGCATGCATAATTTGATTATTAGAATGTTCAATTCTATTTGGCTTAATTGTAACCTCTCTGGTAGAGTTGTTCGTTGACTTCAAGTCACTTGTCTCTCACCGATTTAGTTTCAAATCCCACTCTGGCTATCGAATTATTGCGCCGGAAGCTGCTATCCAGCTGCCTGCAGTGACCACATGACGTAACAAACATTCAAATGGTGACCCGTGATCGTCCGTTTTGTCATAATTCAATTTGATTAGAATATCGATTTTGAACATTCTTTGAACCCCAAGAAAAGATCCGATATAGTAGCTATTTGTAGCGAACTACTGTGCCATTTCCTGTAAATATATTGTGTAAAATATTTGATTAGATGTCGGTCAAGACGCTGCAACACCAACTACTACCACCACTTCGACAACAACAACAACCGCAACAACAACATCAGCAACAAAATCAACAACAGCGACTGCAGAACCAAGTGAACAATCTGATGATGACGACGAGAAGACAGATATTTCATATTCACACCAATGTATGTACTAGTAATTAAAATGTGGTATAACGTAGTAGTCTTATATTCCCGGATACATGGACTCAATGCCCTTTCTTCACTATACACTGTATATAAAGCCGCCATTTTTAAATGAGGGAATTTTTTTTAAATAATTCCGGCATGACTTTATCGATAACCTTCAAAGAATAAGATACGCCTAGACCTTAAGACCTATGCACTTTTATTTGTTGTCATTGTGTCATCTTACCCTTTAGGTAAAAGCTACCGCACAATACTAGTAAACAACCCATTATGGAACTCTGTTAACAAATCCCATCCAGTTCCTAAGTATGCACTGCTTAAATCATCATTGTACATTGTATTTCATTAGCCTACATGTGTGAGAGCAATTTACAATTTTTTTATAAAGGTTAACCCGTTCAGTTTTATGTAAAGTAAATGCATTAATTTTGATATTAAAGGTTGTATTTCCCCCCAAATGCATCCTTCAGATCAGTTATGTAGTCCAGTGGTTAACACGCTGGACTGGTAATCCAGGGCCCCCAGGTTCGAAAATATAAGCATAAGGGGATATGTCGTCTTCAATGTGCTATATATTAACCCACAATAAATACTTAATCAGGCTTATATTTAATAAATTAAATATTGGCCCAACTACGATGCTTAGAAATAGAAACTTGTATTTGAAAAGATATGGCTAATTAATTAATTGCTCGAGCCATATATTATTTGTTGAGAGAAATATCTGCCATATGGAATGAACGGTTTATGTCAATATTTTACAGTTAGATAACTATGTAGGGTGTCTATAAATGATGTATCTGATTGTATCTACAGTAACTATTTTGCCCTGCAAAAATGTGTCACCTAATTTCGCGACCAATACAAACCAAGATCAAACATGTCTTCACTGAGTGTGCCCCTTATTCATAGCACATGTACATACAACTCCAAGATACCCTAGATAGTTACCCAGATAGGGTGTCGAATTATTCCATGTGAGGAAGTTATCCAGCTTTGTTGCGGAGTGTTGGTGCCGGGTACCCTACCTCGCCTAAGATACTGTTCAGAGGGGCACCCGGTGTCTCTTCCTCCACCAATAATAGCTGGAAAGTCGCCATTAGCTGTTTGTGCGACGTTAAACCCTCAAATCAAACAAACAAAACCAATTTAAATTTAAAATATATTACCGGGATATATTAGTCAATGTGAAAAGTAAAGTAAAGTGCTTAATAAACATAGTGTCACCCCTATTGAAAGGGCCAGCCATTTCTGACTTATGAGGCCCCTCTTTTGGACATCAGTACTTCCCGAATCATATCCTTGATGGTCATGCGCCTGGCTGATCGGCAATCGGTGACCATTATTTAACTAGCTGTCGGCAGCTGACGAGGTTCGAACCTTCGGCCACGGAGACGATCAGAATGTCACAATGTGAATGACCTGTTTTAGAGTTTAGACATTAAGACTGCTTTTGATCATGTTGAAAGCTCACCCTTTCTAATAAGGTGTAGAATAAGGGAGTGTGTATACATAGTTTTCAAGACTTATGTAATCAAATGCGTCGTTTGTATTAGCTTCATCTCAGAAAAACCTAGATGTAAATATATATACAGTCTACAACCGTTATGTCGAATTCCGTGGGACCGAACAAAATACGTCGACATAACCGAAGTTTGACTTAACGAAATTCGATATAAACAGAGCCAGTTATATGTAAAATGATAGTGTCTGAAACGGGACTTTGATCCGACTTCGAGATAACCGGATAATTCGACATAACCGACTTTGACATAGCGGATGTAGACTGTATATTGTGCGAATATTGTATTTGTATATGATTGATGTCCGTGATATATTGTCACTAATACAGTACACTTATATGTTTGCATTTAGATGGGGAAAATGAGGCAGTGATCGTGTGAGCAGCGTGTCTGGTATTGGCAGCGGTGACAATCGTCTCCATGGGTGTAATGATCTACAGGCTCAGACGGTAAGTTCATGCAATTACATAATATTTAGCAGGTGCCGGTACTATTACCCCGCGATTCATTCCATATTTCGCAACCTTTAATGTAGGTGTGCGTTTTCTATTTCATCTAGTATATAATGGGGAGTTAACATGTATGGACTATTAACATTGATATGTAGTTCATACAAATGATGCAAAATATAAACGGTCTGCTTGGTATCATGTATTGATGACAACTGTTCTGCATGTACATATGTATATGAAATACTTTAGTAGAAGAGTATACATGTAATTCAATTTTTAGTTTCATTGTATGCTTTTCAAGTACAGAATTGAACGTGTTCGGACTCAAGCCGTCAATGACGTCCATTATGACGTTGTCTGAATGTGACGTTTTAACGCCATTATCGAATGACTGCTCCGTTCTCTATCATAAATAAACATTTTTTCAGCTCGAATTATATTTCAGTCATGAACATAGAAATTCGTGATTGGCGTGTGTCATTCGTGATAATACATGTAATTCAGTCCGCCTCCGTGGTCGATTGGTTAAGGTCGCTGACCTGTATACCACTGTAACCTATCATGACTGATGGTCACGGGTTTGAGCCAAATACCAAATATGCATATAGGTGTATTGTGGTTTAAGAGAGGAAGATATTTATATATTTATTGCATACTTATATAGGAAGTATACAACAAAAACTCTTCCCAGTCCATTGACAACCATGTGTTTTAACGAATCGATATGGTTTTGTCTGTGTTGCGTTTTAGATGTTTTGGTCATGTTAGAATCGAAATAATATTTATATTTGCGTTATTTATATTCCATAAAAGTAGCAATTAATCATCCAGCCCTATATGACAAATTAACATATGTTGATACTTTTCAGTCTTGGTTAACATTATCTTTCAGCATAATGGACATTTCCGAATTCTAAGCAATCTGTAGCCTCCGGTGATACTTTCCATTTATTATCAAGCTCATGCTGATTACATTCTTTGTCTTGGTATTGACGTATAAAATGTTTTTGATAACTAAATAATACTGTGAATAGTTACGAAACATTAATGGATTAACCATCTATCTATATCATCATAATTATAGTCTACAACAGTAGTTATGTGTGTGTTTTACGTTTATTTATCGTCGCTACCGGTTGTCCATATGAGCAACGCCTCCTGAAGAGATTAGTCATTTTAGATTGTTCGAGGATAGTGCAATGATACAGACAGAGACCCATTCCAGAGTCTCCTCTGGTTCTTTTACTGTACGTACAGGGTATAGCACCGATACGAGATCTCGGTTTAAAGTCCCATCTGAAAGAGTCAGGTCAGATGGGGGGATTGAACATGCGACCCATGTAACAGTAGTTATGTTCTTTCTGCTCTCGTTTATATGCTGTGTGTATGACGTCATACCATCACCTATTGTATGATAAGACTTCAGGTCATGAATATTCGGCAATCTTTCCTTTTCTAAAACTTCTTTCTTTCAGAAGATATGATAAATAGAATAGTAGGTTGCTGTCCTATACATTTTATATTATTAGGCTCGTCTCCGAAAAAATGCAGAGCCTCGCTTTGTTTCTCCAACTCGCCGAATAAATTTAAATGTATAAGACAGCAGCCTAATATTCTCTATAATTATATTTATATTCGTATAATGTCTAAAGTCAATCTTTATATTTACAGCTCGACCAGTTATATGATGTACAAAGATGACAAGGAATACTAAATCCGGACTATAATAATAAAGACGTTATTATAATAATAATAATCATAAAGACGTTATTTAATGATAACTCATTTGACATAATAAGCCAATCTACCATGAGGCTCTCAACAAATTAAAACATCAAATAACAGAATGAAACATGTAAACAAAGACCTGTAAAAGTTTCATAGGAAATAAGATATAAGTTGCAAGAACGAATACCCACACTCAATACAATGCTCCGCGTTTTGTGTCTATGTTTTATCTCAGATAATACAGAGCAACAAATTAAAATACAAACAATCATATATATGTTTTTGAAATGGCATCAATGTCCACTGTACTTCTGTAACACACATTTTGAAGAATAGATAGATAGATTCTTTATTATCCTCCATTATAGGAGAGCTATCACATACATGTATAATACAGATACATTTACAATATTACAACTATTACCGAATACGAACAAACACTGTGATATCATGTAATTAAACTATATACATGTAATTACAAAAACAAAGAACACGACAAACAATATAACAGATATGTAACATTGTGACAAGAATTGCCAGCGTCGCATAACAAAATCGAACATTGAATTAACTATGATATCGGATCCCGATCGTACACCTTACCGAAAAGAAACATAAGGTGTAAACAGGAACTCAAATATTAAAAATCGTAAGTTGACGAACTGTTTCAGAACACAGCCCTACATGTTCTTTTTCCAAATCTTTTATAAATATACGTCCACATGTTTCTAACAATACATGAAATAATTTGAAACCCACAGTGAGATTCGAACCAACTGCGACGAGGGGCAACTGCCTTAATGTAACCGACCGTAACCACGTAGCCATTCGAACCAACAGCGACGAGGGGCAAATGCCTTAATGTAACCGACCGTAACCACGTGGCCACAGAGGCCCAAATTATTTTTAATTATTTTTAATTATTTTATTATAAAACGATTGATCTTGTCACGCAAACAACTCTCAATACTTATATTTATATATGTTTTATTTCTTATATTGTGTATATATTTCATAAATACAATATATAATACAAGACAAGACATGTATACATATCAACATGACGATAATTTCAAACATTACAACATGTATGTACATGTACACACACACACCCACACAACGTATGCGGGAGAGCATCACCGCCAAATACAATGATACAGTATTGTAAAAATGCTAAAACAGACATATTATTTCTTTTATAAATTCACATAGTGTTCTGTATTCAATCATATTATTAGTTTTAACATTCATAAGTTGTTCATATTACGCAATATTTCGTCTCATATAGAATACACTTTTGATCAATCGTTTTCTTTTATATAATAAGTATCTACATTCTAATAAGTAATGAAGTTCGTCTCCTTGGTTACACGTTGGGCAAATATGTTGATCTAAAGGGACTCTTAAAAAAGTGAAACATCGACAGACTGAACTCCAGGCTAAGGACTTTGTTCTACAATGGCAATCTATGATTTCTAGTTCTAAATTTAACATTTTAAATATTTATGAGGCGTATATATTAAAGTTTTCAAATTCAAAATTGTGCTTAAATAATCTATAATTCTGGCATTTACTTGAATTGTCAATGCTTGAGAACCATTCTGTTACAAATAGGTCAGATAGTTTCTGATGGACTGCGCATTTCGGCCACTTTTTATTTGGGAATATGTGAGTTTCCCACACATTTATTAGACCACAGTCAAATAAGATAATGTTTACATTTTTCATGAAATTTACAGTTTTTGTATATTATTCGAGTATCTATAATTATGACATGATGGATATAGTGAGGGTGGTATGCCAAAATAATTCACATGAAAAGTGAGAAAATCCAAGCATTTATTTGTTCGCTAACATTGCAGTTACTATACAAAGAAGTACCAGTATATGAAGTGTGACATTGCATGCTTTTTGTGAAATTTTAACATAAGTAGGACGTGACTTTAAAGTCATCCACGACCTACAAATGGACTGCAAGTCCAAATGAAATGAAATATGTGGAATTTCTCACTTTTTCTTATGAAAAATATTGCATAACACACACTCCATATGGCTCATGTCTTTATAACTTCTTTCCGGCGCATTGACTGTTTTAATGTTCTTGAATTGTACACATATATTTGTATTGCTTTATTAATGCTAATGTTTGATACCATATTTATAAGCCAACTATTTAAAGCGACACTACATCGGTGAAAACGCAAATGTCTGCAGAATGTAATTTGCTATTACATGGTATAATCTGTTTCCAAATAGATTACCTCAAAAACTCAGTATTTCAACAAATAGACAAACGTCGTATACGCGGTTGACATAACAAAATAATGTAAATAAGGTCGACATTCATGCGTAAAATAAAGTGTTTATCCTGAATAACACGAGTTATGCTACACATTTACCATGATATCTCACATGCATATTTATTTGTAGACTAATATTAATTAAATTATCTCTAAACGAAAGTACCGCGTGTTTAGTATTGACTTCAATGACAATAAACGTCAATTCAGGCGCCTTGATGACCGTTATATGACATCCTACTTTCACGTTTGAAAGTTTGTATACCACAAAAACACTGTGAAATTGATTCAATGTTAGTGGTCGATGTATTCAGAAGAACGTGTAGTAGCAATGGTAGTAGTTTTAATGCATTTTATTTCCATTTTGCGATGTAGTGTCGCTTTAATGAAGAGTTATAAGTTTTTGCTCTAGACTGGACACATGTTTTGGTTTAGTTGCGTTTTGCATTTTGTGTGCGAGGGAAAAAGAAGTTTGTATGTAAATCTGTGGCGTAACTGGAAATCTATATTAGATGTCGGATATACTGTAGGACTAGGAACAGGTGATTTTCCAACATCATAGTTAATAGTTCTGCCTGTTTATCTGAAATTTACATGTGTCTGCCTGTAATTCGAATCCGTAACTTCACAGTCATGTACCTAGTTTCGGACACTGCTAGAATTAGTCTTTCACTCTAAAGTAGTCTGCAACTACATGGTGAAACAAATGTTATGAGCCACACTGGAAACAATTCAGATAAAATACTGCTAGCTGCATCGCCACTGGATTCAGTTGGAACTAAGAATACCACGAGTGCATCCATTGACTATTCTATGTATGAACAGGATATATTCGATTGACATATAGATTCCTGGTCTGAACCAGTAGTAATCAACATAGATTACACGTCATGCAGATCACAGACGTGTGATCAACCACCTTCTGGGCTTAGTTGCTGGTCTGGCGGTTATATAACTTTTCTTCAATCTCATCCTCAGCCTCGAGTTTCTGATTTGTTCAGCTGAGTGTCAATCAAATCTACGTCATGTGATAAATTTGATCTTAGTAATGTGTAATCATTATTTCATGAATAGTCCTACAGCTTTCTTACATATTAATAATGTCATTGAAAAATAAATATATTGATCTCGTAAAAGGGGACTGGTGTAATGTCGTGAAACAAAGCATGCATAAGTATATTCCTTTCAATACTATACATAGTGGTAGTAATAAAACGCGTAAACCAGGTCAATCTTCGTGGAGTGAAAAGTTAACTAACCTATCGTCTAATCTATGTATTTATGAACGTAAATGGTTAAATTGTTATGATGGAAATGATAAACTAAGAATCAAATGTGAATATGTTCAAGCACCTATCTTTTTTAATAGGGAAACACAACAGGCTAAACGATTCTATTGGTATTCAATACAAAACAAACTTCTAGAAAATTATAGTGTGGACCAGTCTAAGTTTTGGAAGTCGATCGAGAACATTGGTGTTGGTAATTGTAAGAGAAAGAAAATACCAATGAAAGTTACCTTAGAAGATGGATCTATTTCTACTTGTGTCGATGATATTCTATTTAAATGGATACAACGATTTCATTTTTTTAAACAAAGAACGTTTTGATGAGCATGTGTCTAATGAAAACGGTCGTAGACAATGCCAAACGTCGTAAGGCATGTGGAATTGACGAACTTCCACCGGAAGTATTAAAAATGATGCCACTATATTCATTCTGCATGTCTTGTATAATATATGTTTTGAGAATGAAATACTCCATCAGTATGGATTAATTATTAATGTATTATTAATCCAATTCCAACAGATGTTCCTACAACCCCGTTGTCGTATACTCGGAGGCGTTTCTCCAGCATATACAACATACACAATATATTACAATATATTGAATGCTAGATTTAGTTCTTGGGTTGAAGACAATAAGAAGAGAAGCACTTCTGGTCAAATTTTCATAAGCAATGTACTTATGCAGCTTGTATAGATTTCCGGAAGGTTTACGATTTCATTAATCTTTCGAAAGTATGGACACGGTCGAATGATTTGGTATTTCTGGTAAAATAGTTCTATCTATTACGTCACTCTATTCATCTGTCGCATCATGTGTGAGAATTAATTCATTTTAGCACAGAATTGTTTAATGTTCATTGTGGATTGTGGCAAGGGTGTATGTTGTCACCCGTACTGTTTAATGTTCATTGTGGATTGTGGCAAGGGTGTATGTTGTCACCCGTACTGTTTAATGTTCATTGTGGATTGAGACAAGGGTGTATGTTGTCACCCGTATTGTTTAATGTTCATTGTGGATTGAGACAAGGGTGTATGTTGTCACCCGTATTGTTTAATTTTATATATACATGATCTAGCTGTATAATTTAAGTCCTTTGATATTGGTATTAATATAGATAATGAGAAGGTTTGCATACTCTATATGCTGATGACATTGTTTTATTAGCTTAAGATGAACATGACTTACAAGTTATGTTAAATGCTCTGAACAATTGGTGTTGTCTTAATGAAAAAAGTAATATAGTGCAATTCCGTCCAGGTTGTCAGACGAGGTCTGAGTACATATTTAATTGTGGAAATGAACAGTTATCCATTGTTGACAGATATACATACCTCGGTGTTGTTCTTCATGAGCATCTAGATTTTAATGTTCCATCTAAGATGGTTGCTCAAATTGCAAGTCGTGCGGATTATTCATAGCTAAATGTAAGATTGCTGGAGGGGTACCGTATTATGTATTGATCAAGCCATACGACACTGATGCTTGGCCTGCAATTGCTTATGGTGCCTCTATATGGGGGGTATAAAACATTTCCTTGTATAAATGCCGTCCGAACCCGTGCTATGGGGGGTGTTTTCTTGGTGTCGTTAAGTATACACCTAATGCAGCCGTTTCCGGTGAAATGGGTTGGCAACCTCACATTGTCCGTTAATGGAAACTCTACTTTGTGGGTACGATTAGCCAATACAAATAACTCAAAGATTTAGAAAACGAATTGCACTGTCGTGCAGGGTGGACATCTGCTTCCTGTAAAAACTGAGTTTACTTTTTAACAAATTTCAATGTACTTTGTTAATAAACATTTTACGGATACTGATTTTGCATAATTTTGTAACATATCTGATCTAATATCTAAACGTTTTCCTATCGAAAGTATGGAAAACTCGGGTATGAACACATACATAGCAAATTGGCCTGTCTCTATAAATAGCATTACTGGTACTACTGGACGTGTCGCAACAAATTAAGAACTTACTTTAAATTTAAGCAGGTATTTCAACCTGAAGACTATTGTAAAATGATTCTACCTACACGACACAGGTCGACAATTAGTAAAATTAGATGTGGTCCATATTGAAACTGGAAGGTATGATAATTTAAGTATAGACGATCGTAAATGTCATTTTTGTAATGTGTTAGAAGATGACAATCATGCTATATTAGAATGCGCAATATGTAATGATCTTAGAACAGTATTCCTTGAGAAAGCAATAATAGTTGACAATAAATTCGGTAATATGACAAAACGTGAGATCGATTTATATTTCTCTTTAGTAATCAGTCAATGATACGAATTTGTTACAAAACCTGTTTTAATATACTACAACGTCGATACTTTTACCTTTGTAAATAATGACCTCTTTTTTATTAGTATCTATCTATGATTTTACATACTACAAGAAGCAGCTGCTAATTAGGTCACTCTCGATCTAATCCAGGGTGATAGCTGATTTTTGTAAGATATTTAGCGCATTAGTGCTTGCTTTTCAATTCAGTGTGTTATACCATTTTTGTTTTAAATAGTATTGCAATTAGCAACAGTTTCTTGGTGTTAGCATGTAAATAATGTGTATCATTAATATAATGAACATGTGATTTTTATAATGTGATATGTTTTGTTACAATAATTATGTCTCTTATATTATATTCAGTGCTTTTAAAATGATTGTTTAACTTTATCTTTTCACTATATGTATGTATGTAGATGATACTTGACTAAAGATCTAAACTGATACAAACGTCATGGAGAGCATCCTCATCAATTCAAACGGAGACCTTGATGCTGATCATTCTTTTTCTTATCATTATTATCATCATTATTATTATTATCATTATTATTATCATTATTATTATTACTATTATTATCATTATTATTGTTATCATTATTATCATTATTATCATCATTATTATTATTATTATCATTATTATTATAATTATTATTATTATAATTATTATTATTATCATTATTATCATCATTATTATTATCATATATTAATCATTTTATTATTTAATTAGTATCATTATTGTTATTTACCATTATTGGTTTATTATCATTATTATCATTATTATTATTATCATTATTATTATCATCATTATTATTATCATTATTATTATTACTATTGATAGTGTATCCTTGTCGATAACACAGCATCTGAATAAGACCCAGTCGACCTATGTGTCCATATACATGTATAAGGGTGATACTATGGCTTGACCTTATTATCACTCGCCACCAACATGGCACAAGGGCGAGCGTGTGTAAAACGGGTTATTTATATGAAAATGACAATACATAGCATTAATCTCCATGACACACTCCTATGAAACCACATACAGAAAATTGTCTTTATTAAGAAAAAAATGATATATCAAAATATGAAAATCTATCGAAGCAAGTGTAATACCATTTTAAGTTATCCAAGACCGTGTCAACCAACTGGAACGGTGTGTCGATCTATCGAAAAGCAGGGAATATGTCGAATCAGTCCAGCAGCTATGTATGTATGTCTTACACTATTCCCTGGCCCTAATAAAATTAACAGTCTTTCAGATGGGACATTAAACCGATATCTCGTGTCGGTGTTGTACATTGTGTACGTAAAAGAACCAGAGGAGACTCTGGAATGTATCTGTCTGTATCATTGTACTATCCTCCAACAATCTAAAATGATCAATCTCTTCAGGAGGCGTCGCTCATATGGGCAACCGGTCGCGATTTAAATCCAATTTAACTGCCCCTGTCGGAAGCCTCAGTTTACTACAATATACAACCGCACAACCACATGTGTTAGTGTGAACGTCCGTAATCTTAATAGTACTGGTGTAATTTTCAAGTTAGTTTTTGTTTGCTGTCACATTTAATCAATTAAAAACTACAGACAAAACAAATTTATTAGAATATATTACTTTATAATTAACTGTTCATGATTGTCAGAAAATAGCTGAAATACAAAATTAGATCTAACCGCGGAGGAATACAACACTCAAGCAGTGACAGAGAAAATGCCATCTTTCACTATAATTTGAAAACAGTGATAGAAAACTCAAATCATTCATTGGAAAACGTAGAAGAAAACAACAACTCAGTTCACGTGTATTAGTACGTTAATGATTTATTTATACAGCCAATATTGAGCACTGTGTGGCGTCCGTGGTCCAATGGGAGAGCGTCGGATTTGGAATCGAACGGTCCCGGTACTCGGTCAGGTCACGTATGTAGTGTCATTGAGCAAGGCACCTCACACACATTGCTTAGTACTGGTTAACCACTTAGGTCGGCTAAGCCTGCCCATGAAAACATGTCTATGTCCCCGCAAGGGGTTTGACATTAATGGAACATACATACACTGTGTATGACAATGTACCGAACTTAGCATGAAGAATAGCACTCTGCAAGCCCAACATATATATTCAGGAGCGTGGATGACCGTTATATGAAATCCTACTTTCACTTTTGAAAATGTATAGACCACAAAAACACTGTTTATTGATTCAATGTTAATGTTCGAATGTATTCAGAAGAATTTGTAGTACAATGAATTTATACGTGAAAACATGCATTTTATTTACTTCTTGTGATCTAATGCGCTTTAAATAATTACTAATCCCGATTATTTAAGTCGATCAAGTAAGAAAAGAAAACAAGAGAATCGCTAATTTGTGTTCGCCTTTCGTCTGATACCTACGTCGATACACGTTTAAACGGAACTACACACAACACAAGTAAGTACATAAAACAAGAGAATCCCTAATTTATGTTCGTCTTTCCCCTGATACCTACGTCGATACACGTTTAAACGGAACTACACAAAACACAAGTAAGAACATAAAACAAGAGAATCCCTAATTTGTGTTCGTCTTTCGTCTGATACCTACGTCGATACACGATTAAACGGAACAACACAAAGCACAAACTCGGTTTGCAATGGACACGTCTTGCGATCGTTTAATGCAATTATGAGTACAGTACCCATACTAAATCAATCTCAAGACTGCTATATATATATTCACATGACGATTGTATAGTCAAATATACGAAACATACTCTCGGTACGCAGTGAGGAGATCTACGCTACTGATGCGAGATGTGCCCCGACCGCGACGTGCACGCCGTGAGGAGATCAACACTGCTGCTGCGAGATGTGCCCCGACCGCGACGTTTACGCCTTGAGGAGATCAACCAGAGGAGTGTAACATTTAATATTTGCATCTGCAAATAAACCCAATGGCAGGACAGTGCATATCAGATACATGCCCAAAATAAAACATTGCGGAAACATTTCCAGCGGGTCGAGGGACAGCGCATATCAGGTACATGTCCAAAATAAAACATTATGGAAACGTTTCCAGAGGGTCGAGGGACAGCGCATATCAGGTACATGCCGGAAATAAAACATTACGGAAACGTTTCCAGCGGGTCGAGGGACAGCGCATATCAGGTACATGTCCGAAATAAAACATTACGGAAACGTTTCCAGCGGGTCGAGTTTAAATGCGATATAGTGTTAGAGGATTAGCATGGGGAGGGCAAATCACTAATGTTGTCAGAACCTGTGACCCAACCTATTTGCTACTTTCTCAGTATTCTATATTTGTCAGCATTACAACATTATTTACAAAAGCTCAAAATCCATGCATGAAATGTACCAAACGAACATAGCACGTGATTTACTCCACTGTATGTCCGTTCTCCGTGGTCGAGTGGTTAAGGTCGCTGACTTGTATACCACTGTAACCTATCATCACTGATTGTCACGGGTTCGAGTCCCGCTCAGACCGTGTCTCATTTATATGAAAAAGTTGGCAGTTTCTTACGGAAGTTGGTGCACCAAAATACCGGTTAACCGCTGGAGCCTGCCCAGGAAAGGTGTTGTTAGGTAAACTGCCCGCCGGCGATATAGCCCAAAATGGTGCGGATGCAGGCATAAAAGCCGAAATATAACAAAACATAGCTCCACTGTATAGTTAAATCGAATAATAAACAAAGGTCGCTACCAGAGAATGGCTAACAGTTTGATATAATTACTACTTTAACTTTGGAGAATGTGTACAGATCGCAAAAAACACCATTTACTGTTTGTAGACAGAGAACTAAGTTATGCGCGAACATGTTTTTTAAAATTAGTTTTATTATCTCCGTCAAATAATTAATAGGGCCGGAAGGCCATCCCCTAGTAGCTTTACAATTCATTTAATTTATAATGTGTAATATTATAATCAATACATAAAATCAATGCATAATTTAGGAGAGGAATTTATATACGATTGTATTTATCTTGTTTTGCAATCCTTTGTTATCTTTCTGCAACCTGTATATTTACCATTTCCATGCATATACATGTATGCTCTTTGTACAAAAGAAGAACAATAAATAAAGCTTAAACTAATGCATAATATGTACATTTATCAATATATTAATCATAGTAAATGTACCATATCTTCATTCCATAATCCCACCTGGCCCTATATTCTGGACCCTATCGTAACCCCACCTGAACCTATATTCTGGACCCTACGATAATCCTACCTGGCCCTATATTCTGGACCCTACCATAACCCCGACTGACCCTATATTCTGGACTCTACCATAATCCCACATAACCCTATATTCTGGACCCTACCATAATCCCGCCTGACCCTATATTCTGGACCCTACCATAATCCCGCCTGACCCTATATTCTGGATCCTACTTAATCCCGCCTTACCCTATATTCTGGACCCTACCATAATCCCACCTGACCCTATATTCTGGATCCTACCATAATCCCACATGACCCTATATTCTGGATCCTACTCACCTGACCCTATTTTCTGGATCCTACTATAATCCCACCTGACCCTATATTCTGGATCCTACTATAATCCCAGCTGTCCCTATATTCTGGACCCTACCATAATTCCGCCTGACCTTATTTTCTGGATCCTACTATTATCCCACCTGACCCTATATTCTAGATCCTACTATAATCCCACCTGACCCTATATTCTGGATCCTACCATAATTCCGCCTGACCCTATATTCTGGATCCTAGTATTATCCCACCTGACCCTATATTATGGACCCTACTATAATCCCACCTGACCCTATATTCTGGACCCTACTATAATCCCACCTGACCCTATATTCTGGATCCTACTATAATCCCACCTGACCCTATATTCTGGACCCTACCATAATCCTACCTGGCCCTATAGTCTTGACCCTACCATAACCCCGACTGACCCTATATTCTGGACCCTACCATAATCCCACATGACCCTATATTTTGGACCCTACCATAATCCCGCCTGACCCTATATTCTGGACCCTACCATAATCCCGCCTGACCATATATTCTGGATCCTACTATAATCCCGCCTTACCCTATATTCTGGACCCTACCATAATCCCACCTGACCCTATATTCTGGATCCTACCATAATCCCACATGACCCTATATTCTGGATCCTACTCACCTGACCCTATTTTCTGGATCATACTATAATCCCACCTGACCCTATATTCTGGATCCTACTATAATCCCACCTGACCCTATATTCTGGACCCTACCATAATTCCGCCTGACCCTATTTTCTGGATCCTACTATTATCCCACCTGACCCTATATTCTAGATCCTACTATAATCCCACCTGACCCTATATTCTGGATCCTACCATAATTCCGCCTGACCCTATATTCTGGATCCTAGTATTATCCCACCTGACCCTATATTCTGGACCCTACTATAATCCCACCTGACCCTATATTCTGGACCCTACTATAATCCCACCTGACCCTATATTCTGGATCCTACTATAATCCCACCTGACCCTATATTCTGGACCCTACCATAATCCCACCTGACCCTATATTCTGGATCCTACCATAATCCCACCTGACCATATATTCTGGATCCTACCATAATCCCACCTGACCCTATATTCTGGACCCTACCATAATCCCGCCTGACCCTATATTATGGACCCTACCATAATCCCGCCATACCCTATATTCTGAACCCTACCATAATCCCGCCTGACCTATTTTCTGAACCCTACCATAATCCCGCCTGACCCTATATTCTGAACCCTACCATAATCCGCCTGACTAAATTCTGGACCCTACCATAATCCCGCCGACCCTATATTCTGGACCCTACCATAATCCCGCCTGACCCTATTCTGACCCTACCATAATCCCGCCTGACCCTATATTATGGATCCTACCTTCCCGCATACCCTATATTCTGAACCCTACCATAATCCCCCTGACCCTATATTCTGACCCTACCATAATCCCGCCTGACCCTATATTCTGGACTCTACCATAATCCCGCCTGACCCTAAATTCTGGACCCTACCATAATCCCGCCTGACCCTATATTCTGGACCCTACCATAATCCCGCCTGACCCTATATTCTGGACCCTACCATAATCCCGCCTGACCCTATATTCTCGACCCTATACTTTTTTTAATCTGTTTTTGTTTTATACAATACAACACTTTTTCATCAAACTATTTAAAAGCTATAAATAGTAAAAGTGTTTGTGTATTATAGTGTCACCCCTATTTATAGGGCCAGTCATGTCTGAATTATGAGACAACATTTCTTAGGCCACGGAGACGGTATATTTATAGTATGTTTAGCCTAACCCTTAAACAATAGATAATTGCTATTGCCAGTGATAAGTCATTTAGCGCAGCTAAACCGATTTGGGATGCAACCCTGAAGAGATTGGGTTTGGACATGGAGGAGCGCACGTTTCCGGTACGGGATAGTGCAACTACATATTTTATCAGCTACCATTTTATTCCCGGACGGGAAAGACGCGCACTGAAATACTCAGTGTTTAATTTACTTTTTGCACCTTCAATAAAGGAGCTGGTGGAGTATATTTTATTGCATGTATTGTTATGTTCACGGATCCTGCCGTTACTGTTAGCAGTTGATTACTATTTGTTGCTAAAAGTACATAATTTGATTGCACCAGTTTGCATAGCTGCAACAAAAATCTGCAAGGCTGAGATTTCTGCACCCCTGGATGTCAGGCGTGGGTCTAGTTCTTTTAAATTATGGTGCTAGCTGTGGTTGTATTTGGTCACAGTTTCATGCACCGGTTGGAGAGTTATATACTAGCTGACCCAGCTGTATCTAATTTGGGGTTGTCTGGAGAGCTATACAATGTGCAATTGTTTGGGATTGGCGGGCTAAAGCTCGCACAGAGCCGACGCCTACACTGTAAAGATTCCGAGCTCCGTAACCGGGATGTAGCTTTTTTGGAGATCGGGTCAAATGACCTATGTGATCAGAGATATCAGCCTGATGTATTTGCTAGGGATCTTGTTGATTTTGCCGAGTATTTGAAACTCGGTTTTGGTGTAGGGAAGGTTATTATCTCCCAAATTTTACCGAGAGGGCGGTTGCCATATACCTCGTACAACGACAATGTCATCAAAGCGAATGTAGCTGTTGAGGAGATGGTATGCCACAGAGAGGGAATATTCTTCTGGAAACATCGGGGAATGTGGCATTGCGCTGAGAATATTTACTGTAGAGATTGGATTCATTTGTCGTACAGTACTGGAAATAGGAAGTACGTGCGTAGTGTTCGGGGTAGTATTATCCGCTGTAGTCATTGGTCAGGTCTCTCGGTTAAGAAGTAAGGTAAGAAATAGTATTTGTCTGGATACAGTGGCTTCCGTTGCAGAGTTTAAATCCACTAGACCCAATGTTGTCTATGATGTATATACTAAATTGGAGACTGCTGGCCATACTGAATATTGCTGCCTGTAACCATAGGCCCAGTGCTAAGAGCTTGATATTCTGTATTGCTAGGATATAGCTACTATAATGTATTAATACATTGTGTGTGTTTCTGTCGACAGGTAAGGAACCTGGTAGCCCTTAACTACACCTATCTACAGGGCTGTGTTGCCTCTCGCTATACAGATAGCTAGCCATTTATTTACATCATAGCCCTTGTTTAACTCGGCGTGGTAGCCGTGGCTTTACAGGGCATTCAGCATTGTAACGCGTTATTTTACTGGGCGTGGTAGCCCTTATTTTACTGGGCGTGGTAGCCATTATTTTACTGGGCGTGGTAACCCTTATTTTACTGGGTGTTGTAGCCCGTCTATATTTTAATATGTGATTGATGTTATATTACTATTCACATATGTAAATAAATAGACTTTGTCCATTACAGGATGATTGATGTTATATTAGTATTCACATATGTAAATAAATAGACTGTGTCCATTACAGGATGATTGATGTTATATTAGTATTCACATATGTAAATAAATAGACTGTGTCCATTACAGGATGATTGATGTTATATTAGTATTCACATATGTAAATAAATAGACTTTGTCCATTACAGGATGGTTGTGTCCTGTCCATTACAGGATGGTTGTGTTGTACATGTTATGTATATCAGGTATTTGTTCATGTTTGGATTTTCATTTCAGTAGTGGTTGCGTATTGAGGGTAGTAACTGTCGATTGTTCACCATGCCAAAACGAAAGACAGACGTCTAGTTCCCGTTCAAAACCATCTGCGAAAATACCAAAACTGTCTGTTAGTTCGCGTGCCAGGCCTAGTTCTCGTGCCAAACCACCAGTGAAAACTAACCAGCTTGCTGGATGTACAGATGAACAGTCGGCCAGTTCTAACAATAGCATTAACCACACTGAGATAGTGCAGGCTGTCATAGACACATTAGAAGAACGTGGCGTTTTGCCACCGCCACAAGCAAGTGGGAGTTCCCCAGTCAGCTCACCAGTGTCTCCAAACGTTGCTGTCGGTATGCCCGCTGTTGAACAGCCTGCCAGTGTTCAAATGTCATTTCCTGCCACAACAACAGGCGGTGCAGGAACAATATCGTCAACGATTCATGCGGCTCTATTTCCGGTACAGACACCAGACAAAGGTATAACTGCACCAGGCGTGCCTAACGTACAGACAATGTGCACTTATAACATGTCGCTCGGGGCGATGGTTGCAGACAAGACGAAAGCGGCCATCTGGGCTGATGAATTTGTTGAACTTGGGCAACTTCTGCCCGGATATCTGCCTAAGACTGAAGTGTCTGTGCATTTTTCTTCAGGCCAGCACATATCTGTGAAGCCAAAACAGGATGTAAAACAGTTAAACATATCACATTGGTTAACAGCATTTCTGACATTTATTGACATTTATTGTCAGAAGATGCCACATGAGTTATCTGGCCTTCTAGTTTATTGCAACAGTATCCGGGACTTGGAAAGGGTCTATGGGGTGGCGGCCTTTAATTATTATGACCGGACATTCCGGGCACACCGTCGGTCTCAGCCACTGCCATGGGGTCAAATCCACTCTGAGCTCTGGCTACAGGCCGCTACGGTTACCTCTGGTGCAGTGTATTCACCAGGCACACTGACGTCCCAAAACTCTAAAATTAATGAGTTAACTATTTACTTAAAATCGCTTAATATTGGTATTAACATAGAGGATCATAATGTATGTATACTTCTTTGTGCTGATGACATTGTTTTATTGGCTGAAAGCGAACACGATCTGCAATCGATGTCTGCAATAAGCTCACTCTACCACGTAATAACATGTCAATTAATGTTGTTAAGCGTAACATTATTAAGTTTCGTCCAGAACGTGAACATATATCTGATTATATCTTTAAGTGTGGACATGAACAATTGACAACTGTTGATAGATAGGCGTATAGTCGGATACAGGCTTGTTCCTAAAGTCATTTTCATCATATAAAGAGGCTTTCTCTAAGAGAACAGCTCGCAAATCACCATACAGTGAACATTCTAATAATGCATGGCTTTCATCTTCTAATACATTACAGAAAGGGCACTTTGGTTTCTATACGTAATGGAACAACTCTAAACTCTAAACATCTAAACTGACCTGTGACGTGTGATCTGTGACGTGTTGGTAAATGATTTTACAACATACTTCTGATTGAAATTAAATTTAAATATACATTAGATTACCATATCAGTTGGAAGAAAACGAGCTCTTGACCTTTTTATAAGTGTATATACATGGGGCTTTGAAGGTTGTAAGCTTATTGCGACTACGTCCAGAAACACCGATACACTGTTAATAGAGGATGACCAGTCAGTAACATATTTCTCCATTACAGCATGTTCCACAAGATCTAC
Source organism: Archivesica marissinica (assembly GCA_014843695.1). Lineage (NCBI taxonomy): Eukaryota > Metazoa > Mollusca > Bivalvia > Venerida > Vesicomyidae > Archivesica > Archivesica marissinica. The sequence goes on along the minus strand of CM026392.1, from coordinate 22,594,971 downwards.
TAAATTGTTCTTATGTGTGGGTATAGATAGGTTACAATGATCCATCAAAGTAATATCTGCAAACTCTCTCTCTCTCTTTCTCTCTCTCTTTCTCTCGCTCTCTCTCTCTCTTTTGACATAGTGCACCCAGATTTTATAACTTCTAGATATATACTAGAGAACATAGAAAACGCACATTTCGGATAGGTGTGTTTTACATGAATAACAATAACTATATAAATACATAGTTTTAAAAAAAAATATTTTTTTGTATTAATATTTTTTATTTTCCTTTTCATTTCATTACAAGAACAAATTACACACATATACATATATACATACATGCACGTATTAAACATTTCAGTTAGTGATTAAGAATAATATGTCATGAAAGGTCACAAAGAATAAGATGTTGTTTATAGAAGGAAGTGATAATAAATTTAAATAGAGTTAAAAGAGTAGATTCTTCCGTTACATTTAACGGAGCAAAAACAAAGGAGGGGAAAAGCAACAAAATAAAGAGAGAGAAAAACAAAACGGTTTTGAGAATTTGTCCTACAGCTGTATTTGATCCCATTTTTTATTATGAGTAGCAATTTTGTCCTTTATTATTGCAATATGTCTTTCTACTTCCTTTCGTTTCCTCAGGTAACAAACGAACACTTCAAACATAGGAGTTGTGTGGTTGAGTTTATTTTTGAAGATAAAGAATTTTGCTAAAATAATAATAAAATTCACTATCGACATTATTTGGTCATTTGAGATATATTTATAACCAAAGCTTATATTTTGGTAGTTTAATGTTATATTAAAATTTTGACTCGCAAAGAACATATCTAGATGTGACCAAAAATGTTGTATATGAGGGCATTCCCAGAATATATGTCGTAGGGTTTCCACTTGCATAGTACAGAAATCACATAGACTCGAGTCAACTAGATGTATTTGATGTAGAAATTTATTTGTTGGCAATATTCTTGTAACATATTTGTACTGGAATACCCTCAGTTTAGATTATATTGTACTTTTAAATGGTGTTATGTAAATACTTTTCCAGTCCAAGTTTTCAAATTCACTATTCCATTTTTGTTCTGCTTTGTTTATTACAATGCTTTTCAAGATATTTTTTGTACAAATATTTGTTTGGTTTCTTTATCTTCATAATGTTGTTGATGAGTAGATATGGTTGTATTTGTTGGCTTTCTAATTTAATATTGTTTTTCCATTGTTGGGGGATATTCGATAACAGTGAATAATACTGAAGAAAATCTTTATTTTCAATTCCGTACAAATTCTTAAATGTGTTAAAACTATAAAATTGTTCGTTATCAACATCGTATAAATGCTTAATTTTCGTAACTCCTTTGTCATACCATGATTTATTGAATATGGTAGAATTTGAAATTTTTATCTTGGAATTGTTCCATATACTTTCGTTAGATACCATATTTATCTTTGGGTCATAGTTAATTTTTGCCCAACTTTCAATAACATCTTTTAGGAAGTTGTTTTTTATTTGTCTGTTTAAATCCTTGTAACAGATATTGCACTCAAAGAACATTTTACCACCAAATTTATTAATTTCTTTAATGTAAATATCTTTCCAGTAACCATTGTTGTTTATTCCTGTATTTAAGATTCGTTTAACCCAATTAGCCTTTAGTGCGTTAACAAACGATTTGACATCAATCATGTTTAAGCCTCCTTCTTTATAATCTCTTGTTATAATATTTCTGGCTATTTTATCGGGTTTTCCATCCCAAAGGAAGGAGTATAAACATTTGGTTAATTCCGTGAAATATATTTCAGGAGGATTTTCAAGAACAGACAATGGGTATATTATTTTGGGTAGTGCATACGATTTTATTACTGTTATTTTTCCGAGTAAACTAAGCTTATGTTTTTTCCACTTGTTCAAACATTGAGCTTGCTTCGGTGTTCTTTCTGATTACTGAATATAATTCCTAACGTCATAGCCTGATTTGATGCCCATTTGAGTTGTTTCATTCTGCAAAATATCTTTTCCGTATTTCTTAAAGAGCCTATTCGAAGTACTGTTGATTTGTGTGTGTTAAGTTTAAGACCTGATATTACGCTGAATTCATCGATGATCTTGATTAGAGTACCAAAAAAGTTGTTAGAACCGTCTGTTATAAATGTTGCATCATCTGCAAACATGGAGTTCTTTATTTCTTTTTCTGATAAAATTATTCCTTTGATATTTTGTTCCTGTCTAACAGCTATAGATACTATTTATATTGCTATTATGAACAAGTAAGGGGAAAGGGGACAACCTTGGCGAACACCCCGTTCAATGTTGAAAAATTCTGACATATTACCGTTATTTGTTATACACCCTTGTATATGATGATAAAAGACATGTACCCATTTTGTCATGGAATCTCCAAAGTTAAAATAATCCAGTGTTTTAACAAGAATATATGATCTATGCTGTCAAAAGCCTTTTCAAAGTCTGCGAAAAAAAGTAGTCCGGGTTTGTTATTATCATTAAGATTATCAATCACATCGTATATAAGCCTAATGTTTTCGCCAATATATCTTCCTTTAATAAATCCGGTTTGAGAGCTATGAATTATACTAGGAATCACACTTTTGATTCTGTTTGCAATTGCTTTTGTAGCTATTTTATAGTCAATATTAAGAAGTGATATTGGTCTCCAATTCGTAAGAAGGGTTAGCTCCTTATCCTTCTTTGGGATAAGGTTTATGACACTTTGTCGTTGCAATTGTGTTAAGTTGCCATTTTCATATGAGTAATTAATTGAATTAATATAGTAAGTTTTAATGTCTGGCCAAAATATTTTGTAAAATTCGGCTGTGATGCCATCAGAACCTGGACTTTTATTATTATTCATATTGTGTAAAGCTTTTGCACATTCATATTCTGTTAATTTATCTTCACAGGATTCCCTTTGTACATCATTAATTTTTTCAGTATTTTCAGGAAAGAAATCATACTCATTTTGTTTCATTTAAAATAGCATCGGCTTCATTTACCTCACTATCATCAATTAATAGTCTAGATATTATTTTACTCTCATGTTGTTTCCTTTCAAGATTAGAAAAATATTTACTGTTTCTATCCATTCCTTCTATATATTGTGATTTTGTTCTTAAATAATATCCTTCTGCTCTCTTAAGTGAGTATTGTTCAAGTTCTTCTTTTTATTTTTAATATTTTCAAGCAAGGTTTCATTCATTGGTGCGGTACTAAGTTGTTCTTCTAATGTGTCTATATCTTTAACTAACTGCTGTTCATGTTCTTGGCCCGTTCTCTTTTTACGGACACAGTATTTAATAGTAGTGTTTCTTATTGAACCTTTGATCAACTCCCACAATGTATTGGGGTTTGTATCTACGTTTATTTTTGTTGTTTCAGTAATAGCGTCTCGTATTTTGTTTTGGTATAGGGTTTCCAGAAGAATAGAGTTATTTAATTTAAAATATCCTGTACCTCTCACTAGTTTATTTAAATCAAGCTTTATAAACACTAACGAATGGTCTGATCTTATTCCCGTAGTAATTTTACATTCTTTTACACTATTTATTATGTTTGTAGAGACAAGAAAAAAGTATAACCTGCAAAAGATTGGATGTTTACTATTAGAGTGCCAAGTAAATTTATTTAAATCTACATTTTTGACTCGCCATATATCTGTCAGTTGATAATTTTGCATTATGCTGTTAAGTTTAGATCTACTGAGTTTCTTTGTGTCTATTCTTCCATTTTTTTTGTCCATTTCGATATTAAGAACTGTATTAAAATCTCCGCCTATAATAAAGGTGTTTTCGTCATTGTGCGCTATAAATTGTTCGAGTACATTAAAGAAATTAATATCATCATTATTTGGTCCATATACGTTCAATAATGAAATATCAGTATCATTTATTTTAACATTTAAGCATTGGAGACGACCTTCTACAAGTTCACTATATTCGTAAGATAAAATCGAGTTTGATAATAAAATGCCAATTCCTTTGCTATTCGAACTGTCTCCACTTAGAAACATTTTCGATCCCCATTCCTTTTCCCAAATTCCAATAGACGTTTTTGTGCAATGCAATTCTTGTAATAGACATATATCATACTTACTTTCTCTTAACCAATTAAATATGTGTTTCCGTTTTTTTATTTCGCCTAATCCCCTTACATTAAAAGAACATATTTTATTCACCATAATAGTTTAAACAATAGTAGTCACACTGCAATATAAATGACATGGATGCACTAACATGGGAGTGTAAAGAGGACAGATTCTCAGGATATGAAAAGGAAGGTACATGCATAGTATTTGTAAAGGAGAGATCGAAAGACCAAATGAAACTAAAAATTACAGTTTCCATTTGGAGAGAAGAACATATATACCGTTTGGATCAGCAATGTAGAGCACGTATTGTGCATTTATAGAATCAATATAAATATTATCATAAATTTAATGGTATCAATATCACACATATTGATATACGTATGATGTCACAAAATAGTTTAAAACTTCAAACAACATGCTCGTGCAATTGGTAATGTAATTTTACTACAGTACCTGCTTTTTTGTTATTATTGTAAATGTGTTTTTATCCTATGAGGAATAATGTAATTTTACAAATACAATATACGTACAAAAGATAAACAAATATATGTGCATACACGCCTAACCACGTCTTCCCTTATTGCAATCCGGCACAACAAACCGTACCCACAACGGGGATAGATCGAAAAACAGTACAGCACGGGGATATGCACTACCCCTAAACAAAATTCTAGACTTGCCCCTTCAGTTATATCTAGCGATCTCAGTAATCCGCCGCATCAGCCCCGTAGCAAGGACAATTTGTTATGTCTTATTGCAGAGGGCGCACATACCCATATGTCAAGTTCCTTCAGACGAAAAACGAAACCATGAGGAAGCTAGAATGGTCATTTGTCTATAATTAACTAACAACATTATCGATTCCAATATGAATCACACTCCGTCTTCCATAGTAAACCTTCTCACTTGAAGGATTCACTTGTAACAATGAGTGTTAATTTTGAAACTATCTTTCATAGCAAATTTACACATTACTTCTTAATGTATCTCTTAATTTGAGGAACTCTTACTACTGTCGTAATTATTACATTAAATCAAATACTATTATTACTAAGCAATACATACATTTCCTAAGTAGCAAACAATAATATGCAGACACACGCACACGTTCAATGGTATAATATGTTTTGACATATTTATATATCTTTGGTGAACAAATGGCACAGACACTTATTCTACATAATATTATGTTAAAGTTAGTGACTGTTGTATTCAGTAAAACTTTTATTAACATGATTATATTACATAGTTGTTGTTATTTAAGATTAGGTTCGATCGGCATTATGATGCGACCCATCCCACTAACACATATTTTGTTCATTTTTTTTTCTCGAGTTTATGAAGGTCTGCCCGCCCGGAGGCACTGTAAGTGAGCGTACAAAGTATGCTCACCTGTTGAGGCTTGACCCCGACGTGTATCCCTCACGTCTTAAAGATATATTTTGTAATACCAAAGGGATACATTTTCATAAAAACAGCTGATTTTGGCGCTGTGTATTTAATGCCTAAAGTTTGTATAATTTAATCTCAAAGTATGACGGTTGCACTGATGGTTAATGAAACCAGTGTAATGTGCTTCCGTTGGTCCTACTATTGTTTCTTTATGTGTATAGACGTGTATCCTGGGTTTCGACCGCATTATTGTGTTATGTAGTCCGGGATCGATTCACTTGTGTTAATTTTCGAATTTCGAATCTTTGAAGTTCTAATAATCTAAAATTTACTTTTTTGTTACGTCTGAAAGTTTTATGTGCATTCGTACTGCCTGTTTTACTAAGAAATGGCCTTTAATGTATGAGCTAGATTATATGCCACATAAAGAACTACACGCCCATGCATTTCGGGTTCTTGGCGCGTGTTTTGTGTCATCCGATCAATATATGTTGATATATATGTTTCTTATCACATGTGTATTTGCATATGTGCAAACATGTCCTTCTTTATGTCAGGTGCTGTTAACAGTGGTACTTGCCATGTATAAGTTAGTGTTTATACCATGCGACTCGTTTTAAAATGGCTTCCCATGTGTGACCGTCCAGATCCCAGATTAGATTGAACAGGCGTTACATCTGTGTTGTGATATCTAGTACTGTGTATATTTTTAATGTATTATTTTATATATAATACTAGTATTTATGGTATTTTTGTTCTGATTTTTGTTTGTTTTTCGTATTGTATATTGGTAGTATGTACATATATATATATTGTAAGAACACTTACCCACTCACATTGATGCGTATGCACCTGTCTGTACATATATATACATACGCCTGTATATGTTCTTACATTTATATAATCATTTTTGGTGTTTTGTTTTTGTTTGTTTATTTATTCACCCGGTATATATACATATATATACACAATTAATTCTTACCCCCCCCCCACACACACACGCACGCACATGTCTGTATTTATACATATGCATACATATGTGTGCATACATAACTACATACACATATAAATACACAAATATAGAATCACCCAAATACACATAGCTATTGTCTATATATGACTACACCCATTCATCTATTCATACTGATATACACGCGTGCATTGTAGTCGTGACTGGGGATTTATTAATGGCTACCGATTTGTTCTACGGTTACGTAATTTTCTCCGTAACCCTAGTCAGTTGCAAGAATCGGTCCATTTTTCTCCTGTGCGTTTGCCTTTGTTTTAACTATATCGCTCGCGGACTTTATAGCCTATTTAAAAGGACTGTCCTCTTTGTTCTGATTGTACTGCCGCCTAAGTCGGTCAGGTATCACAGCATAGTAACCGATACGTTATTTAGATATACCTATACGGGTTTATTGCCGTATACGCCAATGAATTAGGTTCATACATGTATGGTTCGTATGGGATAAAGCCAGTGGTTATTGGACCTGCTGGTTATGTTACGAATGAACTGTCACTACTTTTATCACATAACTTTGCTTGTATTCATTTACATACACCTATCACTAGCCTGGGTTCCAGTCTGTCGATTGTTCACTTGTTAACTTCTGGCAATGTTGATATGATCAGAAACTCAATACGGCCAAATTGATAGTATCAGTGTTAAAATATATTTATTTGACTGTCCAGGCAAATATCGACGCCTGTTCCCAGGCTAAGTTATCGCATATGTACACACGTGTAGTTACACCAGGAATGATGCTGATGGGTTCAGCGAATAATTGTTATAATTTGTAAATTACTTTAAACTTTAAATAATGCATATTTCTATTTGAATTGGTATATGCTAAGACAAATGACGATTTAAAGCAATCCAGGGATCGCAGGTAAGCAATCCAGAGATCGCAGGTTCGATCCCCCGTCTGACCCTAATACAATTCACAGTCTTTCAGATGAGACGTTAAACCAAGGTCTCGTGTCGGTGATTACACCGTGCACTTAAACGAACTAGAGGAGACTCTGGAATGGGTCTATGTCTGTATCATTGCACTATCCTCCAAAATCTAAAATGACTAATCTCGCCAGGAGGCGTAGCTCATATGGGCAACCGATAGCGATGATAACTAAACGTAACACACACACACACAAGATATGCATGGAATTGGAGTATTGTACTATCACTGTGGAGGCGTCGCCCCGATTAACCCATTTCGTTCTGGATACCGTTCAAACAGTATTTGCAAAGAACATAGACCCAGATCAACCACCACAGAACATGCCGTCTGATCAGGCTCTATGATGTTTGCTATTAAGATGATCTTGCTAAGACACTTGGCTATGTAGCAAACAACATCTATCCTGATCAGCACGCAGCGTCACGCTGCGGCTGATCTGGATCTATGTTGTTTGCAAAACTATTACATGTATCCAGAATGAAATGGGTTAATAATATTATATAATATTTGAGGGCATAGAAAACACACACTTTGGATAGGTGTGGTTTTACATGAAACTTACGTGTTCTTACAAAACTGGTCAGGTAGACTGAACGAATCGAGTAGCGCGTTATTTTATAGATATGTTTCACATCATAGGTTCCAACCATATTTAGATATTGTTACTGTTAAGAAATGTCGTGTATGTTTAGCCCGTTTACGTTTATCGTCACACAGATTTTTTATTGAAACTGGTCGATGGACAAAACCATTAAGTACACCAGTAAACGAAAGAAAATGTAACTTATGTAATAGTCTAGAAGATGAATTTCACTTTGTATTAGAATGTAACTTGCATTGTGATTTGAGAAAGCTGTTTATTCCGAGATATTACTGGAGGCGTCCCAATATGCATACATTTGTTGAATTAATTAATAGTGAAAATATACAGGTTATTAAAGATTTAAGTATATATATAGAAAAATCATTTATCCTTAGGACAAATGAGTTGTATGCTAGATACTAACGTGTTAGATTATAATATGTTATATGATAAGTCCAAAATAATACCAATATAACTTGATTTGTGTACTTTAATAGACGTATTTCAAAAACATAGTAAGTACAAGTAAATGTTATTGGTGTTAAGAATGAAAGAATATACATATACTTTAGTGTCAAATATTTTGTATGGAACGCTATGTAATACAGAAATGCTTGAAATGTTAAGGTTAGAATAAAGTAATAGAGTATACGTGTTATTTTTGTTCTCCAATGTATCAAGTCAATATTACATGCATATTGTACATTTTCTGTACATTCATAATGTTACTGTAGATATGAGATGCAATGTACCCACGGTAACTTGTTGGTTAGTAGAAACGAGATTGTAGTAAATTTAACACGGCCGTTTAAGCATCGACTCTAGTTAAGCCTGAAATATACTTATACTCAGTTTATTAAGCTAAATTATTGTTCGTTTGATTACTTTCACATGCTATACTGTTATATCATAACGTTAAGATAAGGTATATACCATGTAGAAAAATAATCTGATCACCCCCCCCCCCCCCCCCCCCCCCCCCCCCCCCCCCCCCCCCCCCACCCCCCCCCCCCCCCCCCCCCCCCCCCCCCCCCCCCCCCCCCCCCCCCCCCCCCCCCCCCCCCCCCCCCCCCCCCCCCCCCCCCCCCCCCCACCCCCCCCCCCCCCCCCCCCCCCCCCCCCCCCCCCCCCACCCCCCCCCCCCCCCCCCCCCCCCCCCCCCCCCCCCCCCCCCCCCCCCCCCCCCCCCCCCCCCCCCCCCCCCCCCCCCCCCCCACCCCCCCCCCCCCCCCCCCCCCCCCCCCCCCCCCCCCCCCCCCCCACCCCCCCCCCCCCCCCCCCCCCCCCCCCCCCCCCCCCCCCCCCCCCGTTCGTCATTATGTGCACTTTATAACAGCAACTAATTATTTATTCTGCGTTAGGAATGTCATATCAAAGTGTACGTTCTATACGTTTAAATAGTTATGTTTATTAACCAAAATCAACACCTTCCAAAGGCAATTTCTTGCTAATTTCGCTTTCGAGCAAGAATGTTCATATGTTGGAAGTTGTATACCTTCAGAAAATGATTATGTACAAGTTGTATTATTAATAAGCATAGTCATCATGTTTTCGGACTTCGTACTATCAACTCATGTCAAAATAATTATGATACATTCTCATTACAGTGTGGGCCATTAAACTATTTGCATGTGTGTTAAGATCATAAGTACACCAATATTTATTAGTAGGTTAATGCTATGATATACAAATACAGCTGCAAATTAAAGTCCAATTGATTATATATTTTAGTTTTCAGAATATTAATCTATATAATAAAATAATTTTATTTATATACTAATAATAAATATATTATTTACTTAATACGTTCTTAATAACAAACGATGTATTACTTATAAAAATAAAAACCTTTAAAGTAAGTTAACATGGCATGCATATGTTATTAAAGATGTTTTCATCTATATTATAACATATTATCAAATATAAATATTTGCTTTAGTATTATATAATTAATTAGATATATTGACATAGTGAATTGCTGTCGCCATATTTGTTTATATGTACATGTATGCCACATGAGTCTGAGACCTTCTGGATTTAAACAAATAAAACCTTGAAACATGAAAAACAATAATTATATAAATACATAGTTTTAATCATTTTGGAATATGTTTAGTTGTTCAGTTTGTGTTTTGTAATAAAGATGTGATATATCTTTGGTGGAATCCTTTGTATTTCGTTTTCATGTAGTAATAATCATATAATGTAGGTGCGCGTTTTCTATGTCCTCTAGTATATAATGTAGGTGTGCGTTTTCTATGTCCTCTAGTATATAATGTATGTGTGCGTTTTCTATGTCCTCTAGTATATAATGTAGGTGTGTCTTTTCTATGTCCTCTAGTATATGTATTTAATATTTATACTACAATGCATTGCTGGACAGATCTGTCTATACTCTTCATGTTGTAGCGGCCTCCGAGGCCGAGTGGTTACGGACGTTGACTTCGAATCTATTGCCCATCGCCGTTGTAGGTTCGACTCCCACTACACTGGGGGTGTCGAATTGTTTCAAGTGAAGCTACCCAGCTGGCATGCGGAAGGCTGGTGTTCTACCTGGGTAACCGTCCCTGTCTAAAATACTGCTTGGACGATTACCCGGGATCATCCTCCACCATTGATAGCCGAAGAGTCGCAAAATGACAAAAACTGTTAGTGCGACTTTTAACCTCAGCAACAAACTTTGAAAGAATCTGAACAGAGTATGACACATCCCATATTTGAAAGAATATGGGATAGTATAGAAGAGTTTATGCACGACATGGTAACGTATATATTAGACCAGGTGCATAGCTCACTCACTGTACACCAATACGCAGCTGTGTACTAAAATATATCAAATAAACAACTTAAAACGCCAAAACTGCAACAAAAACGGATGAAGAGCGGGATCGGATGTTGACATGTACTTGATCTGAATTTTCCATTACTATCCTTTAAAGTGGACATACGATCACTCATTTATTTCATTAGAAACTCTCTTACAGTGTACCAATTGCGATCTATAAATAAAAATTGCTATGGAAAGGTCACCAAACCCCCATGAAAGGAGGGGACATCCCTCACACATTCTGCGTGTCCCACTTCATTCTGCGTAATTAAAATATCACTATGACTACACGCCTGCAAACGCCACATAAGATTTATCCGTACAATTTAATAACACCGGTCGCTTTAAAGGGACACTATTAATACTGAATTGTTCAAACTATGTCACTCTGACTACGCGCCTGCAAACGCCACATAGATTTATCCTTAACACTTAATAACACCGGTCGCTTTAAAGGGACACTACCAATACTGAATTGTTCAAATACTAGGAAGATAAGTACCTGTTATTTTTATTCCCCTTCATAATGCACACACCAACACAATGGATAGAATAACAACTAGTAGCAACCCTGTTGCGGCACACACGGCTATAATCATTAGTGACTATTTCACTCCAAGTGCATGGAAAATCGAGAATGTTGTCCCCCTTGTAAATTACCTGATAAGCAATATCGATAGACAATCTATGGCGTGTTTTCCATAGAGTTATATAGTAACTCGATATACAAATTGCAATAAAGTCATTATTTCATCATAGGACAATATATTACCACATATACGAAGATAGGTAATTTTCTGTACTTTCAAGACATTGTTTTTATTTTAAAATAAGTATATGTCTTGTACAGTATAATTAAGCAAATATACATAGACCATCACGTCATATTTCGCCTATATACTACTATGTAAAATTTAGAAAACACTGATATGTACCTGTTTTGTTCTCAAATAGTTTTATTTTGTTGTTCGTTGACAATCTATTACCACATATGACATTCTTCATATTTTCAAGATCTTTTTAATGATGCACAGTATAATAAAATAAGTTGTTATCTTCAACGATAATTTAACACAAAAACAACCACAAACAAAAAACCCAACAACAAAAAAAACAAAACCACCAAAAACAAAAAAAAAAAAAAAAAACAAAAAAAAAAAAACAACAACAAACCAAAAACACACCCCCCCCCCACACAAACACAACCCACTTGCAAATATGCATCCTGAGAATATGAAAAATAAACTGAAACTGGTATCAATGACAGACCAATAACTTTCATAGTAAACTCTAAATAACATCTTCATTGTTACAAAGCATTCCTGTTATAGCCGTATTCGTCGTTCAATTGACCTTTCTGCAAACGCTAATTAGGCACGCCCCCCATAGATACCGGTGCTCGCTGTAACCACGCGAGACAAGCTATCTAACAAAATGGCGTCTAACGCAGTCCTGCATCGAGTTAATCTAGATAAAATTCCGTGGAATTTCTCGGTTTTATTTCATCCAGATAAGAATATCTCGTTGAAAGCAAGACAGCAATGGTTTATGATTTTCAGTGATGGTTATTAGCTATTTAAGTAATTAGACACAATTATGAATGGGACTATGTAACCGTGTGTTTGCCATACCAGAAGTGATTATCTATCTAGGTTTCAGGCCACTAATCAAGATTAATTAAAGTGAATGGGGGAAAATAAATAAATCATAGACCGTCATTAAAATAATATATTTATTGTACATCAAAGCATTAAATTATTTACAATGACATAAAATTACATAAAAAATGTACATAGATTAATACAATGACAATGAAATTTACAGTGTTTATCTATTTTTTATTGTATCAGCAAAAAACGCATGGAAATATAGACGCCATGGTTGTAATGAAATTGATGTGAAGAGCATGATATTTATACATGATGCAAGGGCTTGGACATATGGCACGGCTCAGCTCTAAAGCTGATAAAACACGGGCATACAAACCAGCATCACAAATGTTTGAACCGACCAATCAAGGTGTGAAAAATAATATATTCTCCAGTAATTGATTAATTTGTCAACAGCCCATCTCATAATTGGCGTAGGCGTGATAATATACTATTAGACGAATCCACCACAATGTTTCACCCTATATTGCCTTGTATACGAAGAAGTAGTTATACGAAACCACTGACACCCTTATTTCTCTAAAGTACAGATATATTTAACGGATGAGGACCTGTTAAGTGTTCATGGAAAATGCTTTCGCAGTCAACGGAAGAATGAACAACCACATCGTGTCAACTTTGACATCAAAAGAAATGAAATATGCCACCGTATTGAGAGACTCGACCCTATGCCTCCTAGAAGACTCGAACATTAGGCCCAAAAACTGCAGGACCTGTTCATAAATGAGTGGTACTCACAAGTTGACAACTCAAGCAATAGTACCTTCTATAGGATTTTCAAAAAGGAGTTGAAATTTGAAAGTTATTTGTCATCTACTCCTAAGGCAGTTCTACCGTATATAATTAGATTTAGGACTAGAAATCACCATCTTCCAATTGAAACAGGAAATTGGGCCAGAATCCCTATTAACCTTAGAACTTGCAATTTTTGTAATGACAAGATTGGAGACGAATTACATTATTTACTAGAATGTCCGAATTTAATTGATAACAGGAAAAAGTATATAAAGCCATATTAATACCGTCGTCCAAACACATTTAAGATGGAACAACTCATAAATACTACGAACAGATCAGAATTTCTGAAACTGTGCAAATTCATGAAAACAATTTTGCTTGGGATATGATATTGGGATAATTCCTTTGTACTTATATATTTGCATTACATGTAATATGCTACTGTAAATCAGTGTGTTTTATATATTGTTTGTAATGTCGTTCAAAGAGCCTCTTGTGACTAGATACTTTTATTTCCTCCATTTTTGTTTGTTTTGTGATAAAATGATTTAAAATACTCTTATTGACTATTCTGAAATAATTATGTTTTATTAAAATGTGTTAAAAGACGAAACATCCAGTCCAGTCCAGGTAGTACATAACACCAGTTTGACGAAACATCCGTAAATCATATAAATTATCTAGATTGTGTTGAAACATTGTGTTCACCCATAAATGCATTTGGAAACATTGTGTTCACCGCATAAATGCATTTGGGCGACTAAATTATTTTCTAAGAAGATTAAACAATCTAAACATAATTAATAAAGAATTAAAATTACAATAAGAATATTTTTAGAGGGCTACATGGGTTGCATTGATCTAAGTGTGTGTTTACCAACTTCGCAAAAAATAAAGCTATTTGATTCTTTAGTAGGTTCGATCCTCAATTTTAGTGCCGAAATATGGGGAACACATAAAGCGACGGACATCGAACTTGTCCATACAAAATTCTTGCCCAGAATTCTCGGAGTAAAAAAATCAACAAATTTAACTGCGCTATACGGAGAATTAGGTCGATTACCGCTCCATATCTATCGAAAAATTAAACTACTTAAGTATTGGATTAAGATATTAAAACAAGAAGATTCAAGTTTAACAAAACAACTTATCTATTATTAAAAACGGACGTTGATTTAGGTCACACTTATAACCGAAAAAATTGGGCGTTTGAAATAAAAACAATACTATCAGATCACGGATTTAACAATATCTGGAATGAACAGTTCACCCATGACATCCCTCTGGACATTATTAAGCAACGGATAACGAACATATCTACAAAAATGATTTAGAACTTTATACTTTGCAACAAAATACACATTATCTAAGTACCTTAAATACTGTATCTACCTATTGTATAGTGATTGTTAATCTGCACTAAAAAATTAAAAACCCATGCTCTTCTGAAAAAACTTGTGTTCACACTGTATTATATATTATATGTTTGTAAACATTAATATGAAATGTTTAATGCTGAATAAAATATTTGTATTGTATTGTATATTGTATTCATGTTATGTCAATATTGATTATTGGGTTGATCAGGTATAAAATCATTAACCGAACTTGTCAGCCTCTTCGCCAAGTTCTGGACATTTAGTGTACTGAGTCATCAGATCAAAGAATACAATTAAATGTTAAAAAGCTTTTATAAAATATGCCGTTACTCATTTCATACATGTATATAATTTTGAATAAACTATTTCTGAAATGGGGAT
>CM026392.1:22433788-22578952 GCA_014843695.1 Archivesica marissinica | reverse complement strand
TATGGTAGATATGGTAGATAGGAAAGATATGGTAGATAGAATCGATATGGTAGATATGGTAGATATGGTAGATATGGTAGATAGGATATATATGGTAGATATGGTAGATAGGATAGATATGGTAGATATGGTAGAAATGGTAGATAGGATAGATAGGATAGATAGGATAGATATGGTAGATAGGATAGATATGGTAGATGGGATAGATATGATAGATATGGTAGATATGGTAGATAGGATAGATATGATAGATAGGATATATATAATAGATATGGTAGATATGGTAGATAGGATAGATAGGATAGATATGGTAGATATGGTAGATAGGATTGATAGGATATATATGGTAGATAGGATAGATATGGTAGATATGGTAGATAGGATAGATATGGTAGATATGGTAGATATGGTAGATAGGATAGATATGATAGATATGGTAGATATGGTAGATATGGTAGATATGGTAGATATGGTAGATAGGATATATATGGTAGATATGGTAGATATGATAGATATGGTAGATATGGTAGATATGGTAGATATGGTAGATAGGGTAGATAGGATAGATAGGATAGATAGAATAGATAGGATATATATGGTAGATGGGATAGATAGGACAGATATGGTAGATATGGTAGATAGGATAGATATGATAGATAGGTTTTTAGATATGGTAGATATGGTAGATATGATAGATAGGATAGATATGGTAGATAGGATAGATATGATAGATAGGATATATATGGTAGATAGGATAGATATGGTAGATATGGTAGATATGGTAGATATGGTAGATAGGATAGATATGATAGATATGGTAGATATGGTAGATATGGTAGATAGGATAGATAGGATAGATATGGTAGATATGGTAGATATGGTAGATAGGATAGATATGATAGATATGGTAGATATGGTAGATATGATAGATATGGTAGGTATGGTAGATATGGTAGATATGGTAGATATGGTAGATATGGTAGATATGGTAGATATGGTAGATATGATAGATACGGTAGATATGGTAGAGACGGTAGATATGGTAGATAGGATAGATAGGATATATATGGTAGATAGGATAGATATGGTAGATATGATAGATAGGATAGATATGGTAGATATGGTAGATATGATATATATGGTAGATATGGTAGATATGATAGATGTGGTAGATATGATAGATGTGGTAATATGATAGATATGATATATATGATATATATGGTAGATAGGGTAGATATGGTAGATAGGATAGCTAGGATAGATATGGTAGATATGGTAGATATGATAGATATGGTAGATAGGAAAGATATGGTAGATAGGATAGATAGGATAGATATGGTAGATATTGTAGATATGGTAGATATGGTAGATATGGTAGATATGGTAGATAGGATAGATATGGTAGATATGGTAGATAGGAAAGATATGGTAGATAGGATAGATATGGTAGATATGGTAGATATGGTAGATATGGTAGATAGGATATATATGGTAGACATGGTAGATAGGATAGATATGGTAGATATGGTAGAAATGGTAGATATGGTAGATATGGTAGATATGGTAGATATGGTAGATTTGATAGATGTGATAGATATGGTAGATATGGTAGATATCGTAGATATGATAGATAGAATATGTATGGTAGATAGGATAGATATGGTAGATATGGTAGATAGGATAGATATTGTAGATATGGTAGATAGGATAGGTATGGTAGATATGGTAGATAGGATTGATATGGTAGATAGGATATATATGATATATATGATATATATGGTAGATATGGTAGATATGGTAGATATGGTAGATAGGATTGATATGGTAGATAGGATAGATATGGTAGATATGATAGATATGATAGATATGGTAGATATGGTAGATATGGTAGATATGATAGATATGGTAGATATTGGTAGATAGGATTGATATGGTAGATAGGATAGATATGATAGATATGGTAGATATGGTAGATATGGTAGATATGGTAGATAGGATATATATGATAGATATGGTAGATATGGTAGATATGGTAGATAGGATAGATATGGTAGATAGGATATATATGATAGATATGGTAGATATGGTAGATATGGTAGATATGGTAGATAGGATATATATGGTAGATATGGTAGATATGGTAGATATGGTAGATATGATAGATATGCTAGATATGGTAGATATAATAGATATGGTAGATAGGATATATATGATAGATATGGTAGATATGGTAGATATGGTAGATAGGATAGATATGGTAGATATGGTAGATATGGTAGATATGGTAGATATGATAGATATGGTAGATAGGCTAGATATGGTAGATATGGTAGATATGGTAGATATGGTAGATATTGTAGATAGGATAGATATTTTAGATATGATAGATATGGTAGATATGGTAGATATGATAGATATGGTAGATATGACAGATATGGTAGATATGGTAGATATGGTAGATATGGTAGATATGGTAGATATGTGGTAGATATGGTAGATATGGTAGATATGGTAGATAGGATAGATATGGTAGGTATTGTAGATATACTGAAACTGAAACTGTTTAATTTGATAAAACGCCTAATTTTACACATAGTATATTCACTGGCGTTGTACAATAGAAGTAAAGTAAAGTTTATGTACTTACATACAACATCTCGTTATTTACAAAAAGACATTTGTCTAAGAATAATTATGTTACCACACAATAACACATATTTGATCAATCATTATTATAAGCATAATTTTTGGTAAATTATATCATTGTTTCTAAAACCTTTTTTAACACTACACTAATTCTACAACTATCCTGTTCAGTCTGTCAATGCATGAATGTTTTAAAACCATGAATAAAATATTCTGAAGAACAATGTTTTAAGGTGTTTCTTAAACGTTTCTACAGAATCCAAGTTTCTCCAATCTACGGGTAAAGTGTTCCATAGCTGTGGCCCTACTGTTTTGAAGCTCCTGTCACCAAATGATTTTTGTTTGTTATACGGTACCTCGTAACAACCAGTAACATCAGGAGATTTTAATCTACGTCTTGGTACCTTTTCAATTAATAACTCGGTAAGATACGCCTTTTGAACAGTTATACATTACAGTAAGAATTTTGAATTCAATTCTGGCCCTGATGGGAAGCCAGTGAAGTTGGTACAGTGCCTGTTTTGAACTATCATATTTCCTGAGCTTTAATAAAACAAGTTTAGCGCACATATTTTGTATTCTTTGCATTTTGATATCACATTTGGGAACACCAAATAGAATTCCATTGCAATAATCCAGATGCGAGATGAGAAGTGATAACACCAGAATTTCAGTTGCTTCTTTGGTAAGGTATTTTTTTGTAATATTTTTTATTCTGAGAAAATTGAACATTGCGGTCTGACATTTTCGTTTGATGTGATCTTTAAAACTGAGATTCTCGTCTAAATATGCACCAAGATACCTTATACAGCTCACATATTTGATCTTGTCACTAGCAACGTTAAGTTCTGTTACTGAGCATTTTTTTAGTTGATGTCTGCTCCCAAATAAGATGAATTCAGGTTTTGATGAGTTCATTTTGAGTTTGTTTTGCTTCATCCAGTTATCGATATTTAAAGCACAATTTTCAAGTTCTTGGATTGCTTGTTTTTCATTATTCTCAGATGTTGGTTTAAACATTTTGTTTGCTATGTGATCATCTGCAAATCCATATAATGAAATTGACTGAGGGATTACACTGAAAAATGTTCCGGCATAAGTCAAGTAGAGCCAGGGCCCTAAACAGCTACCCTGGGAACGCTACACTGTAGTGGACGTGGGGTTGATACGGCGGAGTCGACAGTGACACTACAGCTGCGTGGTCTTAGATAAGAGTCGATCCAATGAATAGCTGCACCACTAAGTCCATACTGTGATTTCAGCAATTGCACTAGAATATCGTGATCAACCGCGTCAAACGCGGCGCTTAAGTCCAATGCCATGAGAGCACTGACTTCTTGGTGATCCATGCCATTCTGTAGATCACTCACTAACCTGAGTAGTGCAGTTTCACATGAGTGATAGGTCTATACGCAGACTGGTTCTTCGGCAGAAGGTTGTTTTTACTGACATGATCGTTTAATCTAAACAAGGCTGCCTTTTCTGTGAGTTTAGATAGAAATATTAAGTCGCTCACAGGACGATAATTGGACAGTACAAGTTCAAGTCTCGCCTTTTTTAATAGTGGTCGAACTATTGCATGTTTCCACTTTGCAGGGAAAATTCCTTGCCTAAGAGACAAATTCACCAAGTTGGTAGGTAATTAAAGGAAGTAATTCCTCAAGATGCATTTTCAACAGTCTGGTTGGCAATTTATCAAGTTCACATGATTTTGTCTGAAGCTCCATTATAAGCTTTTTTACTTCTTCGCTATCAAGATCTTGGAATGTTTCTATAGATGGAGTGTCTCTTTCTGCTGGTACATAACGTTCGTTGTCTTTAAGGGATTCACGGATTTTGCCAATTTTATCCATGAAGAAATCAACAAATTTTTCAGCCAATGAAATGTTGCTTTCCTCGGATGGCATCGGATTTTCAGATTTTGTCCCTGTTAATTCGGCAACTAGTTGTTTGGAATCGCCTTTAGAGCTTTCCACCTTCTCACTTAAAACTGTTATTTTTTCTTTACAAATTTCATAATGATATTTGAGACGAAGCTGTGTCACTGTCTGCAGCTGATCAGTATAACGTTTGTCTTTGTCAATGGTGCATGTTTATCCAGTACTGACTCTAGTGCTATTTCAAACTGATTTACGAAGGAATCTATGTCATCGCATTCCACTACAATATCAGCAAGGTCTGTTGAAAGATCGCCATGGTCAATTTGCTTAAAATTCCGGAATTCCACAGTTTTGCTTGTCATGGTTTCTTTTTGAACGTTTAAGATTGATTTTACAACACAGTGATCTGACACAAGAGATCCAGGCTCGAAAGATAGCATTTCGATGCCATTTGCAGCCTCCGTGATAACAAGATCAAAGTAATGACCAGCGGTTTGAGTTGTAAACTTTACATGCTGACTCAGACCCATCGCACATAGTGAATATTTGAATTCTACAATTGTAGCATTGTTTTCATCAACACGAAGATTGAAACACCCATTACTAATATATTGTTGTACTTGGTGAGTATGTCTTCCATGAAATCAAAGAAATCAGGCACGAAATGAGCAGGAGTGGAAACAGAGGGAGATCTGTATATGCCAACTAGATGGATAGCAATGTTTTTGAGAATGAGTTCCCAAATGCCAAATTCAAATGTATGTGAAGTCCCCATGGACAATCTACGAATATTCACTGTTGTACGACATGTAACTGCTACGCCACCGCCACCTCTGTTCTTTCTATTAGCCACACTGAGTTTGTACCCGTTCTGGTTTAAATCTGAAGTTTCGACATGGTGATGTTTTTCGTCAGAATACCAGGTTTCCGTAAGTAAAGATATGGTAGATATGGTAGATAGGATAGATATACATCATCTAAAAGTGATGGATTTGCCTATTGTAATTATTATAACTAGATGCTTAGAGGGCTATGAGGGCTGCTGTAATCTCAGTGTGTGTTCGGTTTTCATATCTCAGACTCTCGCTCACACAAGAATGTGTGCCAGCGATAGACGGGTGGGGGTAGACTTGGTAAATACAATGCCCGGTGAATGTATACTTCTAAGATGTCCAGGACTGCATATATATAAATATATGTTTACCATTTCTACTACGGTTATGTGACGAGAATACCTTGTTCCATGTGCAATGTCGTATAATAATACTGTGATCGGCATGCCACAAGACAATACAGTCTTTCACCCATATCCATCTAGCATCCGACATTTTTCATTAAAATTACAAAGCTATGTACTAACATACCATTAGTGAACTATGGGGAGTGTGTTTTACGTTTATTTATCGTCGCTGCCGGTTACCCCTATGAGCGACGCATCCTGAAGAGATTAGTTAGTTTAGATTTTGGAGGATAGTGCATGATACAGACAGAGACCAATTCCAGAATCTCCTCTGGTTCGTTTATGTGCACGGTGTAAAGCACCGACACGAGACCTCGGTTTAACGTCCCATCTGAAAGACTGTTAATTTTATTAGGGTCAGACGGGGGATCGAACCTGCGATCCATGGATTACCAGTCCAGCGTGCTACTACTGGTCTACAGATCCGTCTGATGTATTAATCAATTGTAGCACCTGTATTTATGGGCACTGTTTCATCACCTGCCTTTAATCACAACAACTGGCATGTTTTGGACCTTCTTCTGGCCGTGATATATCCCATCAGTATAACAGTGCGCCGGTAGCGACGATAAATAAACGTAAAAAAAAAGATTAATACATTCTATCTGATGGACACAAACTGAGACAGTCACGTACTTTGAAATTAAACGTCCTATTCTATGAAACGATCAGGGAAGAACAAATCGGACAAAATGAAACCGTAATTGCTGAATAAAATGTACACTGTAAACCTCTGGAATGTTTGCGAAGAAATCAAAACACATATCAATTAATATGGCGCCAT
Organism: Archivesica marissinica; assembly: GCA_014843695.1. NCBI lineage: Eukaryota > Metazoa > Mollusca > Bivalvia > Venerida > Vesicomyidae > Archivesica > Archivesica marissinica. Next base: position 22,572,402 of record CM026392.1, on the reverse strand, counting down.
TCGCAACGAACATTTTGGCATATTTCGGAAAGAGCGGTTCTATCGGAACCGAATAATAACAGAGTGTGTTGCTTAAATAAAATTATTGAAAGTTTCAATTCGATTATTTCTTCAAACTTAAATCTCTTATATCCTGAACATAAGCAGTATTTACTTGTGTATATATATTCAATAAGTAGCGGACTAACAGCATACCATGTCATTTTAAAGCCTAACAGCAGACGTCACGCTTGATTAATTCTACGAAGACACCGTTTTCATCGTGCTATGTTACAGTACTGGAATACATAGTAGAAACGTTGTCAATCTAACGTCATGAAATTAACAAAAGACCACACGAATATTCGAATGCAAATATAATCGACATTCGTTGCCATCCCTGTATAACGAAACTTAAATATCACTGTGACGTGTATACAATGTACATACTAACTCATTGAAATATAGCTAATTGGTAAACGAATAACTAATTGTTGATTTTTGTTATATATTATGCAAATAATACACGTATGCCTAAATTAATTAATACTGTACATACTGTCCTCGATATGTATGATGTTGTATTTGGATTTATTGTAACCGCTAGGTTATGTTTATGGCGATGAACATAATATATGTTTATGTGATGAACATATTGTATGTTTATGGCAATAAATATATTGTACGTTTATGGCGATGAACATATTGTATGTGTATGGTGATGAATATATTGTATGTTTATGGTGATGAACATATTGTATGTTTATGGCGATGAATATATTGTACGTTTATGGCGATGAACATATTGTATGTTTATGGTGATGAACATATTGTATGTTTATGGTGATGAACATATTGTATGTTTATGGTGATGAACATATTGTATGTTTATGGTGATGAACATATTGTATGTTTATGGTGATGAACATATTGTATGTTTATGGTGATGAAAATATTGTATGTTTATGGTGATGAACATATTGTATGTTTATGGCGTGTTTATGGTGATGAACATATTGTATGTTTATGGCGTGTTTATGGTGATGAACATATTGTATGTTTATGGTGATGAACATATTGTATGTTTATGGCGTGTTTATGGTGATGAACATATTGTATGTTTATGGCGTGTTTATGGTGATGAACATATTGTATATTTATGGTGATGAATATAGTGTATGTTTATGGCGATGAACATAGTGTATGTTTATGTTGATGAACATATTGTATGTTTATGTTGATGAACAAATTGTATGTTTATGGTGATGAACATATTGTATGTTTATGGCGATGCACATATGGTATGTTTATGGTTATGAACATAGTGTATGTGTATGGTGATGAGCATATTGTATATTTATGGTGATGAATATATTGTATGTTTATGCCGTTGAACATATTGTATGTTTATGGCGATGAACATATTGTATGTTTATGGTGATGAACATATTGTATGTTTATGGCGATGCACATATGGTATGTTTATGGTGATGAACATATTGTATGTGCATGGTGATGAACATATTGTATGTGTATGGTGATGAATATATTGTATGTGCATGGTGATGAACATATTGTATGATTATGGTGATGAACATAATGTATGTTTATGGTGATGAACATATTGTATGTGTATGGCGATGAACATATTGTATGTGTATGGTGATGAACATATTGTATGTTTATGGTGATGAACATATTGATATTGATCGGCATAGATAATCAGAAAGAGCTACATTTAAAAACTACAGTTATTAACTATAAACAGCCACAAAAAAGCACAACACAATATGGATGGTTAAATATATGTTCATTTATTTATCTCAATGGAAGTACACACTAAGTGACATTTTTTTAAATATTGATATAATTGATTCATGTGCTTACTAGTAGCTCCGATTAACTACAATTTATATTTATAAAACAATATAATAAAAACAGAACAATAGGATTAGTCTGGTACAGAACTACGATTGGACGATCTTAAACAATGAAGTATTGAACAAGAATGACATGTCATTTACTGTCTAATATAAATTGCACACGTTCATTTGCAAACTCGTGTTAATGTTGCCAGTGCATATAGTCGCGCAGTAAAGTTTAAATTTTATTTATTTTACAACGATTGCGAAACATGTTTTAACAACTTGTATTAATCACTCTCTTTGGCGTGGATGAAAGCATAAATGTGGTCATGTTGAGTAATCAGCACGGGAAATGAAAGAGACGATTCTCATCATAGTCCTAGGCAGCTTGATCATCGCTTGCACTGGTAAGGTTTTCATTTTTGTGTTTTCCAATGAAATATAGAAAGTTACCAGTGAAATAAAAATGTGTTATTTCACTTGCTGAGCGCATTGGGATTATGAAATAACACTTGTGTGTTTTACGTTTATTTATCGTCGCTACCGGTTGCCCATATTAGCGACGCCTCCTGAAGAGATTAGTCATTTTAGATGTTTGGAGGATAGTGCAATGATACAGACAGAGACACATTCCAGAGTCTCCTCTGGTTCTTTTACGTGCACGGTGTACAGCACCGACACGAGACCTCGGTTTAACGTCCCATCTGAAAGACTGTTAATGCTATTAGGGTCAGAGGGGGAATTGAACCTGCGATCCCTGGATTACCAGTAAAGCGTGTTACCACTGGACTACAGATCCGTCTGTTGAAATAACACTTTGTATTATTACTGCTTTATGTTTGTGGTTTCCATCCACTGTTAGTTTGAAATAATGATAGCGACAAAGACAGGAGATGTAATAGCACGGTTAACATAATCCATTGCGCACCATTGTCTTTCCGCCTGTGTAGTATTTTATTATTTAGATAAATATAGATAAAAGGACAAATAACTAAATGTTCACTATAAAGCACCGCTGGTGTCTGGTTCATAGAAACTATGTTTCCCAAAAGTACAGGTAGTATGGCGATTATCCCATGTTAAAGAAGTTTGTGTTATTTTCAATTTCAGGCCCCAAAGAGGGCCTTATTTATTATCTACGACAAGGATAATTAGAGGGGGCCAGAGAGCCATCCCCTAGTAGCTTTACAGTCTAATATTGTAATCAATATTTAAAATAAATGTACATTTATCAATATATTAATATCGAGTGTACAGTGTGCAATGATCCTCCAAAATCTAAAATGACTAATATTTTCAGGAGGCGTCGCTCATATGGGCAACCGGTAGCGACGATAAATAAAACGTAAAACAAACAGTGCAATGATACAAACAGAGAACCATTTCAGAGTTTCCTCTGGTTCTTTTACGTGCACGGTGTAAAGCACCGACACGAGACCTCGGCTTAAAGTCCAATCTGAAAGACTGTTAATTACATTAGGGTCAGACGGGGGATCGAACATGCGATCCCTGGATTACCAGTCCAGCGTGTTACCACTGGACTACAGATCCGTCTACCAAAAACAATAAAACAAAATAGCATGATTAAATAGACACACGTGTAATACCCGGAAGGTCACGGCATGACAGCTGGCTTTTGGCACATTCGACAAATAGTTTGTGTTCATGTGTTATTTGTTTGAAACCCAGCTGTAGCCGTTACGGTTGTATCCTTTAGGCAATGCAATTAAATTCCACACTGCCTCTTCTCTCTCCCTCGTGGCGATGGATTCCAACAGGAAATGGTCTCGATGATTAATATGTAAATAATGTTGTTATAACTTGTAGCTTTTTTCCTCGACAAAAAAAATGTATCGTATACTGCAATCATATAATTACAAATTAATATTGAATGTATATATGTAATGTACTGTATGAAAAAATGCAATAAAATATTATTTTATAAAAAGTGATTAATATAAGTTGTAAGAACTTATTTCGCAGTCAAGTATGCTTAATATACACTAGTGGTATATACTGAATAAAAGTATTGTATCGATTATTGGCGTGGAGTTCTTTGATTATTAGGGACTATTTACTACGGTGTATGGATGCAGCCATGTTGATTGCCTTGAGATGTAATAAGGCTCGAAGTATACTGGCAAACAGACGTCCCCCCAATTTATGGTTGTGGTTACTGTGGTAATGTGATAAATAGGATATTACGCTCATGGTGATTTCATACCATATTTCATAAAATATTCGTCGTACAGCACATGGTGTTTTGGACCATTTTGTTTTTTTAAAATAGATTTAATATATATAGGTATTGCTAGATAAGATAAGATAAATTTAATTTGAGTCGGCAAGACATATCACAAATAACATAAGCTCTGATAACCGACTATATAGCAACATGCGTATATGAATAACAAGAGTAAAACAGCCATGGGAAATAAAAAAATGAATTAAATTAGACACTCTATGTTAAAACAGAACATGTTTATTTAGTCGCGAACAGTAACATTAGACATAAGATGAACATAAGAAGCTACATAATAAAAGAATAAGACAACAGTCATGCAGGCAACTAAGATGATTTATAAAAGAAAAACAGAAAACTAAAAATGCAATCTAAACTATAGCTGGTCTACAAACATTATTAACATAAATACTATTCAACTCCTTGTTTATTCTCTACGGTATTAATAACCCAACGATATAATTATGAGGTATTTTGTTTTTAAACTATTCTTTACCTTAAATTCGCCTAAAGATAAGGACTTTCGAAATTACACTTTTCGTGTAGTCACATTTTGTTCAAGCTGTACATTTGAAACAGGCGAAACAACATGCGATAACTGAGCGCGAGTTTTTTCGCCCTCAATTCCAAAGGCTACTTGTATCAACCAGGCCTGGCGGCTATACAACTTTTCTTCAATCTCAAACTCAAAGCTTCGGATTGGTTGAGCACAGAGCAAATATCAGACTCAACCGATCAAATTACTTGAGATAGAGTTTGAGATCTGAGAAAAGGCCCAGTTGTTTGATTGGTTGGTGCTGAGTTGTACCTGCCAGCTGAACCAATCAGAAGCTTGAGACTCGAGTTTGCGATAGGAGAACAGTTTTATAACCTTGCGGCCAGGTCTTACTATTAAAGAGTTAATAATAACTGTTGTTATCTATACTTAAAATGAACGTCCCATTTGTTTGTACATAGGCAAAGACAGTTGCATGTGTCGCCGGTCCCTTGTCTGCCCTGACTCTTACACCTCCTAACGGGTATAATTATGTATTTCGAGGGGGTGGGTTTGAGTGAAGACTCGACGCAATAATTTATAATGGATGATGACGTTTATTTACTTCCTTTCCTGAAAATACATTGATTTTCATACAAAGTAAATTAACAAATCACAAATCACATTATTATGAGACAGAATACAGCTGTCAAAATATGTAAACAATACATTCAGGTGTGTTAGAGCTTAGCATCTAGTAAAAATACACGAGCAAGTTTACATTTCAAAATACATACAATTACAGGTGACTATCAATTCGATATCAACCTAATAAATAGACTGAAGTTTATAAACCACAAACACTATTTTACCTGGCTACATATCCAATATAGTCATAACAATTAAATTATAAATATACGCCCAAAATGGCGATTTATCATCTATTCCAAAGCTGACCTGAAAGTGACTAACAATAGTGATTGGTTAGAATATGTCACATGCAAATTGTTAGTATGACCATTTATAAATAAATTTTACATATATACAAGTTTCAAACGATATACGTTAAGTATGGAACGCCAGAACGGGCATAATATACGGGGGGGGTGAAAACAATAAAACATCTGAATATTTTCCCTGTAACGTTTATTGATGGTTTATTAACGATTGCTATGATTGCGATCCAATTCCAGGCTATGACACAGGCAATACATAAATACTATAACCGCAAAAGCACATGCACGTGACACATGTAAGAGAATGTTCCGTAGTATTAAAATATTCACTGTCACACTCACACCGAGATTACATATTGATATACTGTCACACTCACACCGAGATTACATATTGATATACTGTCACACTCACACCGTGGTTAAATATTGATATACTGTCAAACTCACACTGAGGTTAAATATTGATATACTGTCACACTCACACCGAGGTTAAATATTGATATATTGTCACACACACACCGCGGTTAAATATTGATATACTGTCACACTCACACCGAGGTTAAATATTGATATACTGTCACACTCACACCGATGTTAAATATTGATATACTGTCAAACTCACACCGAGATTAAATATTGATATACTGTCACACCCACACCGAGGTTAAATATTGATATACTGTCAAACTCACACCGAGATTAAATATTGATATACTTTCACACCCACACCGAGGTTAAATATTGATATATTGCCACACCCACACCGAGGTTAAATATGGATATACTGTCACACTCACACCGAAATTAAATATTGATATATTGTCACACTCACACCGAGGTTAAATATTGATATACTGTTACACCCACACCGAGATTAAATATTGATATATTGTCACACTCACACCGAGGTTAAATATTGATATACTCTCACACTAACATCGAGGTTAAATATTGATATACTTTCACACTAACATCGAGGTTAAATATTGATATACTGTCACACTCAATGAGATGCACTATTTATATAATATCACTTTCTATGAAAGACCTGTGCTGACATTATATATAATATCACTTTCTATGAAAGACCGGTGCTGACATTATATATATATCACTTTCTATGAAAGTCCGATGCTGACATCTACTACATGAATTCACGATTTCAACTTCACGAATTCACGATATCAGCTTCACAAGTTCACGATATTCAACTACACGATTTCAATTCTTCGTGAAATAATCGGGTCAGAACTCGTCTGTCGTACTTTTCAGTAACAGTGGCACAATGTACAGCAAGTCGTAAATCTCAATACATTGTAACGTACGCATGCGCACGCGCACACGCACACGCACGCGCACACGCGCACACGCACACTATTGTTGTGCAATGTATGTTGTAAACATGTTTTACTATGCTAAATGAATGTTGGGTACGATGAACGTATACTTTCTGTATGAAAAGAGTGCTATACAAATCTGGTTTAATAATAATAATAATAATATAGTGCTAAACCTGAAATCTAAGGCCATACAGTAATCGATACGATCGATATTGCCTGAATGAACTTATTTCCATGACAGATGATATCGTACTGATAAAACATTAGCTACATACCAAGCGGGCTAATTTAGTAAACATTAAAGACATGGTTTGAAAAAAGGGTTTTTCCCCCTGAATGTCGATATCTTATAAATAAAACACATTGCTGGATATGATTACGACGCAATAGCAAAGTACAGTTTATTCCAAATTACACAGCCACAGATTGCGATGATACGAAGCCATTGCCTGATAAAGAAAGACGGGCACGAAACTATCAAGCCGATGGGGAACTGGACAGCGACCCGTGGGTAGACGATGAATACACTGGGCCTGACTGGTTTAACGTGGGAGACTACAGAATGCCTGACAGTAGAACAAAACCAATATTTAAGTGGTGCGGGACAAAACAACCGATTTACATAGAAGGTATCATCACAATAATCTTATATCTTTCATTTCTAGTTTTAGAAGTGGATACACAGCAATTACCGAGACACTTTCGGCCGAAGTCAGACTTATGTACTCTGTTTATTTTTATGTGTGGAATGAATCCAATTAAATACAAATGTATTATCGACAGGTATACCTGCAATTTTGTTCCGAATTATTTGAATGAACATTTTCAATTAAGATATCGCAATGCAGTAACTTCAGATATGACTTTGAGATATGCTTCAAATATTGATCTCTATATTTCAAAACATAGATGTCAAATGTACAAGAAATCTTTAGAAACTCTGGTCCAAATATATGGATTTGTCTACCATTGGCAATTAAGACGCACAGATCTTTGAATGTGTTCAAGACAAAATGTAAATTATAGATACAACAACTTTGAAATCGGTAGACACTAGATAGATAATGATTGTCATTCATTACGCTTATGTCGTTTTGTATTTCGATAACATTACCTGATTTGTTTAAGCTACATTGTACAACAGTATACATGTATATTGCATGGCATAACTGTGTACTTTGTTTTTAATTGTAAACTATGTGCATTAATGCTATAATGTTAAGAAATTTAAGAGGGCCTTAATGAAGATTAGTTCAGAACTAATTAGGTCACACGAAGGCTATCTCTTAGGTATTGTTTTGCATGACCATTTGGATTATTATATTACTGTCATTGTTGGTTAAATCTGTTTCTCAGAGTGACATTGCGGCTTGCTTATTGCAAACTGTAAGACAATGGGCGGTTGGCCTTATGCTGTTTTTATAAGGTTATACGAGTCGGTGGTTTCGCCTGTTATCAATTACAGTGCTCCTTTTTGTGGGGTTTGATAATATCCATGTATTGAAGCCATTCATAATAGGGCATTAAGATTTGTTCTCGGTGTCGGCACATATTCATCAAATGATTGTATTTCAGGAGATATGGGTTGGAAACCACCACTCGTCCGATAATGTGGAAAATCATCTTGTTATGTTGGTCAATACTGTAATATATGACCAATACAAGGACCACCGTGAACCAAATAGTAAAGCTACTAGTTGATGTAGACATCGATATTGTGATGTTAAGAGACATTATGAGCTTAATGATTTTCATATGTACACTAGTTTTGCCAATCGAAAATCTAGTTATTGTGCACATGAGGTCGAGGTTAAAACATGCGATAAGTGTATAAATAGGTGGTCAACCAAGATAAATAAGTCCACATGTCCCTCTGGTCGCGGGCAAATACATTGAGAGTGTATAAATTGTATAAATCTGAATATGTTACAAGAGAAATATTACAAACTCACAACCCAGCCATCGTTCTGCACTTTGTAAATGTCGACTACGTGTCGCTCCTATTAGGATAGTGCGGGCCGGTATTAAGGTTCGCCATATGAATCTAGGATGTGTCCATTGTGAATAACGACACATTACAAAATGTGTTAAATGTATTACTGAATTGCACAGTTTACAATTAATAACAACTACACAATATTTGTTCACACAAGAGTTTGCGTGCAGTACATGTATTTATATTACTCACTGTCCGATAGTGATAACTATTGTTTCGTGTTTAAAACCCAGACATGTTTCGTAATTGTGCCAAAACCTGTTTTAGTATTCTACAGAGAATGACGGTTTACATAAATAAATGTAAATAGCTATTTAATATTGTAGATCATGCCAATAATATTATTATAATAACACTATTATGTAATACTATTTCTAACTACTGAATTAATTTTATCTCTCTCTGATCAAAGCCAGTTTAGATTGCATATAACCAATTCTTAATAAGTGTGCCTCAATATCGATTTTGTCTGTCAGTGTTTTATTATTGTTTTAGAGCAGTTTCTAATATCAGATGTTGCTGGTTTATCATTTGTTCTGTGATGAATGATTGTGATATATCTGTTATAACTCCATGTTGGAGTGACATTGTACTTTTATACTGAAATCTATATATGTTATGTAGATTCTGTTTGTACACTGATGAGACGTGAATAAAGATTACTTACTTATTGTAATATCCATAATGTCCCATGTACAATGCCAATTTGATGACTTATTAGTGTTATTACTATATATAGGATCTTACCTGACTGGTGACTTTATAACATAGTTTCTGAATCTCGTTTCATATACTATAGTATGAAATCATCACAAGCGAAATATCCTTTTTAGCACATTATCACAGTGCGCGCTCGTTTTAATAAAATGCTACTTTCATTTTGGCACCAAGTATCAGCTCAAATTGTCATGACGTCACTAAATTTGCATGACGTCACTACACAAGGCATATTTATATTTATGTTTTAAACAGTGTAATAATTACGTCGATACTTCTTTGAAATCATAGATTGTCTTACCATTAACGTCATGTACCAATTCAAATAGAGATGTGCTTACATTAACGTTTAATTTTACATATTATAAGGATTATTCTGTCAACCAATCAGAACCCTCCCAGGTATTATTGCGCGTCTGTACATAGATGCAATTATGAGATGGTTCTATATCATTGAACACAAGCACAGTTATGTGATTAAAAACTTATTACTGCCTGTTATCAACTTGTGATACGTTCAGTGTCCTCATAGCATGAACATTTAACATACTAGGTACTCATCCTGGTGTCGATGAATTGAATGATATGCCTGTCACAGTGGGTGTATGTGAAGTAAACCCGATTAGTGATTGCAGTAACAATTGGAATATTGAAGTTAGAAAGTGTGGCGACGACATTCATTATTATCTTCCACGAACTGGTCAGCAGTCGGCATACTGTCTCGGTAAGATTAGATTCTAAGCATATACATTATGTACTGGTAGTTAGTTTATAGTCAGCTGTCGGCATACTCTCTCTCGGGTAAGATTGGATTCTAAGCATGTACATTATGTACTGGTAGTTAGTTTATAGTCAGATGTCGGCATACTGTCTCTCGGGTAAGATTGGATTCTAAGCATGTACATTATGTACTGGTAGTTAGTTTATAATCTGCAGTCGGCATACTCTCTCTAGGGTAAGATTGGATTCTAAGAACGTATAGTATGTACTGGTAGTTAGTATATAGTCAGCAGTCGGCATACTGTCTCGGTAAGATTGGATTCTAAGCAAGTACATTATGTACTGGTAGTTAGTTTATAGTCTGCAGTCGGCATACTCTCTCTCGGGTAAGATTGGATTCTAAGCATGTACACTATATACTGGTAATTAGGTTATAGTCAGCTCTCGGCATACTGTCTCGGTAAGACTGAATTCTAAACATGTACATTATGTACTGGTAATTAGTTTATAGTCAGCAGTCGGCATACTGTCTCTCGAGTAATATTGGATTCTAAGCATGTACATTATGTACTGGTAATTAGTTTATAGTCAGCTGTCGGCATACTGTCTCGGTAAGATTGGATTCTAAGCATGTACATTATGTACGGGTAATTCGTTTATAGTCAGCTGTCGGCATACTGTCTCGGTAAGATTGGATTCTAAGCATGTACATTATGTACGGGTAATTAGGTTATAGTCTGCTGTCGGCATACTGTCTCTCGGGTAAGATTGGATCCTAAGCATGAACATTATGTACTGGTAATTAGGTTATAGTCAGCTGTCGGCATACTGTCTCTCGGGTAAGATTGGATTCTAAAATTGTACATTATGTACTGGTAATTGGTTTATAATCAGCTGTCGGCATACTGTCTCGGTAAGATTGGATTCTAAGCATGTACATTATGTACTGGTAATTAGTTTCTAGTCAGCAGTCGGCATACTGTCTCGGTAAGATTGCATTATAAACATGTACATTATGTACTGGTAATTGGTTTATAGTCAACTATTGGCATACTATGTCGGTAAAAGTGGCTTATATGAATGCACGTTTATACTGGTAATTGGATTATAGTCAGCTATTGGCATACTATGTCGTAAAAGTGGTTTATATGCATGCACGTTTATACTGGTAATTGGATTCTAGTCAGCTATTGGTATACTCTGTCGGTAATTGGTTTAATTAATATAGATGTAATAACATATGTATTGTATAAAATATGTATCTAACTGTGATCGATACATCCTTAGCAATTAACCGGATGATAATAATAACATACAAATAAATCCTACACACAAATTCTGGTTGATTCTACATTTTTGACTTTGTACCATAATTAGGGTGTTTATGACACAATTAAAACACTATCATAACACTTGTTGTATTTATTTTCAGACCCGCCGGACATACAAAATGTAACAGGTACAGTATAACCAATTAGGGATGTTAAGGATGTTCTTGTGAAATTAAAGACAACTCGAACTTAAAGTATTACACATTATATCAGTTTTGAAACAATAGATACAATAAGAATTTCCAACTCAAATACACGCGGAGCTTTCTCCCCACGTTCTAGGTAGAGTAACTTCCCTTTATCAGCCGGTTAGCTAACATGTAGTTGTTCCCCTTTGATTACATATACTTATAATAGTCGATACTATTATTATGGGTGGACAATGATTAACATGCATGGCTGCGAATCCTGGGGTCGTGGGTTCAATCCCCGTCCCATATTAATAGTATTAACAGTATTTCAGATCTGACAAAAACCCAACAGAGGTCCCATGTATTGGCGTTTTGCACCTATCTACCTAGTATTACGTGCACGAAATATGTTGTCTCTGGAATTGGGTGTATTCCGTATCTTGCCCTATCGTCCAAACAATAAAATGACAATAATATACTTCTGGAAGCGTCGCCCCGAAGTTGCGGGGACGACGATAACTAAACGCTTAATAATTGCCGTTCACAGATGTTTTAACCGAGCGTGTTTAAGTTGAGTATTCTGTACAATATAATATATACTTATGGACAACAGTTTTGCACGGGTATTTTATATATCAGCAATTAAAATCAATAACAAGCAATACCACATTATATTTACAATATATTAATGATAACATGACTACAGGTATATATTTACAATGTATTAATTATAACATGACTACATCCATATATTTACAATGTATTAATGATAACATGACTACAGGTATATATTTACAATGTATTAATTATAACATGACTACATGTATGTATATACAATGTATTAATGATAACATGACTACAGGTATATATACAATGTATTAATGATAACATGACTACAGGTATATATACAATGTATTAATGATAGCATGGCTACATGTATATATATACAATGTGTTAATGGTAACATGACTACATGTATATATATACAATGTATTAATAATAACATGATTACAGGTATATATACAATGTAAACATGATTACAGGTATATATGTACTATGTATTAATGATAACATGACTACATGTATATATGTTTACAATGTATTAATTTTAACATGACTACATATATATATGTTTACAATGTATTAATTTTAACATGACTATGTATATATATATTTACAATGTATTAATAATAACATGACTACATACATACATTTACAATGCATTAATGATAACATGACTACATGTATGTATATATTTACAATGTATTATTTTAGCATGACTACATATATATATATGTTTACAAAGTATTAATTTTAACATGACTATATATATATATATATAGTTACAATGTATTAATGATAACATGACTACATACATACATTTACAATGCATTAATGATAACATGACTACATGTATGTATATATTTAGTAATTATTTACAATGTATTAATGATTGCAATTCGAAATCATTGAAGTTATATCTTTATTTGATTATACATATATTATTATTCATTTATATTCCGTTTACTTTTGTACTGACTATTCACATTAAAATGTTACAGACTTTGACAGTGCTCCGGTTGTCCAAATCAATACTCTTAGAGTTGCTCCAACTCTGGCACTATATACGGTAAACGGTTTCGAAATTCCTTACTTGAGGTTTGACTGCATAGAATCACCAGCTGTGGACAGATCAAGCCTGAACATCTTATATGCCACGTATTGGTATGTTGTCATTTAATTCTTTGTTTGAAACACTATTACTAGCTACAATACATATATCTCCGAGTAGTGGAAAATGGAGTGTTCTTTCGTGTGTTACGTTTATTTATCGTCGCTACTGGTTGCCCATATGAGCGACGCCCCTGAAGAGATCAGTCATTTTAGATTTTGGAAGATAGTGCAATGATGCATGCAATGTCTAGATAGAGCACTGACACGATACTTCGTTTAAAGTCCCCATTTGACAGACTGTTAATATTAATAGGGTAAGATGTGGGATCGAACCTGTGATCCCTGGATTCGCTAACTGGACTACCGACCCTTCTTTTGAAAATAGTGTCACTGAGTTTCGAGTATTTATAGTTTACCTACTTGCATACTTGTTACTAGGTAAACTAGTAATGCTCACAATAATAATAATATGGTCATAACTAAGTAACTACGATTTTGCACGTGCAATTTATGCAAATTAACTATATCGAAGGGTTCTGTGTTTTGAAACTTAGTGGTATTTCATAATATAAGCTACATTTTGGTACATTGTTTATCTTCCTAAGTTAGTTATTGATGTATGTGTTTTATCTAAACAGTGTTGGTATTGTCAGGATGCGGCTCAAATTGTCTGTGTCTGATTGACTTGTTCATAGTTTAAACTTTATTTATTCTACAACGATTGCTAAGCAAGTTTTATCAAGATATATTAATCACTCTCGTTGGCGTGGATGAAAGCGTGCATGTGGCTATTTGTGTGGAGGAAACCAGAGTACACACATAAAACGCACCTGACAGATCTGACGACTACCGTACCATCTCACATATTTCCCGGTCCGAGGATTGAACCCGGGTTTTATTGGTGAGAAGCCTTTTCATAGCAACATGAGCGTATTAAAGCTGTCCAGAACATTCGTATTTACACATGTAGACAACCTCAGAGTGTATCTTTCATGTGTCAACATTGTTTACATCCATATGTGAGCATTGTCGTTCCAATGAAATACAGATTGGCCGAGCAGGACGAAGGCTGAACATTCCCCCTCGAATTCAAATATCCTAGTCAGAATATGTCGTCGAAAACTCGACAGAGCCTCGATTCTGACGACCTATTCTTGCCATCGGTGTAATATAACGATGGACCCTCTTATTGTCTATATATGGACTAGTTTTTGTCTTTTAAACAGTGTTTAACAATTGTTTGTAATGTTTAAGGTTTGTGGAATCCAAGCTGGCTAAACCCCCTGAGAGGATCAACCAGTTTGTGTCTATCAATGAGACAGAACTGACTGACAAAGGTTATAAACTTGGTTTCTTGGTAATTATTATTATTTAATATTATTTATTATTATTTATTATACCTCAGGTGACTACTCAATACAAAAAAAACCCACATTAGTATGTACTATTCAGTCAATATTTTCGATACTATTGACTGCCTTTGGCTTCCGGTCTGAATCAGTTGGAATATAGCTAAAATCAAAGCGCCTCTCTTTAATAAGGATACGCTTATTGAAATGCGTTGTCGTTATGTATTACATAACGGCGTAGGTTACATTCAAGTACAATATTTACAATGTATATATAATATACGAGTTACATACATTCAGTAGCAAATAACAATTCCTTTAATCTTCTATTTATCTTTTATGCTTTCCAATTAATGATTGACTTTTCTCAATGAAAGAAAACACCATCTTACACCGCGTTGAAACAGTGAAAGATGGCTCTGTCACCGGTTGCATTTAGTATACCTGCGCGGATAGACGTACATTTGAACTCTTTTTTGACTATCATGAACAGTTAATTAGTCATTAATATATTAGTAAGTAATATATTTTAAGGAATTTGTTTTGTATGTAGTTTTTAATTTTGACAGCAAGCAGAGTCTAACGTTAAAATTATACAGGAACTATTTCTTATTACGGACGGTCATATGTACATAAGAGAGTGTGCGGTTGTGTCACGTAGTGCAATGAGGCTCCAGACAGTGTAGTTATAATGAATACAATTGTATACAAACAAATATTATATTAGCCAAAGTCATTGGAAATCATAAAAGAAAAAAAGATTTATGTTTATTAGTGTAAGATAGGATTGAAATAAAATCCTATCTTAACACTAATAAACACAAATAACGGTGAAATAAAATCCTATCTTACACTAATAAACACAAACATCCTATATATATTATATATGATAGATACGATGTGGCATTCGAGTTTCCACCTCAATCACAGGCATTCAAACAGATATGGTATCAAGCAGCGACTTCTTTGCGGGTGTTACGGTAATTGTAATTGTTTCAAATTACGAATTTAATGCAATGGAATTTTAATGCACAGTTCTACACATCGTTTTAACATTAAATTGAGCCGCTTAGGCGATATTCAATATTGCTGTTATTGTTTACTGCATTATAAGATGTATATATAAGTATGTCGACCACAGATTAGTGATGTCCGATTAGCGCAGTGATTAGCACTCTCCCTTCTCACAAATGCAACCCGGGTTCGATCCTCGGACCGGGAAGTATGTGAGATGGTACGGTGGTATTGTTGTAAAATAAATAAGGTATATATAAAAAAACTTATCGACAACAGTTCCCATATCCCATATGTCTAATAACTCCAAATGAGGCTTCACTTGCCTGTCTGATTAGCGCAGTGGTTAGCGCACGCTCATCACCAATGCAACCCGGGTTCGATCTTCGGAAAGGGAAGGGAAGTATGTGAGATGGTACGTTGGTCACCAGATCGGTCAGGTGGGTTTTCTCCGCGTACTCCGGTTTCCTCCCACACGAATGAACACATATACGCGCCAACGAGAGTGGTTAATAAAGTTGCCTGTCTGATTAGCGCAGTGGTTAGCAATCGTTGTACAATAAATAAAGCTTAAACTTGCAATTGTCGGGTGGTTATGGTCGTTCACTTCCAATTACTTGCCCACCATTGCAGCAGGTTCGAATCCCACGTGGGTGTCGAATTATTTCACGAAGCTCTCCATCTGGCTTGTGGAAGGTCGGTGGTTCTACACGGATAAATACTGCTCGTAGGCAGTCATGTTCTTCCAGTATCAATTATAGGTTGATGATCTGTGTATGAACTCAGCTGTGTATAGGATATAAGCCGTTAGATACGACCCAATATGTATAATATTGGACTGTGTGAGGCGCGTAGCGCCGAAGACACTACCAATAGTTTACATATTGGATTCTTAAAACACACACGTATATATCAAGAACATACTAGGGAGGAGATAAAACTATATAAACTCCGTTTTAATCCTTACCGATTCTTTGGTTGTGTGTACATGTATTGATTTGTGATTGGTGAATGTATATAGTGGAATATATATGATTAAACCAAGAACCTACTAATTAAAATTGCTAAATTCATACATGTATGCGTGGAATTTGATATAATGCTCTGGCATTTTCACACCAGTCCAATATTAATAATGTGTGTGTTTTACGTTTATTTATCGTCGCTACCGGTTGCCCATATGAGCGACGCCTCCTGAAGAGATTAGTTATTTTAGATTTTGGAGGATAGTGCATGATACAGACAGAGACCCATTCCGGAATCTCCTCTGGTTCTTTTACGTGCACGGTGTAAAGCACCGATGCGAGACCTCGGTTTAACGTCCCATCTGAAAGACTGTTAATTTTATTAGGGTCAGACGGGGGATCGAACCTGCGATCCCTGGATTACCAGTCCAGATCCGTCTGTATATTAATAATTAATAATAATGGACTGTAAGTACAAAGGTATGACGTCACGACAGTGTTTTAATGGTGGTTAAACTCCTAACACAATTAAAACTAATGACTCCATGTACATTGTATTGTTAGTAATCCATTAAAAGTCTTCGTTAGCTAATCCCAATTCTAACATGAATCAGCATTTTGTCCGTTATACGCAACGAAGATATTTAGCGTTGTTAAATCTTCAATAAAGCATGGCTTAGCGCGTGACGTCATTTTTGTAGTAGTGTGACGCCATTACACACTGTAAAAATAAGTTTGCGTTTTCTATATCATTTGGTCATGTTAGAATCGAAATAATATTTCTATTTGCATTATTTATTGTTGAATAAAACAGTATGTGTCGTTCTGAGCGTCAGAAATAACAACTTAGGCAAACGGTTAATTCCTACGCGTCAGAACCCCAAACCATGTTTTATTCGCCAATAAACAGCTGAAAGAAAACTATTATTTCTTAATCATAACATAACATTTACCGTGTTTCTATGCAATCACGTCAGCATGTTCACACTTTTTACGCTGTGGTTCAAAGGTCTGAAACTAATTGTTTTATCGAGTCATCATTTATAAATATTTTAACTCGATTGTGAAAGAAGTACTTTCAACTTATATTAATCATTGTCGATGCCTCATCTCCTGACGGAATCCATCGCCACGAGGGAATAAGAAGGGAAAACGTGGACTTTAAATACCTTGCCTAAGGTCACAATCGTAATGGCTCCAGCGGGGTTCGAAAGCCGGGCATTTAGCACCTGAAGCAGCGAACGCTCTACCACTACGCTATCACGACTTCCATCATTTATTATAAGCTAAATTCATGGATATTTATAAAAAAAGATCACTAATAATTATCAACAATAATAGATAAAGCTAACATAATGTTATGTAAAATGTAATTTCCATAGCATCTTATATCCGTTAAACAGGTTGAACCTAGTGTACTAAACATTAACACATCTGAATCAGCACAGATTACGCTGCAGTCTACAGTTCCTTTTGGATGCTACTATGAATTGAATAAAACGCCGCCATCAACATCATACTGCAAACATAAAATAATAATGCAGATTCCAGCTGATGCAAAAGATCAGTGCGTAATAAGTGAAACCGATACTGGATCGCTTCCATTGAGTCAAACATTAGATATACAAGCAAAATGTGGCGCAGAGATAGAGGTAAATAAATATGTTATTTTTGTTACAATGTTAGAGTATATATACCGGTACGTTTACTTACCCTTGGTTTAACATATTTTATTCGTCATGATAATAATAAACAACACATGATAATACACACAACAAAAACTCGTGGGTGGGTTGAATCGGAAGCGGACGGTATCATTTATAACAGTATATTAGACAATGATCATCCATGTTTCAGACCAGACTCGACACTAAACCGGTCCGTATCGAGACCATTTACACGTACACATGCCATTACACATTTAGTTGAAACATTATTTATATCAGTATGTTTACATTTTACATTATAATTTAACAGCAGTAGACTGAACTGGATTAGACGGATCTGTAGTCCAGTGGTTAACATGCTGGACTGGTAATACAGGGATCGCAGGTTTATCTGACCCTAATACAATTAACTGTCTTTCAGATGGGACGTTAAACCGAGGTCTCGTGTCGGTGCTTTACATCGTGCATGCAAAAGAACCAGAGGAGACGCTGGAATGGGTCTCTGTCTGTATCATTGCACTATCCTCCAAAATCTAAAATTACTAATCTCTTCAGGAGGCGTCGCTCATATGGGTAACCGGTAGCGACGATAAATAAACATAAAAACATACACCGGATTAGAACGAATGAAAACGTATATAGTTCTTCTCCCTCTTCTTTATAAAGTGGTATTAATGCTGAGGGCATTTGGTTGGCAGCCACAACAGGGTAAATTACGCCAAAGTAAGGTTCTGTTTAGGGTGTTGAACACTGCGAAAGTCGATAAATGTACAGAATGTAGACATCTCAATGTTCTTGCATTTGTCGATTTTATTTACAAGCTAAATATTTGAGCTACAGTACTGGGCTATCTTCAGAAACCATTAATTTTACTCATTATCAATCTGTCCACTGGCCAGTGCGGAATTTAGTATGCATGTGATCGTCGCTTATCAAATGTTGTTAAAAAATGTACAACGATTGCGAAGGAAGTTTTAGCAACTTATATTAATCACTCTCGTTGGCGCCGATGAAAGCGTAAATTTGGTCATTCATGAAGGAGGAAACAGGAGTACCCGGAGAAAACATACTTGTCCGATCTGGCGACCACCTTACCATGTCACATACTTCCCGGTCCGATGAACGAATCCGGGTTGCATTGGTGAGCAGCTAGCGCTAACCACTGCGCTAATCGGACAGCTTATCTAATGAGGTTAAAATCAATTTAGCAAAAAACATTTAAACATATTTCCATCATACTTGAAGCAATTGAAACAGTTTTTGTTGCCGTGGTAGTCATTCTTAATAAAGTTAATGGACTTCGTTTGACTGACAGCAATTGCTAGAACATTCTAGATAAGCCGAATGCCACTATCGAATACTAGTATACGGAGAAAACAACTTTAGCTTTCGAATACTAGTATGCGGAGAAAACAACATTAACTTTCGAATACTAGTATACGGAGAAATAACTTTAACTTTCAAATACTAGCATGCGGAGAAAACAACTTTAACTTTCGAATACTAGTATGTGGAGAAAACAACATTAACTTTCGAATACTAGTATAAGGAAAAAACAACTTTAACTTTCAAATACTAGTATGCGGAGAAAACAACATTAACTTTCGAATACTAGTATAAGGAGAAAACAACTTTAACTTTCAAATACTAATATACGAAGAAAACAACTTTAACTTTCAAATACTAGCATGCGGAGAAAACAACTTTAACTTTCAACGTTATTCAACAACTTAGGTTCATACATATAATGAACTGCAAAAACATCAATATACTATAGCACATATTCCATAATATCAGCATGCTATCAATGGATATTCTAGCATATTCTAACGTCTAAATATGTGTCCATAAATCACAAAACGGAATTTGGAGCAACTAACCAATGCCATTAATTAACGAATGTACACTGCACAAGTTGGCACATTTACCAAATTAGAAGAACTAGTTGTAACTATTATTTATTATAATTAAATCTAAGAACGTATTAACCATCATTAATGATTTCCATTTCTACCTATCTAGGGCTTTTATCCAAATGACATACGGAACGATGACTCCTTGGTTATGCCACCCGCATACATGAATATTACGTTGCCGTTTATTTCTTACTCTAATACTACGACGGAATACAGATTGTCTTTAACAACACAGAACAGTGGCATACACGAATTATGGAAAAACGCATTGTTGACTGAGGTTCAGGTACATATTTACTCAAATTGATCGACACAACTAGACTGGGATCCAGTCTGTCGACATTTCACATGTTTACGTCTGGCAAAATGACATTGTCAGAAGCTCAATACGGGTCAATTAATGATATCGGTGTTAAATATATATTTATATGACTAACTAAGCAAACTATATCTACGCCTGATCCCAGGCTACAACACAACCGCAATTTCGGTTGATTGATTTTTTGGAGGTCAAACTAACACCAACAGCCTATTGCGACTCTCCAGCTATTAATGGTGCAGGAAATCCCGGATGCCCCTTCAAGCAGTATTACAAGCACGGGCTAATGTAAATTTTATATCTACGAAAGTATATGACATTGCACTAACATACAGTCTACATCCGTATGTCGAATTCCGTCGGACTGAACAAATTACTTCGACATAACCAAAGTTTCACATAACGGATATTTATCATATTTCCCAAGACGATGTTCTCAAAGATCACAGGCCTTACATTTATTCCATAATAAATTACCTTCCATATGTCATCCTCTCTTAAAAATTGACTTAAATAACTAAATTAAACATAAACAGAGTCAGTTATATGTAAACTGATCTGAAACGGGACTTTGACCTGACCTCGGGATAACCGGATAATTTGACATAACCAAATTTGATATAACGGATGTAGACTGTATATGACTAACTTGTGGAGAGCAAGCTGACAATATGTTTCATAGCGCTAAATGGTAATGAATGGATTCACATTACTTTAAGTATTTGCTTTTTCGGTATCACAGGAATAATTGCATTGTGGTATAATAATGTATATCTAAATTAAATTGATATGAAACTAATCCATATGTCACAATCTAACAGGCATTCAGTGTCCAGTCTTACGTATGTCAATGCATTATAAGTCACAAGTGCGAACTGAATAATGTGTGCTTCATTGCAGGTCAATATTATAACATACGATAAGAAAAAATATAATATGAAAACGTGCTACGCAAGAACAGACCCACACATGGGTACTGCTGACGGACGGTATGTGTATTTGTCGCTTTCTGTTGTTTAGAAACGTTGGATGATAAATTATATTTTAAACTACCCTTTAAATATCACAAAACATACTGCCCCCTTAGTATAGCACATTGGAATGTTGCAGAACGGTACACGGCACGAGCGTCTTGCTATTGTATGTACAATGATCACCTACATTCGTAACGTAAAGTTTAAATCTGATTTATTTTACAACGTTTTAGCGGCTTATATGAAAGTGTGGTCATTCGTGTGGAAGGGAACTGGAGTACCCGGAAAAACCCACCTGTCCGATCTGGTGACCACCGTACCATCTCACATACTTCCCGGTTCGAGGATCTGTGAGAAGCGAGCGTGTTAACAACTACGCTAAGCGTAACGTAATAAAGTCAGATCAGTATAATTATATAATTAATGTACCTGTATATTGTTATATAAGCGAATTGAGTCAAAATGTGTAAGGTTGGTAGGTGCTGGGTCTCCGACACAGTATCCTGTCTAGGAAATAACCGTTGTAATTATTATAATACATGTACATATAGTTAGAATATATTTTGTTATGTGCTAAATAAATAGCATTAATATGCAAATATATGCCTACATAATTCCTATGTTTTCGTTTCGACATGGCATATAACTCAGGCCAAGTGGATGCTGACTATTTTTTAATAATCCACATTGTGCTTATTCCAAGGAGAGTGTCACAGCGGGATACACGATAGGGCGACTGACTTAATCACTTGACAGGTTACACGCTGTGATACACTTCTTGGCAGCTAGTACAATTTGTATGCACTATGACTTACATAACGCTACAGTTATCGATATCGGGAAGCTACTAAATAGTATTAAAATCTGGTTTTGAGATATACCATTAGTAAGCTGTGCCTTAGATATTGTAAGTAGTAATAATATGCAATATTTATAGGAGCCTTCTCCGCCTTATATATTGTACAGGTATTATATATGTATGCATGTGATACCCTTGTCTTGCAATTTCCATGTTCTATGTAACCCAATGGGCCTCATTTGCTTGATGGAACATTGAAAAATAAACTTGTCAAAAATGTGTAATAAATAGTAATACTTTCATCAAAGACGTGCACTGTAATGGCATGTCGGATCGGTGTGTAGCAAATTAACAGCAGTCGATGTGCAGTAACATACAGACATTACACTAATAAAGATCACATAGTACATGTGTAGACTGACTTCCATACTAATTTGCAAAATACAAATTTACATGAAACAATATTTGTTTTATCTCTAAACATTATATTTTATTCACATGATTATTGCATAGCTTTATTACTTATGTTCAATTATATGCTGAATTATTGTTTTGCATAGTCGTTCGCGTATTTTGTTGCAGTTCGTACGAACATAACAGTTTTGCATAGTCGTTCACGTATTTTGTTGCAGTTCGTATGGACATAACAGTTTTGGTGGAGATTTCATTATGTATCAACATGCAAGATATACTAGCATACAGGTAGGCATTTACCCTATGCACAGAAAGCATTGTTTAGTTCCAACGGGCAAGGTTTATCCAAATCTAGAAGATGCATATACCATGCATACTAGCATTTTAGAAGCGATTCGTCAGCTTATACCAAGTGACATGTATTATGTTGGTACATGTGCCATTCCGTTCATGCTGATAATCCGTCGCCCTCCGTGGCCGAGTGATTAAGGTCGTTGACTTCAAATCACTTACCCATCACAATTGTAGGTTCGAATTATTTATTGCGAGGAAGCTATCCAACTGGCTTGTGATTGGTCTGCCGGTAGCTGTCCGTGCCCGCGATACTGTTCGAGGCATACGGATATGGAGAGTCGCCATACGACATAATCTGTCCATGCGACTTTACGCTAAAAAACAAACAAATCACAAAATACTGGTGACGTAATCAGCTTAATTACCTTTTTTGATGATGACGGATCACAGATAATAATAATAATCATTGTTTGTTTATTAAAGTGTCACCCCTATTTAAAGGGCTAGTCATTTCTGACTTATGAGACACCTCTTTTTATGAACATCAGTACTTCCCGAATCATATGCTTCGGCCAGACTGATCGGTATCCATTATTTAACTATCTGGCGGCTCACCAACCGGCCATATCCGAACAAACCCTGACGAGGTTCGAACTTTCGACCTCCCGCTCCGTAGGCGGACGCCTTAACCACTAGGCCACGGAGACGGTATCAAATCACGTACACGGAAACATAAGCTTGGTATAATAACAAACGTTAACCAGTACTAAGTAATATGTGGGCGGTACTACATACGTTCCCTGACTGAGTATCGAACCCAGGGTCCTTTGATTCCAAATCCGACGCTCTACCACAGGACTACGGACGCTACTAATTCTCTATAATACTTGCTTAGATTAATCGTACTTGTATTGGCAGTATTGTTTTTACTGTAAGCATACACAACAATATTTACATCACCATTGCATTTCCTTCGATGGACGTATGTGCCTTGATTGTATATATTTTCGTATGAAGGTTTCCAACTAATGCTCTGTAGCTGATATGCGCACTCGAAGTTACGGGCATGCGCATTCGCATTGCCAGGCAGCGTTCGTCTCGGAAAAAGGATTGTCTTACAATTTACACTGTTCCAAGGATGATCTATTAATTTACCTGTTCCGACACACAGTCTGTTGCACATCTGGACATTTTAAATGTAGTGTTCTATATATTTTCTTTGTGTCATTGAAAAGATTGATTAATGTAAATATAAGTAATGAATCGGGTGTTAATAGTTTTCATCAGGGTATGAACTACATTGGGCGTACTTAAAGTTAGCATGAATGCCATCGGCTTCCACACACGTTATCTACGCCCAATGTTACAGTAGTGCATTCCTTAATTAATAATATTATGATAATACTAATGTTTGGAAATATGTGTTTATCTGTAATTATAATTAGTTTAATGTATATGACGCATAGGTCCAGATTAGAACAATGCCCTGCAATCGCGACAGTGGTTACTGCTCCTGTGCTGTTGCAGTGCGAGCCGGCGGCGATGTATTCCTGATCAATATATGCAACGGCTCTAAGTTTAAAAGAATGACGTCATGTGTGGATGGAGGCGCACTTGTTGTGCGAAGAATAACAGAATATAAATATGAGGTATGTCATTGTGATTCAACATTTCTAAACAGTGTAAGTTGTCTATGCTATCAGGTCAACTAAGAATAAGATGGAATTGTTAAGGATATCGAAGTATATAAAGGAATCTATGTTGCTATGAAGAAATACCCTAGATACTATCATTGTTTCTTACAATGTGTTTGTATGTATTTGTGTATGTCATGTTTCCAAAGTGCATGTTTGTGTAAGTGGCCAAAGGCAATATAATGCTGATAATGCCAATTAACTTGAAACTTGAATATCCGTGATTAATCAATACTTGTAATTATTTTATGAATTCTGATAATGCTTGATTATATATTGCTGAACCAACATTCAAATATTGTGTTTGTGTCTATTTATGCAATTACAGGTCCGTACATACATTGGGACATTGATAACACTATATGTATGGTCTCGACGTAATCTCATAAATATTTACATTCAAATGGCCCCAAAGGACTATGCCAGCACCAGAGGATTGTGTGGAACATTTGACGGAAACTGGCGTAATGACTATCATGACAGGAACGGAGATACAGTGAATGACGAAACAACATTTATACGACAATGGGAGTAAGTAATTATATAAGACGATGTAGTTTCATTTTCATGAATGTTTGTTTCTTTGTTTGTGGAGCGTAATGTCGCACCAACAGCTTGGGCCATATGGCGAATCTCCAGTTATTATTGGCGGAGGAAGACCCCGGGTGCCTCTCCGAGCAGTATCGAACTAATGCGACGCCTTAAGTGGGAATCGAACCTACAGCGGTGAGGGGTAAGTGATTTGAAGTCAACGACCGTAATCGCGCAGCTACAGAGGACGCAATCTACGAAATTATAATAAAGCATTTGTGAGTTTTGATTTTGGGCACTTTACATGCCAATATTGTGCAATTAGAGCGGTGGAACCTATGCTCGGCGTATTTTCCATTTTCATCCGTATTTAAAATATTTATATAGTTCTAGGCTAATTTCGCCGACAGAGATGAAGCATGGCTCAATAGCATTCCGTTGAGTGTGTCGGTAGGCTGATGCAACTGTCACGTGACTGGTCCAGCAGACGAATATAAACATGATTTGGGAGAATATTTCCATCGAAACTGTTACGGTGTATGAGCAATTCGGGTAGCTATCCGAATTTAAAAAATCTACATCTAACCCGAAAAATAGTTTCTATACAATTTCTGATTAAGACAAATAAATGTTTTTATTCAATGATGTACTATATCAAAATAAGATATTCAACACGTTATGGTGGATAAATAAAAAATAACAAGTACGCCGTGCATATGTGCCCTGAAGTCTTCAGTTCCCCATATAAACGGGTGCCGACCGACACAGTTGCGATAGCTGTATTGAGCAGCAAGGTCACGTGATGAAGCTAAAAACTGTCGACAAGAGTGTTTTGAAAGTTGTGTTCTCGACTTAAGAAAATAATAATATAAGGCATGTGCAATTAACATTTTATACTGGTCATTATATGTGGGGTTTACGCCGAGCATAGGTTCCATTACCCTATAAAAAATAACGATTAATTAAACAAGGTAAATAGCTGAATCGGACTCCAATTTCTGCACCAATGTTAGCACATACCTCTTTGCTCTTCTATCTCCCCACCCCCAAATATAACATTTTACGGTATTTCTTTTGTGTTTTTATGGGTTTGTATTTACAGTTTGTGCTAATAGCACATGATGTGTACAGTGTTCTGATTATTCTAATTCAATTACATACATGATGTTTTATGTGATAAGTGCTGATATCATGAAATTAGACAGCGCTAGACAAATGCACATGGCTTCAAATATATGGCTCAACTATCTGACATTCAGTTGGCTCCAAGGTTTTCAAATTGGTTCTATTTGTTTTCAATTGGCGACAGCATTGGCGTAGATAAAATGTCGACAAGATGGAACCCGGTTGTTATTATATCAGATAGAAGTACATACGGCACGTGGACGAAGGAGAGGCTACCCTAGCACAACTTAAAGTGTACGAGGGCCCGTCAATGATTTCGTAAACTAATTATATATGCGAGTATGTGTAATTGGAACACGTTCTGCAGACCCATGACTGGAACACGTGTTGCATACCCATGACTGGAACACGTGTTTTATACCCATGACTGGAACACGTGTTTATACCCATGACTGGAACACGTGTTTTATACCCATGACTGAAAACGTGTTTTATTCCCATGACTGGAACACGTGTTGTATACCCATGACTGGAACACGTGTTGTATACCCATGACCGGAACATGTGTTGTATACCCATGACCGGAACACGTGCTGCATACCCATGACTGGAACACGTGCTGTATACCCATGACTGGAAGACGTGCTGTATACCCATGACCAGAACCGGTGCTGCATACCCATGACTGGAACACATGCTGCAGACCTATGACCGGAACACATGCTGCAGACCCATTACAGAAACACGTGCTGCAGACCCATGACAGGAACACGTGATGCACACCCATGACCGAAACACGTGCTGCAGACCCATGACTGGAAAATGTGTTGTATCCCCATGACCGGAACACGTGCTGCAGACCCATGACCGGAACACATGCTGCAGACCCATGACCGAAGCACGTGCTGTATACCCATGACCGGAACACATGCTGCAGACCTATGACCGGAACACATGCTGCATACCCATGACCGAAACACGTGCTGCAGACCCATGACTGGAAAACGTGTTGTATCCCCATGACCGGAACACGTGCTGCAGACCCATGACCGGAACACGTGCTGCAGACCCATGACCGGAACACGTGCTGCATACCCATGACAGGAACACGTGCTGCAGACCCATGACCGGAACACGTGCTGCATACCTATGACCGGAACACGTGCTGCAGACCTATGGCACGAACACGTGTTGCATACCTATGACAGGAACACGTGCTGCAAACCCATGATAGGAACACGTGCTGCAGACCCATGACCGGAACACGTGCTGCATACATATGACAGGAACAAGTGCTGCAGACACATGACCGGAACACGTGCTGCAGACCCATGACCGGAACATGTGCTGCAGACCCATGACAGGAACACGTGCTGCAGACCCATAACCGGAACACGTGCTGCATACCCATGGCCGGATCACGTGCTGCATACCCATGACCGGAACATGTGCTGCATACATATGACAGGAACAAGTGCTGCAGAGCATCTCTAAGAATAATATACCGGTATGCAGTCGACTTTATGTCTTACTGTGTAGACATGGGCGTGAGACACATATCCGCTAAGAAACAAAGATTAAAATAGCGAGCATGCATTTGATATTTTCGCTGTTTCCATTCATTTCTCTAAGAATTGTTTTTTAGCCATAGGCTTTATACTTGGATCCAACTAACGTATAACATTACCAACATATGCGCATGCCCACAACCTCGAGTGCGCATGTCTAGCTGCATATTATAGTCAGTGCCTATCAAACCTTTCGTGACATCATAATGCATGTATGACGTCATAATGCATGTATGACGTCATATGTTCACAGATAATATGATAAACTTCAGCCGTTCAGGTAATGAATACCGGTATTCGATAATCTTTCCTCTCGCAAACCTCCTTATAATCCGAAGATAGGATAAATAGAATATTAGGTTACTGTCTTATAAATATTAGATTATCAGGGTGTCTGCGAAAACATATAATGTATCCAGCTCGCTTAATAAATTAAAATTTATAAGACGTTAACCTAATATTTTCTAAGATTTATCTGTGTATTAGGACTCCTCAGTACTCTAGAGTAGAATAGAGATTTTAGTACAAACGTATGTTTATGTCCAAGTTGGTTCAGCCCGACCTGCAGAGGGAGCAACATGTATTTACTGTTAATATTAATAAATAAAGTCGCAAATAAGCATAGTTACAGTTTTGTTCGTATCGAAAACAATATGACACACATAACCTTATGTAAGCGATATATGAATTATGTTGATGAAGATAATGCATGATGAAGGAAACATATCACAACCGGTCAACCACAACTCCTCCTGCCGTAGTATTTGATCATCCGAGTATACAGGTGCATAGCATTGTATAAATGTTTGCAACAAAATGGCAAATGAATCTTGTTTTATTTCAGATTAACTAAAGACGACATAAATTTACTGGAACCAACCTGTGAGTTACCTGTTTCCGCTTGGAACGCTAGTGAATATGGGCGGTATTGCACATGCAACTGCAGCAAAGAAGGCAGCTGTAAAACACTTGAAACCACTGCAGTTTGTTCGCCTTCACAATACCTTAATTGTGTCATCACGCCTTTCGTAACAAGCGATATGTGCAAGCGTCACGCAGAGAGATGCAGTGTGACTAAGAAGAGGTCATCGTTTTATATAGATCCCGAGGTTGAAATGAAAAGAAAGGCAGCACTGGCACATAAACCACATTCAAATATCGTAAAGGTATGTAGTTTGCAGTTTCCGAATACACAACATAATTATTTCAAAGATATAGTCCTGTTCAAATTCACTGTCACTTGCACTCATTATAAACAATAAACCGTAAACAAATGAAATTGTATATTGTGTATTGTATTATCATTGTAAATGTATTCAAAAAATAAATATATATTCATTTTTAGAACAATTATATCATGCATTTGGCAGAAAACAGTTTCCGTTTTTTTCCGTAGCCACTCGCATTCTATTCACGTGGTTGTAATTTAAATAAGATCTAAAAAACTGCATCTCTACAAATTAATATCACCAACCGTTTGCGAGCATTCCCATGTGGATGGTGGGGGTCAACTGTTGTATCCAGTTGTATCCGCTTAGTAAATTACAACAGCGAACAACTGTATGTGCGTACATCATTTTAGCATGCCTTATGCAAAGATGAACATGGCCACCGCCACCAAGACCGATCTGGCAACCACTGTACAATATCACATACTTTCCGGTCCGAGGACCGAAACCGAGTGGCATTGGTGAGAAGCGGTCAGCCGATTATAACATCATCGAACTATCTAAACTGTGCTAACATAATTGGTGTTAATGAGAGTTGGTGTTAATGACGTCACATAACCACAAACATGCTAGTAATGCTAACTAATATTTGTATTGCCGATTTAAAAACGGTAAATCCCTTCGTTGAGTATACAATGTGGAAGTCGTGATAGCACAGTGGATGCGCGTTCGCTTCAGGTGCGAAAGGTCCGGAGTTCGAGACCCACTGTAGCCGTTACGATTGTGCCCAAAGGCAAGGCATTTAAATTCCACGTTGCCTCTTCTCTCTCCCTCATGGCGATGGATTCCATCAGGAATGAGGTCTCCAGAGTGATTTATATAAGTTGAAATAACTTGTTTCGCAATCGAACTAAAATAAATGTGTTTACCTAAACTAAACTAAAACAATGCAGACAAAGGTTGATGAGCCATTTTAGAATAACCATCGTAAAATGGTTTCTAAATAAAATTAGAAAGAAATCCACATTATATATCCAATTCATCAATTCATGAACTACATGTTATTTTGCAATGTTGTACGTATGGAGATATTAGGTTACCGCTTATTAGAAAAACAATGGGTATTTATGGTAATTTTATTAATCTTTCTGATTCAGAAAAGTTTGTTTTAATTTTCTCCAGCAAGGAACTGATAAGATTATGTGCCAAAACCTGTTTTGAAATTCTTCAAAAACGACGGTTTTTGACGTGTAAATAAAATCAGTATGTTATGCAGTTCATAGATTGTAATATATATATATTTAGCATGTAAATAATGTATCTCAATTGTTTCTTAATACTATAAATACTTTTTTATTGCCAACTAAATAGTCTGATCAGAGGTGATAATTGTTTTTTTATACCATTTTTTAATTAATAAGCGCGTTAGTGCTCTTTTTCAATATCAGTGTTTTAATAAATATTTTAAGCACTTCTTAGATAAGATTAGCGTAGGCAATTTAGATTTAACACATTTATATCTAAGAGTAGGTCTTGTTTTGGACCGAGAATCTCACTGATAGCGGTTACACATGGTGACGTTTTGCGGCTGTTGTGTAATGGTGGCAATGTGCCCGTCACCATTTTGACGATTGTCTTCAGTTTGTGAGAGTATCGGTATGGATCAACCTATATAAACTCTAGTTTTAAGAAACTTATATGTTGAATCGTGTTCTATTGTGAATTGTTA
Organism: Archivesica marissinica; assembly: GCA_014843695.1. Taxonomy (NCBI): domain Eukaryota; kingdom Metazoa; phylum Mollusca; class Bivalvia; order Venerida; family Vesicomyidae; genus Archivesica; species Archivesica marissinica. The sequence continues at coordinate 22,541,449 of CM026392.1, read as the reverse complement.
CTGTTACTGTCTCTTATAATTCATTATTGAGTGGCAATGTACATCGATATGTTTTTATTATATTGAATGTTGTTTGTTGTACATTGATGAGACGTAAATAAAGAATAAAATCTAAAATCTTAATAAAAATAATACATACATCCTTTGTTATTTTAATCACATAGCGTGAGGCAACTGGAACGGAAAATATAACAGAAGACGAAGCACGGACCCACTGCATGAATACCATTGAAACGAAAATACTTACTGAGAATGAACACTTGCTTGGTAACTTTAACGTGTCTCAGATTATTGAGGATTGCATATTCGATATGTTTGTAAGTACATCTTTACGCCGTCGATATATATCCCTAATATGTGTCCCTAATATCGGTCCCACAAATGCTCATTTCAAAGTATTCAGTATTTAAATGAATTTCAAAGAATTTGTTATTTATCGGCTGCATTTGATATTTGTATGGTGTCAGCTACTCATGTGACGTCACATGATTGCATTATATGGCATGTATTGATACTGATATAAACTTATGAGGCGACATTTACACCGTCACCGGTCATTGGTATCACCAAGCAAATAAATGATGGAGACCAGTATTGTTGCTTTCACTTTGTTATTGATTCAGTAATGATTTATTTCTTACTAACTGGTATTGCATGCAATAAAATAACTATAATTATGCTTAATTGAGAGAGAACATTATTTGCACAGCCTCTTTTTGAAACAAACATACGCAGGTTATTGCTTATGGCAACGGTAATTGGTTGTTCACGCACATACGCACGCACGCACGCGCATGCATGTGAAATCCAATTAGCCACATATGTGTATGCATGCCAGATTTTACACTAAGATTGTACGGTATAAATGGTTGTAATGTACTTCCGTGTAATACAATTAACTTATCGTACTGTTATCCTTGGGATGGAATGACAAACCAGTTATCAATTACTTATGGAGTCACAAAGAGCACAGTTCTGGGTCCAATCATGTTTTTCATCTGGATAAATGAATTTGCGGAATAACTTAGTCATGTTTACTATATGTCCTATCTCTATAACCTTACAAAACAACACACAACAAACGGTGAGCGAGGTGTATTTTGACGAGTTTAGACGAGAAAAGAATGCAATAAATGAGTACATGTTGATACAACAACTTACAATTACAAGAATAATTGCATGTAGAGAGCAAAACTATTTTACAGGAGTGGTGATTCATGCAATATTTTCCAAATCGAGTTTCATAAAATATAGTATAAATCACCACGAGTGTAAAATCCATATTTAACACATTAACAAAAACCATACATTTTAAGAAAAAATACGTTTATTTTTGAGCCTTATTACATCCGTGCATCAAACAATTTCAAAGTAATAATCGGCACAATAGTTTTTATCACTATATTGCATATTTAACATTGCATTGATCTAATCCGTTGATTTGCTACAAATCATATGTCGAATGTGTAATACACGCTGTTATACCACACGACCAATCAGAATTATTCAAGGTGTTACAACACATGTGTAGATATAAGAAAATATTTATGGCTTAATACAAGTATGTGATAAAAGCAAATTCATAGCGTAACTGATGCTACAAAACTTCAATCTGACTAAGGTACAACTTGTATTTCATCCTGACAAACGTAATGTTTTATGCATAAAACAAACACAGAAATCTTACAAACTACACTTACCAACCTACAATATATACGTATTAGAACACTGCAATAGAAAGTATTAGAACATTGCATTAGAAAGTATTAGACAACTTTGCAATAGAGAGTATTAGACAACTTTGCAATAGAAAGTATTAGAACACTGCAATATACGTATTAGAACATTGTAATATAAACTATTAGAACATTGTAATATAAGTATCAGAACACTGCAATAGAAAGAATTAGACATCTTTGCAATATAAAGTATTAGAACACGGCAATAGAAAGTATTAGAACACTGCAATATACGTATTAGAACATTGTAATATAAACTATGAGAACATTGTAATATAAGTATCAGAACACTGCAATAGAAAGAATTAGACATCTTTGCAATATAAAGTATTAGAAGACTGCAATAGAAGGTATTAGAAAACTATGCAATATAAATTATTAGAACATTGCAATAGAAGATATTAGAAAACTTTGCAATAGAAATTATTAGAACACTGCAATAGAAAGTATTAGAAAGCTTTGCAATAGAAAGTATTAGACAACTTTGCAATAGAAAGTATTAGACACCTTTGCAATAGAAAGTATTAGACAACTTTGCAATAGAAAGTATTAGACAACTTTGCAATATAAAGTATTAGACAACTATGCAATAGAAAGTATTAGAACACGACAATATAAAGTATTATACAACTTTGCAATAGAAAGTATTAGCCAGATTTGCAATAGAAAGTATTAGAACACTCTAATATACGTATTAGAACATTGTAATATAAACTATTAGAACATTGTAATATAACGTATTAGAACACGACAATAGAAAGTATTAGAACACTGCAATATAATTATTAGAGCACTACAATAGAAGGTATTATACAACTTTGCAATATAAATTATTAGAACATTGCAATAGAAAGTATTAGACAACTTTGCAATAGAAAGTATTAGACAACTTTGCAATAGAAAGTATTAGACTAATTTGCAATAAAAATTATTAGACAACTTTGCAATAGAAAGTATTAAAACACGACAATATAAAGTATTATACAACTTTGCAATAGAAAGTATTAGACAACTTTGCAATATAAAGTATTAGGACACTGCAATATAAGTATTAGAACATTGTAATAGAAAATATTAGAACTTTGCAATATAAGTATCAGAACACTGCAATAGAAATAATTAGACATATTTGCAATATAAAGTATTAGAACACGGCAATAGAAAGTATTAGAACACTGCAATATAGGTATTAGACAATTTTGCAATAGAAGTATTAAAACACTGCAACATAAAGTATGCCAGAAGAATAACACTACACATATATTATTTAGCAATCATTGTCTTATATATATATACAATATTATAATGACATTAAATATCGCCACATATTCAACTCATTCACAAGATTTTCTCATTAATATAATATGAACCATTATTTCAGAAATATGTGTATTATACTACCAAACCCTTGCACACTTAACATAGTCCCATATTGGATATACGTTAAACTTACAAACTTAACATAGTTCTATATTGCATATACGTTAAACTTACAAACTTAACATAGGCCTATATTGGATATACGTTAAACTTACAAACATAACATAGGCCTATATTGGATATACGCTAAACTTACAAACTTAACATAGTCCCATATTGGATATACGTTAAACTTACAAACTTAACATAGTCCTATATTGGATATACGTTAAACTTACAAACTTAACATAGTCCTATATTGGATATACGTTAAACTTACAAACTTAACATAGGCCTATATTGGATATACGTTAAACTTACAAACTTACCATAGGCCAATATTGGATATACGTTAAACTTACAAACTTAACATAGTCCTATATTGGATATACGTTAAACTTACAAACTTAACATAGTCCTATATTGGATATACGTTAAACTTACAAACTTATCATAGGCCTATATTGGACCTACATTAAACTTACAAACTTAACATAGTTCTATATTACATATACGTTAAACTTACAAACTTAACATAGGCCTATATTGGATATACGTTAAACTTACAAACATAACATAGGCCTATATTGTATATACGCTAAACTTACAAACTTAACATAGTCCTATATTGGATATACGTTAAACTTACAAACTTAACATAGTCCTATATTGGATATACGTTAAACTTACAAACTTATCATAGGCCTATATTGGACCTACATTAAACTTACAAACTTAACATAGTTCTATATTACATATACGTTAAACTTACAAACTTAACATAGGCCTATATTGGATATACGTTAAACTTACAAACATAACATAGGCCTATATTGGATATACGCTAAACTTACAAACTTAACATAGTCCCATATTGGATATACGTTAAACTTACAAACTTAACATAGTCCTATATTGGATATACGTTAAACTTACAAACTTAACATAGGCCTATATTGGATATACGTTAAACTTACAAACTTACCATAGGCCAATATTGGATATACGTTAAACTTACAAACTTAACATAGGCCAATATTGGATATACGTTAAACTTACAAACTTATCATAGTCCCATATTGGATATACGTTAAACTTACAAACTTAACATAGGCCTATATTGGATATACGTTAAACTTACAAACTTAACATAGTCCTTATTGGATATACGTTAAACTTACAAACTTAACATAGTCCTATATTGGATATACGTTAAACTTACAAACTTATCATAGGCCTATATTGGACCTACATTAAACTTACAAACTTAACATAGGCCTATATTGGATATACGCTAAACTTACAAACTTAACATAGTCCTATATTGGATATACGTTAAACTTACAAACTTAACATAGGCCTATATTGGATATACGTTAAACTTACAAACTTACCATAGGCCAATATTGGATATACGTTAAACTTACAAACTTATCATAGTCCCATATTGGATATACGTTAAACTTACAAACTTAACATAGGCCTATATTGGATATACGTTAAACTTACAAACTTAACATAGGCCTATATTGGATATACGTTAAACTTACAAATTTAACATAGTCCTTATTGGATATACGTTAAACTTACAAACTTAACATAGTCCTATATTGGATATACGTTAAACTTACAAACTTATCATAGGCCTATATTGGACCTACATTAAACTTACAAACTTAACATAGGCCTATATTGGATATACGTTAAACTTACAAACTTAACATAGGCCAATATTGGATATACGTTAAACTTACAAACTTAACATAGGCCAATATTGGATATACGTTAAACTTACAAACTTATCATAATCCCATATTGGATATACGTTAAACTTACAAACTTAACATAGGCCTATATTGGATATACGTTAAACTTACAAACTTAACATAGTCCTATATTGGATATACGTTAAACTTACAAACTTAACATAGTCCTATATTGTATATACGTTAAACTTACAAACTTATCATAGTCCTATATTGGATATACATTAAACTTACAAACTTAATATAGTCCCATATTGGATATACGTTAAACTTACAAACTTAACATAGGCCTATATTGGATATACGTTAAACTTACAAACTTAATATAGTCCCATATTGGATATACGTTAAACTTACAAACTTAACATAGGCATATATTGGACCTACATTAAACTTACAAACTTAACATAGGCCTATATTGGACCTCCATTAAACTTGCAAACTTAACACAGGCCTATATTGGACCTACACTAAACTTACAAACTTAACACAGGCCTATATTGGACCTAATTAAACTTACAAACTTAACATATGCCTATATTGGACCTACATTAAACTTATAAATTTAACATAGGCCTATATCGGACGTACATTAAGCTTACAAACTTAACATAGGCATATATTGGACCTACATACTTATAATATAGGCATGCATTATACACACAATCTTACTATAAGCCACCATTAGAACGACACCTTAATGTAGCCCTGTATTAGATCTTAGTCAATTTCTCAGTGCATTGTTATACGTTTGTTTATGAACTACTTTTACAGCAGGGACAAGATCCGGGTTGGGCTATCATTCACAAGGAGTCAGCAGACACTGTGATAGAAGTAGCTTACAAGCTAGATTCTAATTACACATCATCACATGAAGACGACTTCAAGGCTTTAAAGACGCAAGCATGCCCATATAATTGCAGTGGGACTGGAGTTTGCACAGAGCAAGGTAAACACAAGCGCGTAGCGGCGAAGACAGTACCAATAGTTTAAATATTGGATCAGTTTGAGGCTTATATCTTACTTATAACAAGATCCTACCAATTAAAATTGTTAATTTCGTTCATTTACGCGTAGGATTTAATATACTACTCTGATTTTTTTGACAGCAGTCCAATATTAATAATAATGGACTGCACGTACAAAGGCGTAACGTCACGACAGTGTTTTAAATATGAATAGACTTTACACTACAAACTATTATTTGAAACTATCATGCACTCGTGTAACATTTAGTATCAAATTTAACAATAGGTACGGCCGGCCAATGTACGTTTTCCATAGAATCACTGGTTTATAATCCCTAAACCTAAGTGGAACACACATGCAACCGTAGTTGAGAGTGCCCATTTTTGTACTATTATTCAAATGATAAAACTAAATTCCCGTAATTAATTAATTTAAAGTAGTCATTTGTTCCAATAATTCCTAGTGCTAGATATTGACCCACAGAAATACTTTGAAAATATACAACAAATGGAATGTCACCGATCTTTTATTTATTATTTTAAATATTGGCCCAACAACGATGCTTAGAAATTGAAACTTCGGTTTCAAAATTCTTAATTAATTTAGTTGTTCAGTTTGTGTTTTGTAATAAAGATGTGATATATCTTTGATGGACTTCTTCGCATTTCGTTTTCATGCAATAATAATCATATAATGTAGGTGTGCGTTTTCTATGTCCTCTAGTATATACTGTAGGTGTGCGTTTTCTATGTCCTCTAGTATATAATGTAGGTGTGGTTTTTCTATGTCCTCTAGTATATAATGTAGGTGTGCATTTTCTATGTCCTCTAGTATATAATGTAGGTGTGCGTTTTCTATGTCCTCTAGTATATAATGTAGGTGAGCGTTTTCTATGGCCTCTAGTATATAATGTAGGTGTGCGTTTTCTATGTCCTCTAGTATATAATGTAGGTGTGTGTTGTCTATGTCCTCTAGTATATAATGTAGGTGTGTGCTTTCTATGTCCTCTAGTATACAATGTAGGTGTGTGCTTTCTATGTCCTCTAGTATATAATGTAGGTGTGTGCTTTCTATGTCCTCTAGTATATAATGTAGGTGTGTGCTTTCTATGTCCTCTAGTATACAATGTAGGTGTGCGCTTTCTATGTCCTCTAGTATACAATGTAGGTGTGCGCTTTCTATGTCCTCTAGTATACAATGTAGGTGTGCGCTTTCTATGTCCTCTAGTATAATAAAGTGCATAGTATATATAACACCCAGTTGTTGTCATCCAAAATTAATATATTAATTCACGATGATTGTGTACTGTAAATGGGATGTACAACTGTTATCATCATGTAAGTCTTTAAAGTGTTTGGTAAGGGTTTTTTTAAAAATAAAAGTGTATGATATAAATTGTAATGTACTACCTTGGTGTAAGAATGGATTCTATTTCATCAAGTAATCACCGAACTGTATATTTCCACGAGTGGCGTTATTTTACACTAATAAATACAACCCATTTATTTTATGAGTTCCAATGAATTTAGCTGATACATGTTTGTTATCAAATTTAATTCATTTTAACTGCCCCTGTCGGGAGCCTCATTTCTCTACAATACACAAGCGTACAACCACTTATGTTAGTGTGACCGTTCCGTTATAAGAAATAGTTGCGGAATAATTGTCAAGTTAGTTTCTGTTCGCTGTCAAAATTAAAACCTACGCAATAACACATTCATTAGAATATATCACTTAATAATAAATGAAAATAGCTAAAATTTGGGTTTTCTCCGGTTATTCCGGTTTCCTCCCACACGAATGACCACAGTTACACTTTCATCCGCGCCAGCGAGAGTGCTTAAGTTGTTAAAAACTTGCTTCACAATCTTTGTAAAATAAATAAAGGTTAAAGAAGGAATACGCTAGTCATTGTACCCTTATACCTTATGCAAACTGGTACTACTGAAACCTAATGTATGAACTATGTTTGTATAGCTATTGCTAATATTTAGGTATATGCGATTGCTTTGATGGTTACTCTGGACCAGACTGTGGCAACTCTAAATCCGAAGGACAAGTTATTGAGGATGTGGAGGGTGGTGGATTATGCGACCAACGCTATGGCAGTGAATGTAGATGTGTCACCATACAGGCGAACTTTCTAGATGAGTTGTTTATGTGTAGGAGAGAAAGAAAAAGAGTATGTGAATACGTTTGTTCAGATCTGTTAGGAGGTTATGTTTTTCATTATGTACGGTGCTGGAATTTATCTGAATGTTTCGTACAGTAGTAGCAGCAGCAGGAGTAGTAGCAATAGTAGTAGCAGTAGGAGGATCAGTAGTAGTAGTAGTAGTAGAGTAGTAGTAGTAATAGTAGTACAAGCAGTATGAGAAGTAGCAGCAGCAATAGTAGTAGCAGCAGCAGTAGCAGTAGTGGTAGCAATCTTTACTTACATTGTCATCATTGGACACACATCATTGTGATTAGTTTACAGAATATACGTACAATGCCACTCCAACATGGAGCTATAGGAGATGAACAGCACATCATCTGTATCACAGGACATACTTATGGAATATAAGCTACAATATAATTGCTATTGGATATTAACTCTCAACAATGATAACACAATGAAAGACACAAATCTAACTTCCCTTTGATCGACCAGATCATAGCGAATATGATTAAGGAGAGATTTTATAGACGAAATAAAACAATGTAACCCAGCAGTTAGAAAGAGTAACTATATGTATATATATATATGACTATCTGTAATAGTGTTTGCAATTGAATTGATCATTAAATAGTACAATAGTTCGCGTATTTCTGCGCCATCTCTAAAGCCCCTAACCTGGAAACAGGCATCGATATATGTTGCCTGGACAGTCAAACAAATATATATTAACACGGAGACTATTCATTGGGCCGTATTTAGTTTCTGATCATATCAACGTGTCATTTTGCCAGAAGTTGAAAAGTGGAAAATCGACAGGCTGGAACCCATGCTATAAAGCCCCGTTTACATGAAGCGTGTATTTGGAGTGGGGTTTTGTTGTTGCAGTATTTCCAAAATATCTCCCTTTTCTCAATATCATACAGGCATGTCCATAGAAGTTGTTTGTCGTACTGATTATTGTACGAGCGGACACACTGCACCAGAATGTGGCTACGACAGGATGCATCAAAATGTGTATACAGCAAGGAATTGCTATTAACATTGACATTGCAGTGAAGTTTTACGAGAATAAATGATAGCTATTATCTCGATAACACTCTTTAAAAGTGTGCCACTAAATATCTACGTATACATACGACCATCCATCAACACTATGTGCTGGTTTACATGACACTGACATCCATACTATACATACGACCATACATCAACACTATTTGCTGGTTTACATGACACTGACATCCATACCATACATACGACCATCCATCAACACTAGTTGCTGGTTTAAATGACACTGACATCCATCAACACTATTTGCTGGTTTACATGACACTGACATCCATACCATACATACGACCATCCATCAACACTAGTTGCTGGTTTACATGACACTGACATCCATACTATACATACGACCATCCATCAACACTAGTTGCTGGTTTAAATGACACTGACATCCATCAACACTATTTGCTGGTTTACATGACACTGACATCCATACTATACATATGACCATCCATCAACACTATTTGCTGGTCTACATGACACTGACATCCATACTATACATACGACCATCCATCAACACTATTTGCTGGTTTACATGACACTGACATCCATACTATACATATGACCATCCATCAACACTATTTGCTGGTCTACATGACACTGACATCCATACTATACATACGACCATCCATCAACACTAGTTGCTGGTTTACATGACACTGACATCCATCAACACTATTTGCTGGTTTACATGACACTGACATTCATACTATACATACGACCATTCATCAACACTATTTGCTGGTTTACATGACACTGACATCAATATTACTATGTTATTGTAGTAATGGTATAGCATAATTAGTTGTACAGTATTTTTCGACATCATTCCCATGAGACAAATATCTATCAAAGTTCAATCAGTACATGTTTTATCAATATATTGTCCTTGTTCAATCCATATAGGTTTATATATCATATAGCCATAATGTATTTGTTTGACGGGTGTTTCGCTTTACTGGGTCACGTGACCATAGGGGCGTAGCGATAGGGCAATTGGCGACTGGTTAATTTGCCTCGGGTTGCTAATATTTTAACACGCGTTCATAATGACTTAGTTTATGTAATACGTCGTAGAGCTTCCTGTTGATGATGGACTCTACGGACACCACTATTGTTTCCATTTTCTGAAGTAGTCTCGGTACTGATGTAGGTCAAGCTCCAGACATTTGACTATATGGTAACATACACAAAATGTCTTCCTTTTTGCACTAGTTGACCCAAAACTTGTACCCTTTAGTTACAAGAAAGTTCTACATCAAAAGCAAGGAAAACGGCATATCGTCCGCATCTAGCTGTTCTAGTAACTTTGCAAGTACGAGTCTCACCGTAAGTGCGTGACATTGTCAATATGACCCAAATCCGCTAGAGTAGATTAATAAAATATGCTAGTAATATCCGCTTTCATGGAAATGTCTTTCATCGCACGTACCGCGCCTACACATGTAGCGCTCATAACATAAACGCGAATAAAGTACGCTTCATCGAACCCGGGCTTAATGCGTAGCAAAATAGTGTACTGAATCAATCTAGCTAATTCCTAAGACATACTGCCAATACAAAGAAATGAGAACTAGTAGATCCGGCGCTAGATTGCACATTATGAATATGATATTTATCGAAATACACAGGTCTTATTAAATGGAGAGATTGAAGATATAGATGCACACACGGTCAATGGAAGCTATGAAAACATATACAATGGAGAATGCTGCTTTGATGAAGGCCGAAGAAAACGTTCCATTGATTCTAGCACAGATGTTCAGCACTATCAGTATTACGTATCTGTCAGCAACGATGGTCTACACTTCGGTCCACAAACCATCTTATATATATATGACTCACTTTGCCTGAATGTTACCACAGACAACGTCGGAAAAGTCACATTTGAACTTCAGGTATGTATATAGTGGAATATATATGTGTAAACCAACTTCAGGTAAAGCACATATTTGTAACGTATAAATATTATTTATTTTACATCGATTGGTTTAAAAGATATTTAGTTATCAGGATACATGTAATATACATTGAGAAATACACAGAAGCGTACATTTATATCGTGATATGTGAATTGAACTGAAAGCTTAACGCTTAAGGTAATTATTTCCACTGCATACTATATGTTAGTACCAGGTATATATGGCAACTTTAATAACTTGGTGTAATATCGGAAATCAGATTGTATTGCTTGATGGATTTTACATATACATACATGTGAATATGAAATTATGACAAATGTATACATCACATCCTTCGGGTGGAAGGACACTGGAGATTACCGTACCATATCACCGAGGATTGAACCTGGGTTGTATTGGTGAGACTCCCGCATGGTAACTACTTCGCTGCGCTCATCGGACAAACCAATTAAAACAAGAAGCCATTTTTGGGGCCCGAAATTTACGACTGTCAAATAAGCTATGACAACTCATATGAATCACTCTCGTGACTACACGGAATAAGACCACCTGTCCGATCTGGCGACCACCGTACCATATCATATACTTCCCGGTCCGAGGATAGAACCCGGGTTGCATTGGTGAGTATCGAGCGTGCTACATATAGTTGTGTCATGTTGCCAGAACATTTCACTGATATTGCTTTGTGTGTTGGATCAGTATGCAACCAACACCAACGATTATATAGTGACCTTCCAGCATTAAAAGGTGGAGCAAATGCCAAAGTGGTCCTCCGAACAGTGCATGCGTGAGCACTAGAACCACGGTTGTGCGCAGGCCAGTCGACTCCTCCAATGAAATTCGGATCTCCAGCGGACATGAAAAGTGAGTTGAAGTCAATGACCTGAACCACACTCAGTCACAGATTTCCCATAATTGTGAATAATAACCAGCAGCGGTGAGGGGCAAGTGGTTTGAAGTCAACGACCGTAACCACTGTCACGGAGGCCACTATTAATACAATAGTTGTGTAAAGTTATATCATATGTACGTAGTATGTTCAGAAACCATACAGGAATATAATGTATTCGTATTCCAGACTAACACATGTCTAATAGATGGAGACTGCTATTACGAAACTGAGACAGACTTTACTGATGCTTGCAACAAATGTATACCCGAAACCAACCTGTTCAACTGGACATATGGTACGACAAACTAATGCCCATTTCTAACATACTATTGGCAGTAACGGACTGATGAAGCAATTACAATTAAAATATAATATAAACTGTAAATTAGACATATTTTAATATAATAGATAATAAATAAGTTTATTCTTAACTTGATTCCAAAGCATATTCTTACAACACCATTTTATTAATCGCTCTCGATACCTCATTTCTGATGGAATCCATCGCATTGAGGTAAGGCTACTCACTAATGTTGTTAGAACTTGTGGCCCAACCCATTTGCTAATTATGAATTGTGTAAGTTGTGTTGTAACTGTTACATATATGTATATACAACAATACAATAGTATCAAATCACAACGCATTGAGGGCGAGAGTAGAGGCAATGTTATTGGACTCAAGCTGTCGGTGACGTCATGTGTGACGTCTAGTATGACGCCAATTGTTCCCGTCTAATCACGACGATTGTATTGTTATATATCATACAACCATTGTTTGTTTAAGTGAATGCTCGAATTCTATTTCGCTAATGAATGTTGAAAGCAAAATGATCGCGAGTGGTGCTAGCCCCAGTAGCCGTGTCTGAAGATCGAACCAGTGTGTCTAGCGGGCTAACTGCTATTTATAGTTTTGATAGTGGAATAGAGGAATTCTATTTTCGACAGCATGCTGTTTGTTTATTTATTTATTTGACAACGCGCATGGATACATATATGTAAATTATACGGTATTCCGATATATTCGAATATTGCTTATTTGCATAATATATACGCTTATGAAAACTATCTAATGGCGTTATTACCACTCTGTCATGCACATTATGTTATAAATATGATACAGTGTCCTTTGATCAAAGCAACAACAATGCGTGTATTTGTATTTCAATCTTATTTAATTGTATAAATAGATTTGTAGATTTGAACAGACTAATACATTGACGTGAGTTGTGAATACTAGAACGTAGAATACTCTGACGTATTTTAATGTACGTCTTAAACATTGACATGCTGATGTATTTTTCAAAATCATACCAAAGTGAGTCGGATGACATTGATAGCATGTGGTGCAAATGAAACAACGATAAAAACAAAGGAAACCAATTATGAAAACGAATATATTTTAGGATGATTCATGGGCAGTAACTGATTCTCATGTTTCTCATTTGTAGACTGTTCCAATTCGCCCACCGAGGAATCTCCCGAGGATTCCCCTGTTGAATATCCGGAGGATGGACAGATACATAGTATTATTATAGCCGTGTGTGCCACAACAGGGTTGCTACTAGTTGTTCTTCTATCCATTGCGGTTGTTGTGTGCATTATGAAGGGAAATAAGAATAACAGGTACTTATCTTCCTAGTATTTGAACAATTCAGTATTGGTAGTGTCCCTTTAAAGCGACCGGTGTTATTAAATTGTACGGATAAATCTTATGTGGCGTTTGCAGGCGTGTTGTCAGAGTGATATTTTAATTACGCAGAATGAAGTGGGATACGCTTATTGGGAAGAATGTGGGAGGGATGTCCCCTCCTTTCATTGGGGTCTGGTGACCTTTCCCTGGTAATTTGTATTTATAGATCGCAATTGGGACAATGTAAACGAGTTTCTAATGAAATAAATGAGTAATCGTATGTTCACTTTAAGGGACAGTAATGGAAAATCCAGATCAAGTACATGTCAAAATCCGATCCCGCTCTTCGTCCGTTTTTGTTGCAATTTTGCCGTTTTAAATTGTTTATTTGATATATTTGTGTACAATGAGTGAGATATGCGCCTGATGTGATCTAATATATACGTTACCATGTCAGGTATAAACACTTCTATACTATCCCATATTCTTTCAAATATGGGATGTGTCCTACTCTGTTCAGATTCTTTCAAAGTTTGTTGCTGAGGTTAAAAGTCGCACTAACAGTTTTTGTCATTTGGCGACTCTTCGGCTATCAATCGTGGAGGAAGATCCCAGGTAACCATCAGAGCAGTATTTTAGACAGGGACGGTTACCCAGGTAGAACACCAGCCTTCCCCATGCCAGCTGGGTAGCTTCACTTGAAACAATTCGACACCCCCAGTGGGAGTCGAACCTACAACGGCGATGGGCAATTGATTCGAAGTCAACGACCGTAACCACTCGGCCTCGGAGGCCGCTACAACATGAAGAGGATAGACAGATCTGTCCAGCAATGCATTGTAGTACAAATATTAAATACATATACTAGAGGACATAGAAAACGCACACCTACAGTATATACTAGAGGACATAGAAAACGCACACCTACATTATATACTAGAGGACATATAAAACGCACACCTACATTATATAATTAATATTATATGAAAATGAAACAGGAAGGATTCCATCAAAGATATATCACATCTTTATTACAAAACACAAACTGAACAACTAAAAACATTCCAAAATGTTTAAAACTATGTATTTATATAGTTTTTGTTTTTCATGTAAAACACACTTATCCGAAGTTTGCGTTTTCTATGCCCTCAAATATTATTTTAATGCTGGCATCGCCTTCACAGTGATACAATACCCCAATTCCAGAGGCATATCTTGTGCGTGTGTTTTTACGTTTCTTTATCGTCGCTACCGGTTGCCCATATGAGCGACGCTATGCATGCTTTAAAGTTTAATTAGTATAACAATTATTCGCTGAACCCATCAGAATCATTCCTGGTGTAACTACACGTGTGTACATATGTGATAGGCTAGCCTGGGAACAGACGTCGATATTTGCCTGGACAGTCAAATACATATATTTTAACACTGAGACTATTAATTTGGCCGTATTGAGTTTCTGATCATATCAACATTGCCAGAAGTTAAAAAGTGAACAATCGACAGACTGGAACCCAGGCTAGTGACAGGTGTATGTAACTGAATACAAGCACAGTTATGTGATAAAAGTAGCGACAGTTCATTCGTAGCATAACTAAGTTTAAGTTGATGTAATTGATATTTTTAAGGGAGATTTCTAGTCACAGTTCATCCGTAACATAACTAGCAGATTTATGTTGATGTAATTGATATTTTTAAGGGAGATTTCTAGTCACAGTTCATCCGTAACATAACTAGCAGATTTATGTTGATGTAATTGATATTTTTAAGGGCGATTTCCTACTCTCAGGATTTTACCAACGGATTTAATTTGATGTCTCCGAGAGAGCAGAGCAAGGCAGTGTTCGACGTGAAGGAACTGACGATCTAGTTTGCTGATCTATTATTCATTTTATATATGAATACAAAACATGACAATAGTTTACTTACATTTATTTTAGTTAGATTGTGAAACAAGTTCTTACAACTTATATTGATCACTCTTTGAGACCTCATTCCTGCTGGAATTCATCGCCACGAGGGAGAGAGAAAGGGAAATAAGGTCACAGACGTAACGGCTCCAGTGGGGCTCGAACCCAGGGTATTTCGCACCTGAAGCGAACGCACTCCCACTGCGCAAGTACACAGTCGTCTCTGCATGTACTTATATAATATTTTATTTATGTTATGCTTGTGAACTAAACATTTAATTCTCACTGCGTTATGCTTATGCTTCCCAGCCATTGCAATTTGAAATAGTGTTGATTGAGAACGATTTCCCACCCACGTCGCCAATGACGTCATTATGACGTCATGTAGGCGCGACGTTCTAGCATCTGAATTTGTAGCGTATGGTAGCATCATTTTCCAACATAATTTCAGCCTAAAATTTATACGGTTGTTTAAATAAATAGATTTTATTATATTGCTCTCCGTGTTCATACGGTGAACTATTTGTCCACCACACACTGAACCCAACACAACACATATCCTGTATGTACAATTTTATATGTACTGAAATAAAAATGATTCATAGTGAAATAAACATTTATTCTGAAATATCGCCTCATATGTTAGAACCAATTTCTTTAAAACTGAATGGTTTGATTGTGAACTGAGACAGGGCTGTGTATTATAACCGCTATTGTTTAATCTCTGTATTAATGATTTATTATGTATATAATATATATATTATATTGGTATTAACCATTTCCTTCATAGAGATTTAGGTTAATATACTATTATATCTCTATACAAACGACAGCCAATTAGCTATCAGGCAGTGGATAAGTAGTCGCCATATCTATCACACCTCCATAGATATTTCTGGGACTACATGTCAGATTCTGGTTTTTATTATGAACATTGCTTTGGCTACTACAGTGTCAATGTATGTCGTATTGGTAATGGCGTCAAGATGTGCTTCTATGAGGGAAAGGGTTTATGAACATTGGTTTGGCTACTATATTGTCAATGTCTGTCGTATTGGTAATGGCGTCAAGAGGTGCTTCTATGAGGGAAAGGGTTAACATAAATGATGAGATTGTATGTATGCTACTATATTCGGATGACATAGCGGATATCTGTGGTTATTAGTGTAAGATAGAATGTTATTTCATCGAGTGATCACCGAAATTACATATTAATGGGATCATGTTTGTATGACTGAATTATGTCTCTTGTAATTATATATTAATAAATGCCTATGTATAAATGCAAAGCGATATTGAGGACGATACCATTGCACTAAGATATGGTGAAACACGCTTTTATTTTGACTAAGTGATTGTATCTCATTATACCTAGTCGATGATACCAACTACCTGGATCATCTATATCGTGTTTATTTGATTTGTTTTCTGTTTATATATATATTCCACATATCGCGTTGGACGAGTAATGCTAGATACTGCTCATTTTTTGTTTTACTGGTTGTATAGGTCACACATATGATTCAATAACAAAGACTAAATTGTTAACGAAAGTGAAATTGACATGCAAGATGCTGTGTTTGGGTACCATAGAATTGTGGCCGCCACAGCCTTAGTGTTGTATATAACGTAGACATCTAAAATGTATGTATACACATACGGATCTGTAGTTCAGTGGAAACACCCTGGATTGATAATCCAGGGATTGCAGGTTCGACCCCCCGTCTGACCCTAATAAAATTAACAGTCTTTCAGATGGGGACATTAAACAGAGGTCTCGTGTCGGTGCTGTACACCGTGCACGTAAAAGAACCAGAGGAGACTCTAGACTGGGTCATCATTGCACTATCCTCCAGAAATATATAATGACTAATCTTTTCAGGAGGCGTCGCTCATATGAGCAACCGATAGCGACGATAAATAAACGTAAACACACACATTGTAAAAACCTATACCGAGTGATTATAATTATCTCTAGTTAAATTTTCGTTAGGTGATTTTATTCAAAATGTGACATTTCCGGACTATATGCATCACAAATTTCGTTTAAATTTTGACATATGAACCACTCCAATGTTGAATAAACTGATCACGCATCATCGTCTTAACAAAGGGAAGTAATTCATAGTGTTACTTAATATATCTCTAAAATGGGGGTTCTGGAATACTGTTCATAAAAATGCAACAGGGAGTATTTATATGAGCACAGGAGCTAAGATTTACCGATAAAATAGTCGAATTAATTAATTGATCTCGGATAAACTATGTCATAAGCGTGGTAGTTGTTTTTACTATTACATTACTGGTGCGGGCCGTTGTTAAAACGTGTGGCCCAAATCATTTGTATGTTCATGCTATGTATTGTATCTGTATGTGTATGACATATGTACTATTGATTTGCAATAAAATATGGTTAAATAAAATACTATTAATTTTGCAAGGCTTCAAACCTGTCGACATGAAAAAGATTGCCTTCTCTTGTTTCTGCTTTGAAATGAATGGGTGTCCATACTCTATCGTTTTTCGATAATGTCAATACTAAAGAGTCTCCATATTCCGTACTGATATTCTCGGTGCTTGTAACCGTACAGTTTTATTTATCTCTAGGTCCGTCCAGTTTAGTATGTTTGGCTTCTGTTCACGAAGAAGTGTTTCAAAATGTTCGGTTGAGAGATTTGCCATTTTGTATTAAATTTTGGTATAATAAGCGGTTATCCGAATTGGAAATAAAAATTATATTTATTATTCGAAAAATGTTTTCTATATACGTCGCCCCGCCCCCTATTTAACGAGTATCCGAACCTATTTACGAACCTGTATGAAGTTTAAGTTTCAACTTTATTTATTTGACAACGATTTCTAAGCAAGATTTAACAACTTATTTTAATCACTCTCGTTGGCGCGGATGAAAGGGTAAATGTGATCATTCGTGTGGGAGAAGCCGGAGTGCTCGTAGAAAACCCACATGTCTGATCTGGCGACAACCGTACCATCTCACATACTTCCCGGTCTGAGGATCGAACGCGGGTTGCATTGGGGACAAGCAACGGTTATTAAAAAGAATCATGGAACTATAGATGAGATGTACCTTATGTTTGACAACTTGGTTCATAAGATTAATGCCACGATGTTCAGGGAATGACCGACTTGGGACATATAATTTGTCAATTCTATAGGTATTTAAGAGGCAACTATAAATACGAATAACTGTGGCCTAAATGCCCTCAGTGTGCACCACAGACGACCTAGTCCTATACGTCGCCTGGTTCATACGATTAATGCCACGATGTTCAGGGAATGACCGACTTGGGAAAGATATGTTGTCAATTTTATAGGTATTTAAGAGGCAACTATAAATACGAAATAACTGTGGCCTAAATACCTTCAGTGTGCACCACAGACGACCTAGTCCTATACGTCGCCTGGTTCATACGAGTAATGCCACGATGTTCAGGGAATGACCGACTTGGGAAAGATATTTTGTCAATTTTATAGGTATTTAAGAGGCAACTATAAATACGAAATAACTGTGGCCTAAATACCTTCAGTGTGCACCACAGACGACCTAGTCTTATACGTCGTAAGGTAACCCGCCACTTGATTTATATGTGGCAATAAGAAGTACTACGGCAAGTCTAGCACTTTGAGCAACCATTTTAACTGTACTATCATAGTAAAGTTACTCAGTCAGAGTTAGTCCTAGATACAGATATGTATTAGCATATTCAATAGTATCGTATCCACATTTAAATACACAATTAAAGTATGTGAATCACATTACCATTGCCCAAAAGTAGTGAGAACACTGTTTGGCCCACACTAAGCATTCAACACCGACATTATTTTCTGCATATCATTGTAATCATTGCAATCAATGCAACATCATCTGCATATACGAACACACATATAATTCCATCAACAATATCAATTCCTCTATTTAGGTTGTCATAGCTAAGTCATTAAGTAACATTTCTAATAGTATATTAGACAATGATCATCCATGTTTCAGACCAGACTCGACACTAAACCGGTCCGTATCGAGACCATTTACACGTACACATGCCACTACACCTTTAGTTGAAGCATTATTTATATCAGTATGTTTACATTTTACATTATAATTTAACAGCAGTAGACTGAACTGGATTAGACGGATGTGTAGTCCAGTGGTTAACATGCTGGACTGGTAATAAAGGGATCGCGATCCCCCGTCTGACCCTAATATAATTAACAGTCTTTCAGATGGGACGTTAAACCGAGGTCTCGTGTCGGTGGTTTACACCGTTCACGCAAAAGAACCAGAGGAGACTCTGGTATGGGTCTCTGTCTGTATCATTACACTATCCTCCAAATTCTAAAATGACTAATCTCTTCAGGAGGCGTCGCTTATATGGGTAACCGGTAGCGACGATAAATAAACGTAAAAACATACACTGGATTAGAACGAAAGAAAAGGTATATAGTTCTTCTCCCTCTTCTTTATAAAGTGATATTAATGCTGAGGGCATTTGGTTGGCAGCCAATACAGGGTAATTTACGCCAAAGTAAGGTTTGGTTATGGTGTACTAGTATAAGGAGAAAACAACTTTAACTTTCGAATACTAATATACAGCGAAAACAACTTTAACTTTCAAATACTAGTATGCGGAAAAAACAACTTTAACTTTCAAATACTAATATGCGGAGAAAACAACTTTAACTTTCAAATGCTAGTATACGGAGAAAACAACTTTAACTTTCAAATACTAGTATACGGAGAAAACAACTTTAACTTTCAAATACTAATATGCGGAGAAAACAACTTTAACTTTCACAAATACTAGTATACGGAGAAAACAACTTTAACTTTCAAATACTAGCATGCGGAGAAAACAACTTTAACTTTCAACTTTATTCAACAATTTAGGTTCATACACATAATGAACTGCAAACACATCAATACACTATAGCACACATTACATAATATCAGCATACTATCAATGGCGACTCAGAATATGGATATAAAATCACATCATTTCCAGGAAACGGCAATACCAGTTTTACGTGATTTTACGTTTCCTGAAAGTATACGTATTGTGTAAGGTACAATGATCATTCATGTATTTATTCGCATATAATTATAATGGAAATAGCTACTCCTGATGTGTTGGTCGATTCTATCGGCATAATCTAATGGTATTGCTTAACAAACATGTCGATGCTGCGACCACCGTAAATATACCAACTACCTCCCAGCCAGAGGACCGAACCCATGTTACATTGGTGAGACGCGAGAAATCTGCCACATGATATTGCGACATACATGTAAATCTGTCATTTGTAATAAATTATATGTGTCTCCTAACTGATATCTCAGAAGGTTTTCGGAAAAATGCTTCCCGACATCAACCCTTGTTACGGCCAATGGCATTTCAATATATTATTGGTAATATTGTCAATGTAAGCTCAAATCGTGACCTATACTTCCATACGAATATATCCCTCAAGCAGGAAGTACATATCCCTCAAGCTGGACGTACATATCCCTCAAGCTGGAAGTACATATCCCTCAAGCTGGAAGTACATATCCCTAAAGCTGGAAGTATATAACCATCAAGCTGGAAGTACATACCCCTAAAGCTGGAAGTATATAACCATCAAGCTGGAAGTACATATCCCTCAAGCTGGAAGTACATATCCCTAAAGCTGGAAGTATATAACCATCAAGCTGGAAGTACATATCCCTCAAGCTGGAAGTACATATCCCTCAAGCTGGAAGTACATATCCCTAAAGCTGGAAGTACATATCCCTCAAGCTGGAAGTACATATCCCTCAAGCTGGAAGTACATATCCCTAAAGCTGGAAGTATATATCTCTCAAGCTGGAAGTACATATCCCTCAAGTTGGAAGTACATATCCCTCAAGCTGGAAGTACATATCCCTCAAGCTGGAAGTACATATCCCTCAAGGTGGAAGTATAATTATATCCCTCAAGCTGGAAGTACATATCCCTCAAGCTGGAAGTACATATCACCTCAAGCTGGAATTACATATCCCTCAAGCTGTTAATACATATCCCTCAAGCTGGAAGTACATATCCCTCAAGCTGGAATTACATATCCCTCAAGCTGGAAATACATATTCCTCAAGCTGGAAGTACATATCTCTCAAGCTGGAAGTATAAATATATCCATCAAGCTGGAAGTACATATCCATCAAGCTGGAAGTACATATCCCTTAAGCTGGAATTGCATATCCTTATATCTAGTAGTACTTATCACATTCCCAGGATATTCTAGCATATTCTAATGTCTAAATATGTGTCGATAAATCACAATCCGGAATTTGGAGCAACAAACCAATGTCATTTATTTACGAATGTACACTGCACAAGTTTTCAAATTTACCAATGTAGAAGAACTAGTTGTGACTATTATTTATTAAAATTAAATCTAAAAACGTATTAACCATCATTAATGATTTCCATTTCTACCTATCTAGGGCTTTAATCCTAATGACACACGGAACGCCGACTCCTTGGTCATGCCACCCGCAAACATGACTATTACGTTGCCGTTTATTTCTTACTCTACTACTACGACGGAATACAGATTATCTTTAACAACACAGGGCAACGGCATACAAGAACTATGGAAAAACGCATTGATGACGGAGGTTCAGGTACATATTTACTCAAATTGATCAGCACAATAAGCCTGGGATCCAGTCTGTCGACATTTCACATTTTTACATCTGGCAAAATGACATTATCAGAAGCTCAATACGGCTCAATTAATGATATCGGTGTTAAATATATATTTATATGACTAAGCAAACTATATCAACGCCTGATCCCAGGCTACAACACAACCGCAATTTCGGTTGATTGTTTTTTGGAAGTCAAACTAACACCAACAGCCTAGGTCATATTGCAACTCTCCAGCTATTAATGGTGCAGGAAAACCCGGATGCCCCTTCAAGCAGTATTACAAGCACGGGCGGGCACCCTGATAGAACCACCGACCTACTGCAAGCCAGCTGATAGCTCTCTCACCTGATATAATTCGACACCCCCAGATTCGAACCTGCAGAGGTGAGTGGGAAGTGACAAGACAATAAGTGATTTGCAGTCAACTACCGTATCCACTAGGCCACACTAATGTAAATTTTGTATCTACGAATTTATATGACATTGCACTAACATACAGTCTACATCCGTTATGTCGAATTCCGTCGGATTGAACAAATTATTTCGACATAACCAAAGTTGCACATAACGGATATTGATAACATTTCCCAAGATGATGTTCTCAAAGATCACAGGCCTTACATTTGTTCCATAATAAATTATCTTCCAAGTTGTCATCCTCTGTTAAAAATTGACTTAAATAACTAAATTTGACATAAGCAGAGTCAGTTATATGTAAACTGATAGTATCTGAAACGGCACTTTGACCTGACTTCGGGATAACCGGATAATTTGACATAACCAAATTTGATATAACTGATGTAGACTGTATATGACTAACTTATGGAGAGCAAGTTGACAATATGTTTCATAGCGCTAAATGGTAATGAATGGATTCACATTACTTGTAAGTATTTGCTTTTTCGGTATCGCAGGAATAATTGCATTGTGGTATAATACTGTATATCTAAATTAAAATGACATGAAACTAGTCCATATGTCACAATCTAACATGCATTCAGTATCCAGTCTACGTATGTCAATGCATTATAAGTCACAATTGTGAACTGAATAATGTTTGCTTCATTGCAGGTCAATATTATAACAGATACTAGTAAATACAAGATGAACACGTGCTGGGCGCATGTAGACCCCCACATGACGACTGCTGACGGACGGTATGTGTACTTGTCGCTTTCTGTTGTTTAGAAACTTTGGATGATAAATTATATTTTAAACTACCCTTTTAAATATCACAAAACATACTGGCCCCTTAGTATAGCACATTGGAATGTTGCAGAACGGTACACGGCACGAGCATCTTGCTTTGTACAATACGTATGACTATTTTATGTAGATTCTGTACTCCATATCAGTAAAATGATCACCTACATTCTACGAAAAGCGTAAGGTAAAGTTTAAATCTGATTTATTTTACAACGTTTTAACGACTTATATGAAAGCGTGGTCATTCGTGTGGGAGGGAACTGGAGTACCCGGAAAAACCCACCTGTCCGATCTTGTGACCACCGTACCATCTCACATACTTCCCGGTTCGAGGATCGAACCCGGGTTCGGTTCGAGGATCGAACCCGGGTTGCATTTGTGAGAAGCGAGCGTGCTAACAACTACGCTAAGCGTACCGTAATAAAGTCAGATCAGTATAATTATATAATTAATGTAACTGTATATTGTTATATAAGCAAATTGAGTCAAAATGTGTAAGGTTGGTAGGTGCTGGGTCTCCGACACAGTATCTTGTCTAGGAAATAACCGTTGTAATTATTATTATACATGTACATATAGTTAGAATTTATTTTATTATGTGCTAAATAAGTAACATTAATATGCAAATATATGCCTACATAATTCCTATGTTTTCGTTTCGACATGGCATATAACTGGTGGATGCTGACTATTGTTTAATAATCCAAATTGTGCTTATTCCAAGGAGAGTGTCACAGCGGGAGTCTCGATAGGGCGACTGACTTAATCACTTGACAGGTTACACGCTGTGATGCACTTCTTGGAAGCTAATACAATGTGTACGTACTATGACTTACATAACGCTACAGTTATCGATATCGGGAAGCTACTAAATAGTATGTATATTAAAATCTGGTTTTGAGATATACCATTAGTAAGCTGTGCCTTAGATAGTGTAAGTATATAGTAATAATATGCAATATTTATAGGAGCCTTCTCCGCCTTATATATTGTACATGTATTATATATGTATGCATGTGTTACACTTGTCTTGCCATTTCCATGTCCTATGTAACCCAATGGGCCTCATTTGCTTGATGGAACATTGAAAAATAAACTTGTCAAAAATGTGTAATAAAATAGTAATACTTTCATCAAAGATGTGCACTGCAATGGCATGTCGGTGTGCAACAAATGAACAGCAGTCGATGTGCTGTAACATACAGCCATTAAACTAATAAAGATAACACAGTACATGACTTTGTGTAGACTGACTTTCATATTAATTTGAAAAATAAAATTTACATGAAACAATATTTGTTTATATCTCTAAACATTAAATTTTATTCACATGATTATTGCATAGCTTTATTACTTATTTTCAATTATATGATGAATTATTGTTTTGCATAGTCGTTCACGTATTTTGTTGCGGTTCGTACGAACATAACAGTTTTGCATAGTCGTTCACATATTTTGTTGCAGTTCGTACGAACATAACAGTTTTGCATAGTCGTTCACGTATTATGTTGCAGTTCGTAGGAACATAACAATTTTGCATAGTCGTTCACGTATTTTGTTGCAGTTCGTACGAACATAACAGTTTTGCATAGTCGTTCACGTATTATGTTGCAGTTCGTACGAACATAACAGTTTTGCATAGTCGTTCACGTATTTTGTTGCAGTTCGTACGAACATAACAGTTTTGCTGGAGATTTCATTATGTATCAACATGCAAGATATACTAGCATACAGGTAGGCATTTACCCTCTGTACAGAAAGCATTGTTTAATTCCAACGGGCATTGTTTATCCAAATCTAGATGACGCATATGCCGTGTATACTAGCATTTTAGAAGCGATTCGTCAGCTTATACCAAGTGACATGTATTATGTCGGTACATGTGCCATTACTTTCATGCTGATAAACTGTGGCCCTCCGTGACCCTCCGTGGCCGAGTGATTAAGGTTGTTGACTTCAAATCACTTACCCATCACAAGTGTAGGTTCGAAGGATTTATTGTGAGGAAGCTATCCAACTGGCTTGTGATTGGTCGGCCGGGTACCCGTCCGTGCCCGCGATACTATTCGTGGCATCCGGAGTCTTCCTCCACCAATAGGGATAGTCGCCATACGACATAATCTGTCTGTGCGACTTTACGCTAAAAAACAAACAAATCACAAGTGACTTGATCAGCTTAATTACCTTTTCTGATGATGATGGATCACAGATAATAATAATAATAATAAGTGTTTGTTTATTATAGTGTCACCCCTGTTTACAGGCTAGTCATTTCTGACTTATGAGACACTTCTTTTTATGAACATCAGTACATGTACTTCCCGAATCATATGCTTCGGCCAGAATGGTAGGCAATCGGTAACCATTATTTAACTAGATGGCGGCTCACCAACCGGCCATATCAGAACAAACCCTGACGGGTGTCGAACTTTCGACATACCGCTCCGTAGGCGGACGCCTTAACCACTAGGCCACGGAGACGGTACGTGTCATGTCGCACGCATGTGGCATATGCCACACGCATATATGTATCAAATCACGCCCACAGAAAAATAGGTTCGGTATAATAACAAACGTTAACCAGTACTAAGCAATATGTGGGCGGTACTACATACGTTCCCTGACTGAGTATCGAACCCGGGGTCCTTTGATTCAAAATCCGACGCTCTACCACTACGGACGCTACTAATTCCGTAGTTCTACCCAATGTCTCTATACAATTTCCGTAGATTAATCGTATTCGTATTGGCAGTATTGCTTTTACTGTAAGCATACACAACAATATTTACCTTACAGTTTACACTCAGTCTGTTTCAAGGATTATCTATTAATTTACCTGTTCCGGCACACGGTAGGTTGCAAATCTGGGCATTTTAAATGTAGTGTGCTATATTTTCTTTGTGTCATTGAAAAGATTAATGTAAATATAACTAATGAATCGGAGTTAATAGTTTTCATCGGGGTATGAACTACATTGGGCGTACTTAAAGATAGCATGGCTGCCATCGGCCAACACACACTTTAACTACGTCCAATGTAGTGCAATCCTTAATTAATAATATTATGATACTACTAATGTTTGGAAATATGTGTTTATCTGTAATTATAATTAGTTTAATGTATATGACGCATAGGTCCAGATGAGAACAATTCTCTGCAATGGCAACCGTGCTTACTGCCCGTGTGCTGTTGCAGTGCGAGCCGGCGGCGATGTATTCCTGATCAATTTATGCAACGGCTCTAAGTTTAAAAGAATGACGTCATGTGTGGATGGAGGCACACTATAATGCTTACTATGGATACACGTGCGAGACATACACAATATAATACTTACTATGGATACACCTACGAGACATACACACTATAATACTTACAATTGATACACGTCCGAGACATACACACTATAATACTTACTATGGATACACGTACGAGACATACACACTATAATACTTACTATGAATACACGTGCGAGACATTCACACAATAATACTTACTATGGATACACATGCGAGACATACACACTATAATACTTCTATGGATAAACTTGCTAGACATACACACCATAATACTTACTATGGACACACGTACCAGACACACACTATAATACCTACTAAGGATACACGTGCGAGCCATACACACTATAATACTTATTATGGATACACATGCGAGTCATACACACTATAATACTTACTATGGATACACCTGCGAGAAATGCACACCATAATACTTACTATGGATACACGTGCGAGACATACACACTATAATACTTACTATGGATACACGTGCGAGATATACACACTATAATACTTACTATGGATACACGTGCAAGACATGTAAACTATAATACTTACTATGGATTCACATGCGAGACATACACACTATAATGCTTACTATGGATACACGTGCAAGACATACACACTATAATACTTACTATGGATACAGGTATGAGACATACATACTAGAATACTTAATATGTATACACGTGCGAGAAGTACACAACATAATACTTACTATGTATACACGTGCGAGACATACACACCATAATACTTACCATGGATACACGTGCGAGACATACACACTATAACACTTACTATGTACACACGTACCAGACACACACTATAACACTTACTATGGATACACGTACGAGACATACATACTATAATATTTACTATGTATACAAGTGCGAGACATACACAACATAATAGTTACTATGGATACACGTGCGAGACATACACACTATAGTTCTTACTATGGATAAGCGTACGAGACATACACAATATAATACTTACTATGGATACACCTACGAGACATACACACTATAATACTTACAATTGATACACGTCCGAGACATACACACTATAATACTTACTATGGATACACGTGCGAGACATACACACTATAATACTTACTATGAATACACGTGCGAGACATTCACACAATAATACTTACTATGGATACACATGCGAGACATACACACTATAATACTTCTATGGATAAACTTGCTAGACATACACACCATAATACTTACTATGGACACACGTACCAGACACACACTATAATACCTACTAAGGATACACGTGCGAGCCATACACACTATAATACTTATTATGGATACACATGCGAGTCATACACACTATAATACTTACTATGGATACACCTGCGAGAAATGCACACCATAATACTTACTATGGATACACGTGCGAGACATACACACTATAATACTTACTATGGATACACGTGCGAGATATACACACTATAATACTTACTATGGATACACGTGCAAGACATGTAAACTATAATACTTACTATGGATTCACATGCGAGACATACACACTATAATGCTTACTATGGATACACGTGCAAGACATACACACTATAATACTTACTATGGATACAGGTATGAGACATACATACTAGAATACTTAATATGTATACACGTGCGAGAAGTACACAACATAATACTTACTATGTATACACGTGCGAGACATACACACCATAATACTTACCATGGATACACGTGCGAGACATACACACTATAACACTTACTATGTACACACGTACCAGACACACACTATAACATTTACTATGGATACACGTACGAGACATACATACTATAATATTTACTATGTATACAAGTGCGAGACATACACAACATAATAGTTACTATGGATACACGTGCGAGACATACACACTATAGTTCTTACTATGGATAAGCGTACGAGACATACACTCTATAATACTAACTATGGATACACGTACGAGACATACACACTATAATACGTACTATGGATACACGTACCAGACATACACACATACACAATATAATACTTACTATGGATACACGTGCGAGAAATACACTCTATAATACTTACTATGGATACACGTGCGAGACATACACACCATAATACTTACTATGGATACACCTACGAGACATACACACCATAATACTTACTAAGGATACACGTTCGAGACATACACACTATAATACTTACTATGGATACACGTACGAGACATACACACCATAATGCTTACTATGGATACACTTGCGAGACATACACACTATAATACTTACAATGGATACACGTGCGAGACATACACACTATAATACTTACTATGGATACACGTGCGAGACATACACATTATACTACTTGCTATGGATACACGTTCGAGACATACACACTATAATACTTACTATGGATATACGTGCGAGAGATACATACTATAATACTTACTATGGATACTCGTTCGAGACATACATACTATAATACCTACTATGGATACACCTGCAAGACATGTACACTATAATACTTACTATGGATACACGTGCGAGACATACACACTATAATACTTACTATCGATACACGTGCGATACATAAACACTATAATACTTACTTTGGATACACGTGCGAGAAATACACACTATAATACTTCCTATGCATACACGTGCGAGACATACACACTATAATACTTACTATGGATTTACGTGCGAGACATATACAATATAATACTTACTATGGATACATGTGCGAGATATATACACTATAATACTTAATATGGATACATGTGCGAGACAAATACACTATAATAATTACTATGGATACACGTGCGAGACATACACTCTATAATACTTTCTATGGATACAAGTGCGAGACATACACCCTATAATTCTTACTATGGATAAACGTGCGAGAAATAAAGACTATAATACGTACTATGGATACACGTACGAGACATACACACTATAATACTTACTATGGATACACGTGAGAGACATTCACACTCTAATGCTTACTATGGATGCACGTGCAAGACATACACACTATAATACTTACTATGGATACAGGTACGAGACATACATACTATAATACGTAATATGTATACAAGTTCGAGACATATACCACATAATACTTACTATGTATACACGTGCGAGACATACACACCATAATACTTACCATGGATACACGTGCGAGACATACACACTATAATACTTACTATGTACACACGTACCAGACACACACTATAATACTTACTATGGATACACGTACGAGACATACATACTATAATACTTACTATGTATACAAGTGCGAGACAAACACACCATAATACTTACTATGGATACACGTGCGAGACATACACACTATAGTTCTTACTATGGATACACGTACGAGACATACACTCTATAATACTAACTATGGATACACGTACGAGACATACACACTATAATACGTACTATGGATACACGTACCAGACATACACACATACACAATATAATACTTATTATCGATACACGTGCGAGAAATACACACTATAATACTTACTATGGATACACGTGCGAGACATACACACCATAATACTTACTATGGATACACGTGCAAGACATGTACACTATAATACTTACTATGGATTCACATGCGAGACATACACACTATAATGCTTACTATGGATACACGTGCAAGACATACACACTATAATACTTACTATGGATACAGGTATGAGATATACATACTATAATACTTAATATGTATACACGTGCGAGAAATACACAACATAATACTTACTATGTATACACGTGCGAGACATACACACCATAATACTTACCATGGATACACGTGCGAGACATACACACTATAACACTTACTATGTACACACGTACCAGACACACACTATAACACTTACTATGGATACACGTACGAGACATACATACTATAATACTTACTATGTATACAAGTGCGAGACATACACAACATAATAGTTACTATGGATACACGTGCGTGACATACACACTATAGTTCTTACTATGGATAAACGTACGAGACATACACTCTATAATACTAACTATGGATACACGTACGAGACATACACACTATAATACGTACTATGGATACACGTACTAGACATACACACATACACAATATAATACTTACTATGGATACACGTGCGAGAAATACACACTATAATACTTACTATGGATACACGTGCGAGACATACACACCATAATACTTACTATGGATAAACCTACGAGACATACACACCATAATACTTACTAAGGATACACGTTCGAGACATACACACTATAATGCTTACTATGGATACACGTGCGAGACATACACACTATAACACTTATTATGGATACACGTGCGAGACATACACACTATAACACTTATTATGGATACACGTGAGAGATATACACACTATAATACTTACTATGGATACACATGCGAGACATACACTCTATAATACTTACTATGGATACACGTGCGAGACATACACACCATAATGCTTACTATGGATATACGTGTGAGACATACACACTATAATACTTACTATGGATACACGTGCGAGACATACACACTATAATACTTACTATGGATACACTTGTGAGACATAAACACTATAATACTTACTATGGATACACGTGCGAGATATGCACACTATAATACTTACTATGGATACACGTGCGAGACATACACACTATAATACTTACTATGGATACACGTGCAAGACATACACACTATAATACTTACTATGGATACACGTGCGAGACATACACATTATACTTACTATGGATACACGTTCGAGACATACACACTATAATACTTACTATGGATATACGTGCGAGAGATACATACTATAATACTTACTATGGATACACCTGCAAGACATGTACACTATAATACTTACTATGGATACACGTGCGAGACATACACACTATAATACTTACTATCGATACACGTGCGATACATACACACTATAATACTTACATTGGATACACCTGCGAGAAATACACACTATAATACTTCCTATGCATACACGTGCGAGACATACACACTATAATACTTACTATGGATACACGTGCGAGATATACACACTATAATACTTACTATGGATACACGTGCAAGACATGTACACTATAATACTTACTATGGATTCACATGCGAGACATACACACTATAATGCTTACTATGGATACACGTGCAAGACATACACACTATAATACTTACTATGGATACAGGTATGAGACATACATACCATAATACTTAATATGTATACACGTGCGAGAAATACAAAACATAATACTTACTATGTATACACGTGCGAGACATACACACCATAATACTTACCATGGATACACGTGCGAGACATACACACTATAACACTTATTATGTACACACGTACCAGACACACACTATAACACTTACTATGGATACACGTACGAGACATACATACTATAATACTTACTAGGTATACAAGTGCGAGACATACACAACATAATAGTTACTATGGATACACGTGCGAGACATACACACTATAGTTCTTACTATGGATAAACGTACGAGACATACACTCTATAATACTAACTATGGATACACGTACGAGACATACACACTATAATACGTACTATGGATACACGTACCAGACATACACACATACACAATATAATACTTACTATGGATACACGTGCGAGAAATACACACTATAATACTTACTATGGATACACGTGCGAGACATACACACCATAATACTTACTATGGATACACCTACGAGACATACACACCATAATACTTACTAAGGATACACGTTCGAGACATACACACTATAATACTTACTATGGATTTACGTGCGAGACATATACAATATAATACTTACTATGGATACATGTGCGAGACATATACACTATAATACTTAATATGGATACATGTGCGAGACAAATACACTATAATAATTACTATGGATACACGTGCGAGTCATACACTCTATAATACTTTCTATGGATACAAGTGCGAGACATACACGCTATAATTCTTACTATGGATAAACGTGCGAGAAATAAACACTATAATACGTACTATGGATACACGTACGAGACATACACACTATAATACTTACTATGGATACACGTGAGAGACATTCACACTCTAATGCTTACTATGGATGCACGTGCAAGACATACACACTATAATACTTACTATGGATACAGGTACGAGACATACATACTATAATACTTAATATGTATACAAGTTCGAGACATATACCACATAATACTTACTATGTATACACGTGCGAGACAAACACACCATAATACTTACTATGGATACACGTGCGAGACATACACACTATAGTTCTTACTATGGATACACGTACGAGATATACACTCTATAATACTAACTATGGATACACGTACGAGACATACACACTATAATACGTACTATGGATACACGTACCAGACATACACACATACACAATATAATACTTACTATCGATACACGTGCGAGAAATACACACTATAATACTTACTATGGATACACGTGCGAGACATACACACCATAATACTTACTATGGATACACGTGCAAGACATGTACACTATAATACTTACTATGGATTCACATGCGAGACATACACACTATAATGCTTACTATGGATACACGTGCAAGACATACACACTATAATACTTACTATGGATACAGGTATGAGACATACATACTATAATACTTAATATGTATACACGTGCGAGAAATACACAACATAATACTTACTATGTATACACGTGCGAGACATACACACCATAATACTTACCATGGATACACGTGCGAGACATACACACTATAACACTTACTATGTACACACGTACCAGACACACACTATAACACTTACTATGGATACACGTACGAGACATACATACTATAATACTTACTATGTATACAAGTGCGAGACATACACAATATAATAGTTACTATGGATACACGTGCGTGACATACATACTATAGTTCTTACTATGGATAAACTTACGAGACATACATACTATAATACTTACTATGTATACAAGTGCGAGACATACACAATATAATACTAACTATGGATACACGTACGAGACATACACACTATAATACGTACTATGGATACACGTACTAGACATACACACATACAGAATATAATACTTACTATGGATACACGTGCGAGAAATACACATTATAATACTTACTATGGATACACGTGCGAGACATACACACCATAATACTTACTATGGATACACTTGCGAGACATACACACTATAATACTTACAATGGATACACGTGCGAGATTTACAAACTATAATAGTTACTATGAATACACGTGCGAGACATGCACACTATAATGCTTACTATGGATACACGTGCGAGACATAAACACTATAACACTTATTATGGATACACGTGCGAGACATACACACAATAATACTTACTATGGATACACTTGTGAGACATAAACACTATAATACATACAATGGATACACGTGCGAGACATACACACTATAATACTTACTATGGATACACGTGCGAGACATACACACTATAATACTTACTATGGATACACGTGCGAGACATACACACTATAATACTTACTATGGATACACGTGCGAGACATACACACTATAATACTTACTATGGATACACGTGCGAGACATACACACTATAATACTTACTATGGATACACGTGCGAGACATACACACTATAATACTTACTATGGATACACGTGCGAGACATACACACTATAATACTTACTATGGATACACGTGCGAGACATACACACTATAATACTTACTATGGATACACGTGCGAGACATACACACTATAATACTTACTATGGATACACGTGCGAGACATACACACTATAATACTTACTATGGATACACGTGCAAGACATACACACTATAATACTTACTATGGATACACGTGCGAGACATACACACTATACTACTTACTATGGATACACGTTCGAGACATACACACTATAATACTTACTATGGATATACGTGCGAGACATACATACTATAATACTTACTATGGATACACCTGCAAGACATGCACACTATAATACTTACTATGGATACACGTGCGAGACATACACACTATAATACTTACTATGGATACACGTGCGAGACATACACACTATAATACTTACTATGGATACACGTGCGAGACATACACACTATAATACTTCCTATGCATACACGTGCGAGACATACACACTATAATACTTACTATGGATACACGTGCGAGATATACACACTATAATACTTACTATGGATACACGTGCAAGACATGTACACTATAATACTTACTACGGATTCACATGCGAGACATACACACTATAATGCTTACTATGGATACACGTGCAAGACATACACACTATAATACTTACTATGGATACAGGTATGAGACATACATACTATAATACTTAATATGTATACACGTGCGAGAAATACACAACATAATACTTACTATGTATACACGTGCGAGACATACACACCATAATACTTACCATGGATACACGTGCGAGACATACACACTATAACACTTACTATGTACACACGTACCAGACACACACTATAACACTTACTATGGATACACGTACGAGACATACATACTATAATACTTACTATGTATACAAGTGCGAGACATACACAACATAATAGTTACTATGGATACACGTGCGAGACATACACACTATAGTTCTTACTATGGATAAACGTACGAGACATACACTCTATAATACTAACTATGGATACACGTACGAGACATACACACTATAATACGTACTATGGATACACGTACCAGACATACACACATACACAATATAATACTTACTATGGATACACGTGTGAGACATAAACACTATAATACTTACTATGGATACACGTGCGAGATATACACACTATAGTACTTACTATGGATACATGTGCGAGACATACACACTATAAAACTTACTATGGATATACGTGCAAGAAAAACACACTATAATACTTACTATGGATACACGTGCGAGACATACACATTATACTACTTACTATGGATACACGTTCGAGACATACACACTATAATACTTACTATGGATATACGTGCGAGAGATACATACTATAATACTTACTATGGATACTCGTTCGAGACATACATACTATAATACATACTATGGATACACCTGCAAGACATGTACACTATAATACTTACTATGGATACACGTGCGAGACATACACACTATAATACTTACTATCGATACACGTGCGATACATACACACTATAATACTTACTTTGGATACACGTGCGAGAAATACACACTATAATACTTCCTATGCATACACGTCCGAGACATACACACTATAATACTTACTATGGATTTACGTGCGAGACATATACAATATAATACTTACTATGGATACATGTGCGAGACATATACACTATAATACTTAATATGGATACATGTGCGAGACATATACACTATAATACTTAATATGGATACATGTGCGAGACAAATACACTATAATAATTACTATGGATACACGTGCGAGTCATACACTCTATAATACTTTCTATGGATACAAGTGCGAGACATACACGCTATAATTCTTACTATGGATAAACGTGCGAGAAATAAACACTATAATACGTACTATGGATACACGTACGAGACATACACACTATAATACTTACTATGGATACACGTGAGAGACATTCACACTCTAATGCTTACTATGGATGCACGTGCAAGACATACACACTATAATACTTACTATGGATACAGGTACGAGACATACATACCATAATACTTAATATGTATACAAGTTCGAGACATATACCACATAATACTTACTATGTATACACGTGCGAGACAAACACACCATAATACTTACTATGGATACACGTGCGAGACATACACACTATAGTTCTTACTATGGATACACGTACGAGATATACACTCTATAATACTAACTATGGATACACGTACGAGACATACACACTATAATACGTACTATGGATACACGTACGAGACATACACACATACACAATATAATACTTACTATCGATACACGTGCGAGAAATACACACTATAATACTTACTATGGATACACGTGCGAGACATACACACCATAATACTTACTATGGATACACGTGCAAGACATGTACACTATAATACTTACTATGGATTCACATGCGAGACATACACACTATAATGCTTACTATGGATACACGTGCAAGACATACACACTATAATACTTACTATGGATACAGGTATGAGACATACATACTATAATACTTAATATGTATACACGTGCGAGAAATACACAACATAATACTTACTATGTATACACGTGCGAGACATACACACCATAATACTTACCATGGATACACGTGCGAGACATACACACTATAACACTTACTATGTACACACGTACCAGACACACACTATAACACTTACTATGGATACACGTACGAGACATACATACTATAATACTTACTATGTATACAAGTGCGATACATACACAATATAATAGTTACTATGGATACACGTGCGTGACATACACACTATAGTTCTTACTATGGATAAACTTACGAGACATACACTCTATAATACTAACTATGGATACACGTACGAGACATACACACTATAATACGTACTATGGATACACGTACTAGACATACACACATACAGAATATAATACTTACTATGGATACACGTGCGAGAAATACACATTATAATACTTACTATGGATACACGTGCGAGACATACACACCATAATACTTACTATGGATACACCTACGAGACATACACACCATAATACTTACTAAGGATACACGTTCGAGACATACACACCATATTGCTTACTATGGATACACTTGCGAGACATACACACTATAATACTTACTATGGATACACGTTCGAGACATACATACTATAATACTTACTATGGATACACGTGCGAGACATAAATACTATAATACTTACTATGGATACACGTGCAAGACATGCACACTGTAATACGTACTATGGATACACGTACGAGACATACACATTATAATATTTACGATGGATACACGTGCAATACATACATACTATAATACGTACTATGGATACAGTTGCATGACATACACACTATAATACGTACTATTGATACACGTGCAAGACATACACACTATAATACGTACTATGGATACACGTGCAAGACATGCACACTGTAATACGTACTATGGATACACGTACGAGACATACACAATATAATACTTACTATGGATACACGTGCGAGACATACACACTATAATACTTACTACGGATACACGTACAAGACATACATACTATAATACTTACTATGGATATACGTGCAAGAAATGTACACTATAATACTTACTATGGATACACGTGCGAGACATACACACTATAATACGTACTATGGATACACGTGCAATACATACATACTATAATACGTACTATGGATACACGTGCGAGACATACACATTATAATACTTACTATGGATACACGTGCAAGACATACACACTATAATACTTACTATGGATACACGTGCGAGACATACACACTATACTACTTACTATGGATACACGTTCGAGACATACACACTATAATACTTACTATGGATATACGTGCGAGACATACATACTATAATACTTACTATGGATACACCTGCGAGACATACATACTACAATACGTACTATGGATACACTTGCAAGACATACACACTATAATACGTACTATGGATACACGTGCAAGACATACACACTCTAATACGTACTATGGATACACGTGCAAGACATGCACACTGTAATTCGTACTATGGATACACGTACGAGACATACACATTATAATACTTACTATGGATACACGTGCAAGACATACACACTATAATACTTACTATGGATACACGTGCGAGACATACACACTGTACTACTTACTATGGATATACGTTCGAGACATACACACTATAATACTTACTATGGATATACGTGCGAGACATACATACTATAATACTTACTATGGATACACGTGCGAGACATAAATACTATAATACTTACTATGGATACACATGCAAGACATGCACACTGTAATACGTACTATGGATACAGTTGCAAGACAAACACACTATAATACGTACTATTGATACACGTGCAAGACATACACACTATAATAAGTACTATGGATACACGTACGAGAAATACACAATATAATACTTACTATGGATACACGTGCGAGACATACACACTATAATACTTACTACGGATACACGTACAAGACATACATACTATAATATGTACTATGGATACACGTGCAATACATACATACTATAATACGTATTATGGATACACTTGCAAGACATACACACTATAATACGTAATATGTATACACGTGCAAGACATGCACACTGTAATACGTACTATGGATACACGTACGAGACATACACAATATAATACTTAATATGGATACACGTTCGAGACATACAAACAATAATAGTTACTATGGATACACGTGCGAGACATAAACACTATAATACTTACTATGGATATACGTGCAAGATATACACACTATAATGCTTACTACGGATACACGTGCAAGACATACACACTATAATACTTACTATGTATACACTTGCGAGACATACACACTATAATACTTACTATGGATACACGTGCGAGACATACACACTATAATACTTACTATGGATACACGTTCGAGACATACACACTATAATACTTACTATGGATACACGTGTGATATATAAACACTATAATACTTAATTTGGATACACGTGCGAGATATACACATTATAATGCTTAATATGGATACACATGCGAGAAATACACACTATAATACTTACTATGGATACACGTGCAAGACATACACACTATAATACTTACTATGGATACACGTGTGAGACATACACACTATAATACTTACTATGGATACACGGGTGAGACATAAACACTATAATACTTACTATGGATACACGTGCGAGATATACACACTATAATGCTTAATATAGATACACATGCGAGACATACACACTATAATACTTACTATGGATACACGTGCAAGACATACACACTATAATACTTACTATGGATACACGTGCGAGACATACACATTATAATATTTACTATGGATACATGTGCAAGACATACACACAATAATACTTACTATGGATACACGTGCGAGACATACATACTATAATACTTACTATGGATACACGTGCAAGAAATGTACACTATAATGCTTACTATGGATACACGTGCGAGACATACACACTATAATACGTACTATGGATACACGTACAATGCATACACACTATAATACGTACTATGGATATACGTGCAAGACATACACACTATAATACGTACTATGGATAAACGTGCAAGACATGCACACTGTAATACGTAATATGGATACACGTACGAGACATACACAATATAATACTTACTATGGATACACGTGCGAGACATACACACTATAATACTTACTAAGGATACACGTACAAGACATACATACCATAAATTGTACTATGGATACACGTGCAATACAAACATACTATAATACGTACTATGGATACATGTGCAAGACATGCACACTGTAATACGTACTATGGATACACGTACGAGACATACACAATATAATACTTAATATGGATACACGTGCGAGACATACACAATATAATGCTTACTATGGATACACGTGCGAGACATACACACAATAATAGTTACTATGGATACACGTGAGAGACTTAAACACTATAATACTTACTATCGATACACGTGCAAGACGTACACACTATAATGCTTACTATGGATACACGTGCGAGACATACACACAATAATACTTACTATGGATACACTTGCGAAACATATACACTATAATACTTACTATGGATACACGTTCGAGACATACACACTATAATACTTTCGATGGATACACCTGCGAGACATACACACTATAATACTTTCTATGTATACACTTGCGAGACATACACACTATAATACTTACTATGGATACATGTTCGAGACATACACACTATAATACATTCGATGGATACACCTGCGAGACATACACACTATAATACTTACTATGGATACACGTGTGCGACATAAACACTATAATACTTACTATGGATACACGTGTGAGACATAAACACTATAATACTTACTATGGATACACGTGCGAGATATACACACTATAATGCTTAATATGGATACACATGCGAGAAATACACACTATAATACTTACTATGGATACACGTGCAAGACATACACACTATAATACTTTCTATGGATACACGTGTGAGACATACACACTATAATACTTACTATGGATACACGTGTGAGACATAAACACTATAATACTTACTATGGATACACGTGCGAGATATACACACTATAATGCTTAATATGGATACACATGCGAGACATACACACTATAATACTTACTATGGATACACGTGCAAGACATACACACTATAATACTTACTATGGATACACGTGCGAGACATACACATTATAATACTTACTATGGATACACGTGCAAGACATACACACAATAATACTTACTACGGATACACGTGCGAGACATACATACTATAATACTTACTATGGATACACGTGCAAGAAATGTACACTATAATGCTTACTATGGATACACGTGCGAGACATACACACTATAATACGTACTATGGATACACGTACAATGCATACATACTATAATACGTACTATGGATACACTTGCAAGACATACACACTATAATACGTACTATGGATATACGTGCAAGACATACACACTATAATACGTACTATGGATACACGTGCAAGACATGCACACTGTAATACGTACTATGGATACACGTACGAGACATACACAATATAATACTTACTATGGATACACGTGCGAGACATACACGCTATAATACTTACTAAGGATACACGTACAAGACATACATACTATAAATTGTACTATGGATACACGTGCAATACAAACATACTATAATACGTACTATGGATACATGTGCAAGACATGCACACTGTAATACGTACTATGGATACACGTACGAGACATACACAATATAATACTTAATATGGATACACGTGCGAGACATACACAATATAATGCTTACTATGGATACACGTGCGAGACATACACACAATAATAGTTACTATGGATACACGTGAGAGACTTAAACACTATAATACTTACTATCGATACACGTGCAAGACGTAAACACTATAATGCTTACTATGGATACACGTGCGAGACATACACACAATAATACTTACTATGGATACACTTGCGAAACATATACACTATAATACTTACTATGGATACACGTTCGAGACATACACACTATAATACTTTCGATGGATACACCTGCGAGACATACACACTATAATACTTACTATGGATACACATGCGAGACATACACACTGTAATAATTACTATGGATAAACGTGCGAGACATACACACTATAATGCTTACTATGGATACACGTGCGAGACATACACACTATAATACTTACTATGCATACACGTGCGAGACATATACAATATAATACTTACTATGGATACACGTGCGAGACATACACACTATAATACTTACTATGGATACACGTGCAAGACATGTACACTATAATACTTACTATGGATACACGTGCGAGACATACACACTATAATACGTACTATGGATACACGTGCAATACATACATACTATAATACGTACTATGGATACACGTGCGAGACAAATACACTATAATACTTACTATGGATACACGTGCGAGACATACACACTATAATACGTACTATGGATACACGTGCAATACATACATACTATAATACGTACTATGGATAAACGTGCGAGACAAATACACTATAATACTTACCATGGATACACGTGCGAGACATATACACTATAATGCTTACTATGGATACACATGCGAGACATATACACTATAATAATTACTATGGATACACGTGCGAGACATAAACTCTATAATACTTTCTATGGAAACACGTACGAGACATACATATTATAATACTTACTATGGATACATGTACGAGACATACACACTATAGTACATACTATGGATACACGTACGTGACATACACACTATAGTACTTACTATGGATACACGTGCGAGACATACACAATATATTGCTTACTATGGATACACGTGCGCGACATACACACAATAATAGTTACTATG
Organism: Archivesica marissinica; assembly: GCA_014843695.1. NCBI lineage: Eukaryota > Metazoa > Mollusca > Bivalvia > Venerida > Vesicomyidae > Archivesica > Archivesica marissinica. The sequence continues at coordinate 22,498,582 of CM026392.1, read as the reverse complement.
GATACACGTGCGAGACATAAACACTATAATACTTACTATGGATACACGTGCAAGACATAAACACTATAATACTTACTATGGATACACGTGCAAGACATACACACTATAATGCTTACTATGGATACACGTGCGAGACATACACACTATAATGCTTACTATGGATACACGTGCGAGACATACACACTATAATGCTTACTATGGATACACGTGCGAGACATACACACTATAATGCTTACTATGGATACACGTGCAAGACATACACACTATAATGCTTACTATGGATACACGTGCAAGACATACACACAATAATAGTTACTATGGATACACGTGCGAGACATAATCACTATAATACTTACTATGGATACACGTGCAAGACATACACACTATAATGCTTATTATGGATACACGTGCGAGACATGCACACTATAATGCTTAATATGGATACACATGCGAGAAATACACACTATAATACTTACTATGGATACACGTGCAAGACATACACACTATAATACTTACTATGGATACACGTGCAAGACATGCACACTGTAATACGTACTATGGATACACGTGCGAGACATACACAATATAATACTTACTATGGATACACGTGCGAGACATACACACTATAATACTTACTAAGGATACACGTACAAGACATACATACTATAAATTGTACTATGGATACACGTGCAATACAAACATACTATAATACGTACTATGGATACATGTGCAAGATATGCACACTGTAATACGTACTATGGATACACGTACGAGACATACACAATATAATACTTAATATGGATACACGTGCGAGACATACACAATATAATGCTTACTATGGATACACGTGCGAGACATACACACAATAATAGTTACTATGGATACACGTGAGAGACTTAAACATTACAATACTTACTATCGATACACGTGCAAGATGTACACACTATAATGCTTACTATGGATACACGTGCGAGACATACACACAATAATACTTACTATGGATACACTTGCGAAACATATACACTATACTACTTACTATGGATACACGTTCGAGAAATACACACTACAATACTTTCGATGGATACACCTGCGAGACATACACACTATAATATTTACTATGGATACACATGCGAGACATACACACTGTAATAATTACTATGGATAAACGTGCGAAACATACACACTATAATACTTACTATGGATACACGTGCGAGACATACACACTATAATACTTACTATGGATACACGTGTGAGACATAAACACTATAATACTTACTATGTATACACGTGCAATACATACACACAATAATACTTACTATGGATAAACGTGCGAGACATACACACTATAATGCTTACTATGGATACACGTGCGAGACATACACACTATAATACTTACTATGGATACACGTGCAAGACATGTACACTATAATACTTACTATGGATACACGTGCGAGACATACACACTATAATACGTACTATGGATACACGTGCAATAAATACATACTATAATACGTACTATGGATACACGTGCGAGACAAATACACTATAATACTTACTATGGATACATGTGCGAGACAAATACACTATAATACTTACCATGGATACACGTGCGAGACATATACACTATAATGCTTACTATGGATACACATGCGAGACATATACACTATAATAATTACTATGGATACACGTGCGAGACAAAAACTCTATAATACTTTCTATGGAAACACGTACGAGACATACATATTATAATTCTTACTATGGATAAACGTGCGAGACATACACAATATAATACTTACTATGGATACATGTACGAGACATACACACTATAATACATAATATGGATACACGTACGAGACATACACACTATAGTACTTACTATGGATACACGTGCGAGACATACACAATATATTGCTTACTATGGATACACGTGCGCGACATACACACAATAATAGTTACTATGGATACACGTGCGAGATATAAACACTATAATACTTACTATGGATACACGTGTAAGACATACACACTATAATGCTTACTATGGATACACGTGCGAGACATACACACTATAATGCTTACTATGGATACACGTGCGAGACATGCACAAAATAATACTTACTATGGATACACGTGCGAGACATACACTCTATAATACTTTCTATGGAAACACGTACGAGACATACATATTATAATTCTTACTATGGATAAACGTGCGAGAAATAAACACTATAATACGTACTATGGATACACGTACGAGACATACACACTATAATACTTACTATGGATACACATGCGAGACATGCACACTATAATGCTTACTATGGATACAGTTGCAAGACATACACACTATAATACGTACTATGGATACACGTGCAAGACATACACACTATAATACGTACTATGGATACACGTGCAAGACATGCACACTGTAATACGTACTATGGATACACGTACGAGACATACACAATATAATACATACTATGGATACACGTGCGAGACATACACACTATAATATTTACTAAGGATACACGTACAAGACATACATACTATAATATGTACTATGGATACACGTGCAATACATACATACTATAATACCTATTATGGATACACTTGCAAGACATACACACTATACTGCTTACTATGGATACACATGCGAGACATACAAACTATAATACTTACTATGGATACACTTGCGAGATATACACACTATAATACTTAATATGGATACACGTTCGAGACATATACACTATAATAATTACTATGGATACACGTGCGAGACATACACTCTATAATACTTTCTATGGAAACACGTACGAGACATACATATTATAATTCTTACTATGGATACACGTGCGAGAAATAAACACTATAATACATACTATGGATACACGTACGAGACATACACACTATAGTACTTACTATGGATACACGTGCGAGACATACATAATATATTGCTTACTATGGATACACGTGCGCGACATACACACAATAATAGTTACTATGGATACACGTGTGAGACATAAACACTATAATACTTACTATGGATACACGTGCAAGACATACACACTATAATGCTTACTATGGATACACGTGCGAGACATACACACTATAATGCTTACTATGGATACACGTGCGAGACATACACACTATAATGCTTACTATGGATACACGTGCGAGACATACACAAAATAATATTTACTATGGATACACGTGCGAGACATACACTCTATAATACTTTCTATGGAAAAACGTACGAGACATACATATTATAATTCTTACTATGGATAAACGTGTGAGAAATAAACACTATAATACGTACTATGGATACACGTACGAGACATACACACTATAATACTTACTATGGATACACGTGCGAGACATACACAATATATTGCTTACTATGGATACACGTTCGAGACATACACACTATAATACTTACTATGGATACACGTGCGAGACATACACACTATAATACGTACTATGGATACACGTGCAATACATACATACTATAATACGTACTATGGATACACTTGCAAGACATACACACTGTAATACGTACTATGGATACACGAAAGAGACATACACAATATAATACTTACTATGGATACACGTGCGAGACATACACACTATAATACTTACTACGGATAAACGTACAAGACATACGTACTATAATATGTACTATGGATACACGTGCAATACATATATACTATAGTACGTACTATGGATACACTTGCAAGACATACACATTATAATACGTACTATGGATACACGTGCGAGACATGCACAAAATAATACTTACTATGGATACACGTGCGAGACATACACTCTATAATACTTTCTATGGAAACACGTACGAGACATACATATTATAATTCTTACTATGGATAAACGTGCGAGAAATAAACACTATAATACGTACTATGGATAAACGTACGAGACATACACACTATAATACTTACTATGGATACACCTGCGAGATATACACAATATAATACTTACTATGGATACACCTGCGAGACATACACAATATATTGCTTACTATGGATACACGTGGGCGACATACACACAATAATAGTTACTATGGATACACGTGTGAGACATAAACACTATAATACTTACTATGGATACACGTGCGAGACATACACACTATAATACTTACTATGGATACACTTGCGAGACAAACACACTATAATACTTACTATGGATACACGTTCGAGACATATACACTATAATAATTACTATGGATACACGTGCGAGACATACACTCTATAATACTTTCTATGGAAACACGTACGAGACATACATATTATAATTCTTACTATGGATAAACGTGCGAGAAATAAACACTATAATACATACTATGGATACACGTACGAGACATACACACTATAGTACTTACTATGGATACACGTGCGAGACATACATAATATATTGCTTACTATGGATACACGTGCGCGACATACACACAATAATAGTTACTATGGATACACGTGTGAGACATAAACACTATAATACTTACTATGGATACACGTGCAAGACATACACACTATAATGCTTACTATGGATACACGTGCGAGACATACATATTATAATTCTTACTATGGATAAACGTGCGAGAAATAAACACTATAATAGGTACTATGGATACAGGTACGAGACATACACACTATAATACTTACTATGGATACACGTGCGAGACATACACAATATATTGCTTACTATGGATACACGTTCGAGACATACACACTATAATACTTACTATGGATACACGTGCGAGACATACACACTATAATACGTACTATGGATACACGTGCAATACATACATACTATAATACGTACTATGGATACACTTGCAAGACATACACAGTGTAATACGTACTATGGATACACGTACGAGACAAACACAATATAATACTTACTATGGATACACGTGCGAGACATACACACTATAATACTTATTACGGATAAACGTACAAGACATACGTACTATAATATGTACTATGGATACACGTGCAATACATATATACTATAATACGTACTATGGATACACTTGCAAGACATACACGCTATAATACGTACTATGGATACACGTGCAAGACATGCACACTGTAATACGTACTATGGATACACGTACGAGACATACACAATATAATACTTAATATGGATACACGTGCGAGACATACACAATATAATACTTACTATGGATACACGTGCGAGACATACACACAATAATAGTTACTATGGATACACGTGCGAGACATAAACACTATAATACTTACTATGGATATACGTGCAAGACATACACACTATACTGCTTACTATGGATACACGTGCGAGACATACACACTATAATACTTACTATGGATACACTTGCGAGACATACACACTATAATACTTACTATGGATACATGTTCGAGACATACACACTATAATACTTTCGATGGAAACACGTACGAGACATACATATTATAATTCTTACTATGGATAAACGTGCGAGAAATAAACACCATAATACGTACTATGGATAAACGTACGAGACATACACACTATAATACTTACTATGGATACACGTACGAGACATACACAATATATTGCTTACTATGGATACACGTGGGCGACATACACACAATAATAGTTACTATGGATACACGTGCAAGACATAATCACTACAATACTTAATATGGATACACGTGCAAGACATACACACTATAATGCTTACTATGGATACACGTGCGAGAAATACACACTATACTGCTTAATATGGATACACGTGCGAGACATACACACTATAATACTTACTATGGATACAGTTGCAAGACATACACACTATAATACGTACTATGGATACACGTGCAAGACATACACACTATAATACGTACTATGGATACACGTGCAAGACATGCACACTGTAATACGTACTATGGATACACGTACGATACATACACAATATAATACTTACTATGGATACACGTGCGAGACATACACACTATAATATTTACTACGGATACACGTACAAGACATACATACTATAATATGTACTATGGATACACGTGCAATACATACATACTATAATACGTATTATGGATACACTTGCAAGACATACACACTATACTGCTTACTATGGATACACGTGCGCGACATACACACAATAATAGTTACTATGGATACACGTGTGAGACATAAACACTATAATACTTACTATGGATACACGTGCAAGACATACACACTATAATGCTTACTATGGATACACGTGCGAGACATACACTCTATACTACTTTCTATGGAAACACGTACGAGACATACATATTATAATTCTTACTATGGATAAACGTGCGAGAAATAAACACTATAATAGGTACTATGGATACACGTACGAGACATACACACTATAATACTTACTATGGATACACGTGCGAGACATACACAATATATTGCTTACTATGGATACACGTTCGAGACATACACACTATAATACTTACTATGGATACACGTGCGAGACATACACACTATAATACGTACTATGGATACACGTGCAATACATACATACTATAATACGTACTATGGATACACTTGCAAGACATACACAGTGTAATACGTACTATGGATACACGTACGAGACAAACACAATATAATACTTACTATGGATACACTTGCGAGACATACACACTATAATACTTTCGATGGATACACGTGCGAGACATACACACTATAATACTTACTATGCATACACGTGCGAAACATACACACTATAATACATACTATGGATAAACGTGCGAGAAATAAACATTATAATACGTACTATGGATACATGTACGAGACATACACACTATAATACTTACTATGGATACACGTGCGAGACATAAACACTATAATACTTACTATGGATACACGTGCGAGACATACACACTATAATACTTACTATGGATACACGTGCGAGACATGCACACAATAATACTTACTATGGATACACGTGCGAGACATACACACTATAGTACTTACTATGGATACACGTTCGAGACATACACACTATAATACTTACTATGGATACACATGCGAGACATACACACTATAATGCTTACTATGGATACACGTGCGGAACATACACACTATAATACTTACTATGCATACACGTGCGAGACATACACACTATAATACTTACTATGGATACACGTGCGAGACATATACAATACAATACTTACTATGGATACACGTGCGAGACATATACACTATAATACTTACTATGGATACACGTGCGAGAAAAATACACTATAATACTTACTATGGATACACGTGCGAGACAAATACACTATAATACTTACCATGGATACAGGTGCGAGACATATACACTATATTGATTACTATGGATACACGTGCGAGACATATACACTATAATAATTACTATGGATACACGTGCGAGACATACACTCTTTAATACTTTCTATGGAAACGCGTACGAGACATACATATTATAATTCTTACTATGGATAAACGTGCGAGACATACACACTATAATACTTACTATGGATACACGTGCGAGACATATACAATACAATACTTACCATGGATACACGTGCGAGACATATACACTATAATACTTACTATGGATACACGTGCGAGACAAATACACTATAATACTTACTATGGATACACGTGCGAGACAAATACACTATAATACTTACCATGGATACATGTGCGAGACATATACACTATAATGCTTACTATGGATACACGTGCGATACATATACACTATAATAATTACTATGGATACACGTGCGAGACATACACTCTATAATACTTTCTATGGAAACACGTACGAGACATACATATTATAATTCTTACTATTGATAAACGTGCGACACATACACACTATAATACGTACTATGGATACACGTGCAATACATACATACTATAATACGTACTATGGATACACTTGCAAGACATACACAGTGTAATACGTACTATGGATACACGTACGAGACAAACACAATATAATACTTACTATGGATACACTTGCGAAACATACACACTATAATACTTACTATGGATACATGTTCGAGACATACACACTATAATACTTTCGATGGATACACCTGCGAGATATACACACTATAATACTTACTATGGATACACATGCGAGAAATACACACTGTAATAATTACTATGGATAAACGTGCGAGACATACACACTATAATGCTTACTATGCATACACGTGCGAAACATACACACTATAATACATACTATGGATAAACGTGCGAGAAATAAACACTATAATACGTACTATGGATACATGTACGAGACATACACACTATAATACTTACTATGGATACACGTGCGAGACATAAACACTATAATACTTACTATGGATACACGTGCGAGACATACACACTATAATACTTACTATGGATACACGTGCGAGACATGCACACAATAATACTTACTATGGATACACGTGCGAGACAAACACACTATAGTACTTACTATGGATACACGTTCGAGACATACACACTATAATACTTACTATGGATACACATGCGAGACATACACACTATAATGCTTACTATGGATACACGTGCGGAACATACACACTATAATACTTACTATGCATACACGTGCGAGACATACACACTATAATACTTACTATGGATACACGTGCGAGACATATACAATACAATACTTACTATGGATACACTTGCGAGACATATACACTATAATACTTACTATGGATACACGTGCGAGAAAAATACACTATAATACTTACTATGGATACACGTGCGAGACAAATACACTATAATACTTACCATGGATACAGGTGCGAGACATATACACTATAATGATTACTATGGATACACGTGCGAGACATATACACTATAATAATTACTATGGATACACGTGCGAGACATACACTCTATAATACTTTCTATGGAAACGCGTACGAGACATACATATTATAATTCTTACTATGGATAAACGTGCGAGACATACACACTATAATACTTACTATGGATACACGTGCGAGACATATACAATACAATACTTACCATGGATACACGTGCGAGACATATACACTATAATACTTACTATGGATACACGTGCGAGACAAATACACTATAATACTTACTATGGATACACGTGCGAGACAAATACACTATAATACTTACCATGGATACATGTGCGAGACATATACACTATAATGCTTACTATGGATACACGTGCGATACATATACACTATAATAATTACTATGGATACACGTGCGAGACATACACTCTATAATACTTTCTATGGAAACACGTACGAGACATACATATTATAATTCTTACTATTGATAAACGTGCGAGAAATAAACACTATAATACGTACTATGGATACATGTACGAGACATACACACTATAATACTTACTATGGATACACGTGCGAGACATAAACACTATAATACTTACTACGGATACACGTGCGAGACATACACATTATAATACTTACAATGCATACACGTGCAAGACATACACATTATAATACTTACTATGGATACATGTGCGAGACATACATACTATAATACTTACTATGGATACACGTGCAAGACAGGTACACTATAATACTTACTATGGATACACGTGCGAGACATACACACTATAATACGTACTATGGATACACGTACGAGACATACACACTATAATACGTACTATGGATACACGTGCGAGACATACACACTATAATACGTACTATGGATACACGTACGAGACATACACAATAAAATACTTACTATGGATACACGTGCGAGACATGCACACTATAATACTTACTATGGATACACGTACAATACATACATACTATAATATGTACTATGGATACACGTGCAATACATACATACTATAATATCTTGCTGTTAGAAATAGACAAATGCCCAGGTAAGCGATCTGGAACCTAGTGATGTATATCTTGCTGATGGATATAGAAAAATGCCTAGGTAAGCGATCTGGAACCATATGAGTGATTTTATGCTGGTGGATATTGACAAATGCTGAGGTAAGCCATCTGGAACTAAGTGAGGGATTTTATGCTGGTGCATATAGACAAATGCCCAGGCAAGCGATCTGGAACCAAGTGAGGGGTTTCTTGCTGGTGGATATAGACAAATGCCCAGGTAAGCGATCTGGAACCAATTGAGGGGTTTCTTGCTGGTGGATATAGACAAATGCCAAGGTAAGCGCTCTGGAACCAAGTGAGGGGTTTCTTGCTGGTGGATATAGACAAATGCCCAGGTAAGCGATCTGGAACCAAGTGAGGGGTTTCTTGCTGGTGGATATAGACAAATGCAAAGGTAAGCGATCTGGAACCAAGTGAGGGGTTTCTTGCTGGTGGATATAGACAAATGCCCAGGTAAGCGATCTGGAACCAAGTGAGGGGTTTCTTGCTGGTGGATATAGACAAATGCAAAGGTAAGCGATCTGGAACCAGGTGAGGGGTTTCTTGCTGGTGGATATAGAAAAATGCCAAGGTAAGCGATCTGGAACCAAGTGAGGGGTTTCTTGCTGGTGGATATAGACAAATGCCAAGGTAAGCGATCTGGAACCAAGTGTGGGGTTTCTTGCTGGTGGATATAGACAAATGCTCAGGTAAACGATCTGGAACCAAGTGAGGGGTTTCTTGCTGGTGGATATAGACAAATGCCCAGGTAAGCGATCTGGAACTAAGGGAGGGATTTCTTGCTGGTGGAAATAGACAAATGCCCAGGTAAGCGATCTGGAACCACGTGAGGGGTTTCTTGCCTGTGAATATAGGCAAATTCCGAGGTAAGCGATCTGGAAACAAGTGAGTGATTTTATGCTGGTGGATATAGACACATTCCCAGGTAAGCGATCTGGAACCAAATGAGGGATATCGTGCTGGTGGATATAGACAAATGCCAAGGTAAGCGATCTAGAACCAAGTGCGTGATTTTATGCTGGTGGATATAGACAAATGCCCAGGTAAACGATCTAGAACCAAGTGAGAGGTTCCTTGCTGGTGGATATAGACAAATGCCGAGGTAAGCGATCTGGAAACAAGTGAGTGATTTTATGCTGGTGGATATAGACAAATTCCCAGGTAAGCGATCTGGAACCAAGTGAGAGATTTCGTGCTGGTGGATATAGACAAATGCCCAGGTAAGCGATCTGGAACCAAGTGAGGTATTTCTTGCTGGTGGATATAGACAAATGCCCAGGTAAGCGATCTGGTACGAAGTGAGGGGTTTCTTGCTGGTGGATATAGACAAATGCCAAAGTAAGCGATCTGGAACCAAGTGAGGGATTTCTTGCTGGTGAATATAGACAAATGCCCAGGTAAGCGATCTGGAACCAAGTGAGGGGTTTCTTGCTCGTGAATATAGGCAAATGCCGAGGTAAGCGATCTGGAAACAAGTGAGTGATTTTATGCTGGTGGATATAGACAAATGCCTAGGTAAGCGATCTGGAACCATGTGAGGGATTTCGTGCTGGTGGATATAGACAAATGCCAAGGTAAGCTATCTAGAACCAAGTGAGGGATTTTATGCTGGTGGATATAGACAAATGCCCAGGTAAACGATCTAGAACCAAGTGAGGGGTTCCTTGCTGGTGGATATAGACAAATGCCAACGTAAGCGATCTAGAACCAAGTGAGGGATTTCTTGCTGGTGGATATAGACGCATGCCCAGGTAAGCGATCTGGAACAAAGTGAGGGATTTCTTGCTGGTGGATATAGACAAATGCCAAGGTAAGCGATCTTGAACCAAGTGAGGGGTCTCTTGCTGGTGGATATAGACAAATTCCAAGGCAAGCGATCTGGAACTATGTGAGGGATTTCTTGCTGGTGGATATAGACAAATGCCAAGGTAAGCGATCTGGAACCAAGCGAGGGGTTTCTTGCTGGTAGATATAGACACATGCCCAGGTAAGCGATCTGGAACCAAGTGAGGGATTTCTTGCTGGTGGATATAGACAAATGCCCAGGTAAGCGATCTGGAACCAAGTGAGGGGTTTCTTGCTGGTGGATATAGACACATGCCAAGGTAAGCGATCTGAAACCAAGAGAGGGGTTTCATGCTGGTGGATATAGACAAATACCAAGGTAAGCGATCTGGAACCAAGTGAGGGGTTTCTTGCTGGTGGATATAGACAAATGCCAAGGTAAGCGATCTTGAACCAAGTGAGGGATTTATTGCTGGTGGATATAGACAAATACCAAGGTAAGCGATCTGGGACCAAGTGAGCGGTTTCTTGCTGGCGGATATTGACAAATGCCCAGGTAAGCGATCTGGATCCGAATGTGGTTTTCTTGCTAGTGGAAATTGACAAATGCCTACGTTTCTCATCAATATAACAATGGTTCGATCCTAAGACAGGGAATTATGTGATATGGTATAGTGGTCGCCATATCGGACAGGTAGGTATTCTGCGGGGATTTTCTCCCACACGAATGACCACCGTGTATACAATTTCTTCCGCTGTATAAAAGAGAGTGGTTAATATAAGTTATAAATAGTTTGCGCGTCTCATAAACTATGAAGATTTGTTGTTAAACATTCTGACTTATTGAATGTACTAATATGTAAATCACCGTACATATATATATATATATATAGCTATATCTATATATTTATACATTTTTATTTATATTTCCATATATTATTGTCATGGGTAAATGTTTAAAATTGCATCTGTAATTGTGAAGCGCAATAGAATAATATTTAATTGTTGTGCTATATAAATGCTATGTATATATTCCACTATGGTGCATGGAATATGAAATGTAAAATGTATAGATAAAGTTTAAAATATTAACCTGTCTAGTAAAAAAGAAGATTTTAGTTAAACATTTTGACTTATTTAACGTAATATATAAATGGCATCTAAATTTATTATCGTAAATATTACACTGTGGTGCATGGACGATAACAGTTGTCTCCCTTACACCCGCACCTGTCATTTACTTTATTGTTTGTAACTAAGTCAATATTCCATTTACATAGTATGTGTATATTTATTAGATAGGTCTAGTACTCAACAAAAGCGGATGCGTAGAATTAAAATGCAAAACGTACCGGCCAGGCCAGAGTTCCCACACTAAACAAGAGTAATATATATTTCATAACAGTATCCACAAGCTCTGTTCTATAACTGCATGTCAGTAGTTAGGTGTTATAATAATATACTTCTACATACAGGAAGTTTAGATCTCTAGCCTGTCAATTCTAAATAGCTTGTGCAATAGCCAATATATTTGTAAAGCTTTCTGAAAACTAGACAGTTTGTAAATTTAACAATTCTAGACACTTTAAAGCAGCATTACATCGTATGAAATAAAAGATATTTGAAAATTTCAATGTTTACGATGCTGCTACACATTCTAACATTATACTTTGTATGCTTATGTTCATTTGGTAAGCAGTGTTTTTTTGCGATAAAACAAACCCGAAACCGAAAGTAGGACTTTCCGAGTCGATCGGTCGCACACTTGTTTACAACCGGAACGCATCGTCCGCACTTGTTTGCATTCGGGATGCATCTTGCCAATTTGTCCCACGTTGTCTTTTTTATTAAATTGCTTGATATGTTGATTCCTACCTAAGCTAAGTCTTTTAGGGACAATTCTACATCCCAGCGAGGGGTTCGACATTAGAGGAAGATAGATATATAGTCTTTCATGTTCAAAATATATACGTTGTTTTTTACATCCTCTGTTGTTTCACGCATGCGCGCTGTGCGTGTTTCATTTCGTGTGTTGATAAACAAATTCGCGTATACGACGGTTTAAATTTATTGGAATTTTACCGTTTCTGAGCGACTATTTCGATTTTTGTAAACACACACACATTAGTATTTATATTTTACCCACAACATCCTTTATTACGATGTAATGCTGCTTTAAAGCAGCATTACATCGTATGACATAAAACATATTTGAAAAACAAATTTTACGTATGGGTAGCAATGCTGCAACACATTCTTATATTATAATTTGTATAATTATGTTCAATTAGTAAACATTGTTTTTTGTCAATAAAACAAACTCGAAACCGAAAGTAGGACTTTCCGAGTCGACCAGGTCACGCGCATTTGTTTACAATCGGAACCGGATGTACATTCGGGATGAATCGTCCGCCTTCGGCAATGATAACAAAATGTGGAGTGTTGCCGTCAGATTGAAGTATGAACGATTACAGTAAGTTGAAACGGCCTCAGTTATTATTACAATGTATCTCAAATGATGTAAATGTGATTGGGTTTTCATTTGAAACCGTGCAAAATATTTCATATGCCGAATAAGTATTAAATTAATGTGAAACCACTTCAGAAGTTGTCATTGGGGCGCACATGGGATATTTTTAACATAATTTTCATAAATCATTATAAAGAAAATATATCGTTTCTCACGATTGTTTTGCAGAATTTGAGCATCAAGTATCTGGATAATCTTATCTTTATTAATTAATAGCTTCGTGGGGGGGGGGCGGAGGCTTTGCTTACATATCCTGTTTTTTTATATTAGCTCAATTGCGAAACAAGTTCTTAAACTTATATTAACCACTCTCGAGACCTCATTCCTGATGGAATCCATCACCACGAGGGAGAGAGAAGAGGCAACGTGGAATTTAAATGCCTTGTCTAAGGGCATAATGTAATGGCTCCAGCGGGGCTCCAACTCCAGACCATTCGTCCGTGTGCCAGCATCGCATTTGAAATTGAACGATCCCAGGTGTCATTGAGCAGGGCACCTTACACACATGGCTTAGTACTGTTTAACCGCTTAAGTCGGCTAAGCCTGCCCAGGACAACATAATAGGCCCGCAAGGGGTTTGACATTAATGGAACATACATACATACATACAAATTGGTTTGTTTTGGACAATGTCGCACTTGCCCGGGATTCATACGTGGATTACCACTATAATATTACTAAGGCGACCATAGGCGAGAACTGTTTGTTGCCCGGTACCGAACCGAGTTGACCACAGCTGGCACAAGCTACATTGAATATATACAACATAGTCTATAAACGTGTACAAATGTGAATGCCTAAATTTTAAAGGAAGAATTAGAAAGAACAGAATTGCAATAAATGTAATTCAGTGGCAATCAATGATTTTCTGCCACTCATTCTAAATGCAACTACATGCAAATTGTACAAGACTTAGTATATACATATATTACATGTCGTCTATTGTTGCAACCGTATATAATAATGAACATGTATTATTTACTTTTCACAGCCATTATAGTGAAAAGACGGAGAAGAGCTTGGCAGGGAGGTAAAGGTGCAGAGGGGTTGTGGTAGGGATGACACAGAGGAAGTTCTAGGAGTAGAAGTATAGGAAGAGGTAATTATGAATGTTCCATTTGTGTCGAAGAAAAACCTTGCAGGACCTAAACATATTTTTCTGGGCAAGCTTGGTCGACATAAGTGATCAACCAGTACTAAGCACTGTGTATGAGGGAGCCTTGCTCAATGACACTATATTTATTCCGTGACCGAGTATAGAACCTGGTACCATTCAGGCCTTCTATTCCAAATCTGGCGCTCTACCATGGGTGTCACACAATTAAATACACATTCCAGCTTTATGTCTTATAACTAACATATCTTGAAATCTAAACCATCAAAACATCAGTAGCAATATATCATTTTGTTGTTTTTGCAATACCGTTGATGATGTTTGATGTGCAGACATACATGGCCATTATAATATAGTATTGCGCGCAAGATGTAGTCCTTTTAGAGGTACATTTGCTCATTCGGATGCGTATCAGTAGTATAGAGCGAGAAGTTGGGCAGAGTGCCTGGTACGCCTGGTACGCCTGGTACGCCTGGTACTGTAACGTGACCTTAAAGAACAATGGGGTCAGTATCGTATGACCGAGCACGAACAATGGGGCGGTATCCTATGACCGCGCACGAACAATGGGGCGGTATCCTATGACCGAGCACGAACAATGGGGTCAGTATCGTATGACCGCGCACGAACAATGGGATCCTGACGAGTTTGGGCACGTTCGGTGACGTCAACCACCGCACCCCGGAATGTAGGCGAGTCATCGGGAATTTCCGTGACGTCAACGACCCAACCCAGATAGTAGAACAATGGGTAGGTATCGATATGACCGAACCCGAACAATGGAAATGGTTACGCCTGTAATTGGGAGAATTTGCCTGCGAGGCTGCGAGGCTATCGTATGACCGCGCACGAACAATGGGGTCAGTATCGTACGACCGCGCGAGTCATCGGGAAAACCCGTAACGTGGGCATTTACCGATCTATTAGAGTATAGCGCTCGGCAACCGGCCGCTCCTCAATATTCGCTACCACCCGACTTCTATATTTTTAATCAATATTCCATTGTTCTAACGTAATATAGTATCTTGTATTGTAGTAACTTGTATTGTAGTACATGAATTTGTATTGCATTATAGTATCTTGTATTGTATTACATGGATTTGTATTGTAGTATATTGTATTGTATTACTTGGATTTGTATTATAGTATCTTGTATTGTATTACATGGATTTGTATTGTATTATAGTATCTTGTATTGTATGACATGAATTTGTATTGTAGTATCTTGTATTGTATTACATGTATTTGTATTGTAGTATCTTGTATTGTATTACATGGATTTGTATTATAGTATCTTGTATTGTATTACATGTATTTGTATTGTAGTATCTTGTATTGTATTACATGGATTTGTATTATAGTATATTGTATTGTATTACATGAATTTGCATTGTAGTATCTTGTATTGTATTACATGAATTTGTATTGTAGTATCTTGTATTGTATTACATGGATTTGTATTATAGTATCTTGTATTGTATTACATGGATTTGTATTGTATTATAGTATCTTGTATTGTATTACATGGATTTGTATTATAGTATCTTATATTGTATACATGGATTTGTATTGTAGTATCTTGTATTGTATTACATGGATTTGTATTATAGTATCTTGTATTGTATTACATGGATTTGTATTATAGTATCTTGTATTGTATTACATGGTTTGTATTGTAGTATCTTGTATTGTATTACATGGATTTGTATTATAGTATCTTGTATTGTATTACATGAATTAGTATTGTAGTATCTTGTATTGTATTACATGGATTTGTATTATAGTATCTTGTATTACATGAATTTGTATTGTATTGTAGTATCTTGTATTGTAGTACATGAATTTGAATTGCATTATAGTAACTTGTATTGTATTACATGGATTTGTATTATAGTATCTTGTATTGTATTACATGGATTTGTATTATAGTATCTTGTATTACATGAATTTGTATTGTATTGTAGTATCTTGTATTGGAGTACATGGATTTATATTGTAGTATCTTGTATTGTATTACATGGATTTGTGTTATAGTATCTTGTATTGTATTACATGGATTTGTGTTGTAATATCATGTATTGTCTTACATGAATTTGTATTATATTATAGTATCTTGTAGTGTGTCTCAACTGCAGTGCTTGGGTTGTTAGGCTTTCCTGGGTCAAGGATCCAATAGTATCTTGTATTGTAGTATATGAATTTGTATTTTATTATCTTGTATTGTATTACATGGATTTGTGTTATAGTATATTGTATTGTATTACATGGATTTGTGTTGTAGTATCTTGTATTGTATTACATGAATTTGCATTGTATTATAGTATCTTGTATTGTAGGACATGGATTTGTATTATAGTATCTTGTATTGTATTACATGGATTTGTATTATAGTATATTGTATTGTAGTATCTTTTATTGTATTACATGGTTTTGTATTGTATTATAGTATCTTGTATTGTATTACATGGATTTGTATTATAGTATCTTGTATTGTAGTATCTTGTATTGTATTACATGGTTTTGTATTGTATTATAGTATCTTGTATTGTAGTATCTTGTATTGTATTACATGAATTTGTATTGTAGTATCTTGTATTGTATTACATGGATTTGTATTGTATTATAGTATCTTGTATTGTATTACATGGATTTGTGTTGTAGTATCTTGTATTGTAGTATCTTGTATTGTATTACATGGATTTGTATTATAGTATCTTATATTGTATTACATGGTTTGTATTGTAGTATCTTGTATTGTATTACATGAATTTGTATTGTATTATAGTATATTGTATTGTATTACATGGATTTGTATTGTATTATAGTATCCTGTATTGTATTTCATGGATTTGTATTGTATTATAGTATCTTGTATTGTATTACATGGATTTGTATTATAGTATCTTGTATTGTATTACATGAATTTGTATTGTAGTATCTTGTATTGTATTACATGGATTTGTATTATATTACATTGTATTGTATTACATGGATTTATATTATAGTATCTTGTATTGTATCACATGAATTTGTATTGTAGTATCTTGTATTGTCTTACATGAATTTGTATTGTTTTATAGTATCTTGTATTGTATTACATGAATTTGTATTGAATTTTAGTATCTTGTATTGTATTACATGAATTTGTATTATAGTATCTTGTATTGTATTACATGAATTTGTGTTGTAGTATCTTGTATTGTATTACATGAATGTGTATTGTAGTATCTTGTATTGTATTACCTGGATTTGTATTATAGTATCTTGTATTGTATTACATGGATTTGTATTGTATTATAGTATCTTGTATTGTATTACATGGATTTGTATTATAGTATCTTGTATTGTATTACATGGATTTGTATTGTGGTATCTTGTATTATATTACATGAATTTGTATTGCATTATAGTATCTTGTATTGTATTACATGGATTTGTATTATAGTATCTTGTATTGTATTACATGGATTTGTATTGCATTATAGTATCTTGTATTGTATTATGGAATTGTATTATAGTATCTTGTATTACATGAATTTGTATTGTATTGTAGTATCTTGTATTGTATTACATGGATTTGTATTGCATTATAGTATTTTGTATTGTATTACATGGATTTGTATTATAGTATCTTGTATTGTATTACATGGATTTGTGTTGTAATATCTTGTATTGTATTACATGAATTTGTATTGTATTATAGTATCCTGTATTGTATTTCATGGATTTGTATTGTATTATAGTATCTTGTATTGTATTACATGGATTTATATTATAGTATCTTGTATAGTATTACATGAATTTGTATTGTATTATCTTGTATTGTATTACATGAATTTGTATTGTTTTATAGTATCTTGTATTGTATTACATGAATTTGTATTGAATTTTAGTATCTTGTATTACATGGATTTGTAATGTATTATAGTATATTGTATTACATGGATTTGTATTGTAGTATCTTGTATTGTATTACATGGATTTGTATTGTAGTATCTTGTATTGTAATACATGGATTTGTATTGTAGTATCTTGTATTGTATTACATGGATTTGTATTGTATTGCATTATAGTATCTTGTATTGTATTACATGGATTTGTATTATAGTATCTTGTATTACATGAATTTGTATTGTATTGTAGTATCTTGTATTGAAGTACATGAATTTGTATTGCATTATAGTATCTTGTATTGTATTACATGGGTTTGTATTATAGTATCTTGTATTGTTTTACATGGATTTGTGTTGTAATATCTTGTATTGTCTTACATGAATTTGTATTGTATTATAGTATCTTGTAGTGTGTCTCAACTGCAGTGCTTGGGTTGTTAGGCTTTCCTGGGTCAAGGATCCAATAGTATCTTGTATTGTAGTACATGAATTTGTATTTTATTATCTTGTATTGTATTACATGGATTTGTGTTATAGTATCTTGTATTGTATTACATGGATTTGTGTTGTAGTATCTTGTATTGTATTACATGAATTTGCATTGTATTATAGTATCTTGTATTGTAGGACATGTATTTGTATTATAGTATCTTGTAATGTATTACATGGATTTGTATTATAGTATATTGTATTGTAGTATCTTGTATTGTATTACATGGTTTTTTATTGTATTATAGTATCTTGTATTGTATTACATGGATTTGTATTATAGTATCTTGTATTGTAGTATCTTGTATTGTATTACATGGTTTTGTATTGGATTATAGTATCTTGTATTTTATTACATGGATTTGTATTATAGTATATTGTATTGTAGTATCTTGTATTGTATTACATGGATTTGTATTGTAATAACTTGTATTGTATTACATGTATTTGTATTATAGTACCTTGTATTACATGGATTTGTATTGTATTGCATTATAGTATCTTGTATTGTAGTACATGAATTTGAATTGCATTATAGTATCTTGTATTGTATTACATGGATTTGTATTATAGTATCTTGTATTGTATTACATGGATTTGTATTATAGTATCTTGTATTACATGAATTTGTATTGTATTGTAGTATCTTGTATTGGAGTACATGGATTTATATTGTAGTATCTTGTATTGTATTACATGGATTTGTGTTATAGTATCTTGTATTGTATTACATGGATTTGTGTTGTAATATCATGTATTGTCTTACATGAATTTGTATTATATTATAGTATCTTGTAGTGTGTCTCAACTGCAGTGCTTGGGTTGTTAGGCTTTCCTGGGTCAAGGATCCAATAGTATCTTGTATTGTAGTACATGAATTTGTATTTTATTATCTTGTATTGTATTACATGGATTTGTGTTATAGTATATTGTATTGTATTACATGGATTTGTGTTGTAGTATCTTGTATTGTATTACATGAATTTGCATTGTATTATAGTATCTTGTATTGTAGGACATGGATTTGTATTATAGTATCTTGTATTGTATTACATGGATTTGTATTATAGTATATTGTATTGTAGTATCTTTTATTGTATTACATGGTTTTGTATTGTATTATAGTATCTTGTATTGTATTACATGGCTTTGTATTATAGTATCTTGTATTGTAGTATCTTGTATTGTATTACATGGTTTTGTATTGTATTATAGTATCTTGTATTGTAGTATCTTGTATTGTATTACATGAATTTGTATTGTAGTATCTTGTATTGTATTACATGGATTTGTATTGTATTATAGTATCTTGTATTGTATTACATGGATTTGTGTTGTAGTATCTTGTATTGTAGTATCTTGTATTGTATTACATGGATTTGTATTATAGTATCTTATATTGTATTACATGGTTTGCATTGTAGTATCTTGTATTGTATTACATGAATTTGTATTGTATTATAGTATATTGTATTGTATTACATGGATTTGTATTGTATTATAGTATCCTGTATTGTATTTCATGGATTTGTATTGTATTATAGTATCTTGTATTGTATTACATGGATTTGTATTATAGTATCTTGTATTGTATTACATGAATTTGTATTGTAGTATCTTGTATTGTATTACATGGATTTGTATTATATTACATTGTATTGTATTACATGGATTTATATTATAGTATCTTGTATTGTATCACATGAATTTGTATTGTAGTATCTTGTATTGTCTTACATGAATTTGTATTGTTTTATAGTATCTTGTATTGTATTACATGAATTTGTATTGAATTTTAGTATCTTGTATTGTATTACATGAATTTGTATTATAGTATCTTGTATTGTATTACATAAATTTGTGTTGTAGTATCTTGTATTGTATTACATGAATGTGTATTGTAGTATCTTGTATTGTATTACCTGGATTTGTATTATAGTATCTTGTATTGTATTACATGGATTTGTATTGTATTATAGTATCTTGTATTGTATTACATGGATTTGTATTATAGTATCTTGTATTGTATTACATGGATTTGTATTGTGGTATCTTGTATTATATTACATGAATTTGTATTGCATTATAGTATCTTGTATTGTATTACATGGATTTGTATTATAGTATCTTGTATTGTATTACATGGATTTGTATTGCATTATAGTATCTTGTATTGTATTACATGGATTTGTATTATAGTATCTTGTATTACATGAATTTGTATTGTATTGTAGTATCTTGTATTGTATTACATGGATTTGTATTGCATTATAGTATTTTGTATTGTATTACATGGATTTGTATTATAGTATCTTGTATTGTATTACATGGATTTGTGTTGTAATATCTTGTATTGTATTACATGAATTTGTATTGTATTATAGTATCCTGTATTGTATTTCATGGATTTGTATTGTATTATAGTATCTTGTATTGTATTACATGGATTTATATTATAGTATCTTGTATAGTATTACATGAATTTGTATTGTATTATCTTGTATTGTATTACATGAATTTGTATTGTTTTATAGTATCTTGTATTGTATTACATGAATTTGTATTGAATTTTAGTATCTTGTATTACATGGATTTGTAATGTATTATAGTATATTGTATTACATGGATTTGTATTGTAGTATCTTGTATTGTATTACATGGATTTGTATTGTAGTATCTTGTATTGTAATACATGGATTTGTATTGTAGTATCTTGTATTGTATTACATGGATTTGTATTGTATTGCATTATAGTATCTTGTATTGTATTACATGGATTTGTATTATAGTATCTTGTATTACATGAATTTGTATTGTATTGTAGTATCTTGTATTGAAGTACATGAATTTGTATTGCATTATAGTATCTTGTATTGTATTACATGGGTTTGTATTATAGTATATTGTATTGTTTTACATGGATTTGTGTTGTAATATCTTGTATTGTCTTACATGAATTTGTATTGTATTATAGTATCTTGTAGTGTGTCTGAACTGCAGTGCTTGGGTTGTTAGGCTTTCCTGGGTCAAGGATCCAATAGTATCTTGTATTGTAGTACATGAATTTGTATTTTATTATCTTGTATTGTATTACATGGATTTGTGTTATAGTATCTTGTATTGTATTACATGGATTTGTGTTGTAGTATCTTGTATTGTATTACATGAATTTGCATTGTATTATAGTATCTTGTATTGTAGGACACGGATTTGTATTATAGTATCTTGTATTGTATTACATGGATTTGTATTATAGTATATTGTATTGTAGTATCTTGTATTGTATTACATGGTTTTTTATTGTATTATAGTATCTTGTATTGTATTACATGGATTTGTATTATAGTATCTTGTATTGTAGTATCTTGTATTGTATTACATGGTTTTGTATTGGATTATAGTATCTTGTATTTTATTACATGGATTTGTATTATAGTATATTGTATTGTAGTATCTTGTATTGTATTACATGGATTTGTATTGTAATAACTTGTATTGTATTACATGTATTTGTATTATAGTACCTTGTATTACATGGATTTGTATTGTATTGCATTATAGTATCTTGTATTGTAGTACAGGAATTTGTATTGTATTATAGTATCTTGTATTGTATTACATGGATTTATATTGTAGTATCTTGTATTGTATTAAATGGATTTGTATTATAGTATCTTGTAGTGTATTACTTGGATTTGTATTGTATTATAGTATCTTGTATTGTAGTATCTTGTATTGTATTACATGGTTTTGTATTGGATTATAATATCTTGTATTGTATTACATGGATTTGTATTGTAGTATCTTGTATTGTATTACATGGATTTGTATTGTAGTATATTGTATTGTATTACATGGATTTGTATTGTAGTATCTTGTATTGTATTACATGAATTTGTATTATAGTATCTTGTATTGTATGACATGAATTTGTATTGTATTATAGTATATTGTATTGTATTACATGAGTTTGTATTGTATTATAGTATCTTGTATTGTATGACATGAATTTGTATTGTATTATAGTATATTGTATTGTATTACCTGGATTTGCATTGTATTATAGTATCTTGTATTGTATTACATGGATTTTATTGTAGTATCTTGTATTGTACTACATGGATTTGTATTATAGTATCTTGTATTGTATTACATGGTTTGTATTGTAGTATATTGTATTGTATTACATGGATTTGTATTGTATTATAGTATCTTGTATTGTATTACATGGTTTGTATTGTAGTATCTTGTATTGTATTACATGGATTTGTAATGTATTATAGTATCTTGTATTACATGGATTTGTAATGTATTATAGTATCTTGTATTACATGGATTTATATTGTAGTATCTTGTATTGTATTACATATATTTGTGTTGTAGTATCTTGTATTGTATTACATGGATTTGTATTATAGTATCTTGTATTACATGAATTTGTATTGTATTGTAATATCTTGTATTGTTTTACATGGATTTGTATTGTATTATAGTATCTTGTATTACATGGATTTGTAATGTATTATAGTATCTTATATTACATGGATTTGTAATGTATTATAGTATATTGTATTACATGGATTTGTATTGTAGTATCTTGTATTGTATTACATATATTTGTGTTGTAGTATCTTGTATTGTATTACATGTATTTGCATTATAGTATCTTGTATTACATGGATTTGTATTGTATTGCATTATAGTATCTTGTATTGAAGTACATGAATTTGTATTGTATTATAGTATCTTGTATTGTATTACATGGATTTATATTGTAGTATCTTGTTTTGTATTAGATGGATTTGTATTATAGTATCTTGTAGTGTATTACTTGGATTTGTATTGTATTATAGTATCTTGTATTGTAGTATCTTGTATTGTATTACATGGTTTTGTATTGGATTATAGTATATTGTATTGTATTACATGGATTTGTATTGTAGTATCTTGTATTGTATTACATGGATTTGTATTGTAGTATCTTGTATTGTATTACATGAATGTGTATTGTAGTATCTTGTATTGTATTACCTGGATTTGTATTATAGTATCTTGTATTGTATTACATGGATTTGTATTGTAGTATCTTGTATTGTATTACATGGATTTGTATTGTAGTATATTGTATTGTATCACATGGATTTGTATTGTAGTATCTTGTATTGTATTACATGTATTTGTATTATAGTATATTGTATTGTATTACATGGATTTGTATTGTATTGCATTATAGTATCTTGTATTGTATTACATGAATTTGTATTATAGTATCTTGTATTGTTTTACATGAATTTGTATTGTAGTATCTTGTATTGTATTACATGGATTTGTTTTGTAGTATATTGTATTGTATTACATGAATTTGTATTGTTGTATCTTGTATTGTATTACATGGATTTGTTTTGTAGTATATTGTATTGTATTACATGGATTTGTATTGTAGTATCTTGTATTGTATTACATGGATTTGTATTGTATTCTAGTATCTTGTATTGTATTACATGGATTTGTATTATAGTATCTTCTATTGTATTACATGAATTTGTATTGTAGTATCTTGTATTGTATTACATGAATGTGTATTGAAGTATCTTGTATTGTATTACCTGGATTTGTATTATAGTATCTTGTATTGTATTACATGGATTTGTATTGTATTATAGTATCTTGTATTGTATTACATGGATTTGTATTATAGTATCTTGTATTGTATTACATGGATTTGTATTGTAGTATATTACATTATATTACAGAATTTGTATTGTAGTATCTTGTATTGTATTACATGGATTTGTATTGTATTATAGTATCTTGTTTTACATGGATTTGTATTATAGTATCTTGTATTACATGGATTTTGTATTGTAGTATCTTGTATTGTATTACATGAATTTGTATTGTATTGTAGTATCTTGTATTGTATTACATGGATTTGTATTATAGTATCTTGTATTGTATTACATGGATTTGTATTGTATTATAGTATCTTGTATTGTATTACATGGATTTGTATTATAGTATTTGTATTGTATTACATGGATTTGTATTGTGGTATCTTGTATTATATTACATGAATTTGTATTGGAGTATCTTGTATTGTATTATATGGATTTGTATTGCATTATCGTATCTTGTATTGTATTACATGGATATGTATTATAGTATCTTGTATTACATGAATTTGTATTGTATTGTAGTATCTTGTATTTTAGTACATGAATTTGTATTGCATTATAGTATATTTTATTGTATTACATGGATTTGTATTATAGTATCTTGTATTGTATTACATGGATTTGTATTGTAGTATATTGTATTGTATTACATGGATTTGTATTGTAGTATCTTGTATTGTATTACATGTATTTGTATTATAGTATATTGTATTGTATTACATGGATTTGTATTGTATTGCATTATAGTATCTTGTATTGTATTACATGAATTTGTATTATAGTATCTTGTATTGTTTTACATGAATTTGTATTGTAGTATCTTGTATTGTATTACATGGATTTGTTTTGTAGTATATTGTATTGTATTACATGAATTTGTATTGTAGTATCTTGTATTGTATTACATGGATTTGTTTTGTAGTATATTGTATTGTATTACATGGATTTGTATTGTAGTATCTTGTATTGTATTACATGGATTTGTATTGTATTCTAGTATCTTGTATTGTATTACATGGATTTGTATTATAGTATCTTCTATTGTATTACATGAATTTGTATTGTAGTATCTTGTATTGTATTACATGAATGTGTATTGAAGTATCTTGTATTGTATTACCTGGATTTGTATTATAGTATCTTGTATTGTATTACATGGATTTGTATTGTATTATAGTATCTTGTATTGTATTACATGGATTTGTATTATATTATCTTGTATTGTATTACATGGATTTGTATTGTGGTATATTGCATTATATTACATGAATTTGTATTGTAGTACCTTGTATTGTATTACATGGATTTGTATTGTATTATAGTATCTTGTTTTACATGGATTTGTATTATAGTATCTTGTATTACATGAATTTGTATTGTAGTATCTTGTATTGTATTACATGAATGTGTATTGTAGTATCTTGTATTGTATTACATGGATTTGTATTATAGTATCTTGTATTGTATTACATGGATTTGTATTGTATTATAGTATCTTGTATTGTATTACATGGATTTGTATTATAGTATCTTGTATTGTATTACATGGATTTGTATTGTGGTATCTTGTATTATATTACATGAATTTGTATTGTAGTATCTTGTATTGTATTACATGGATTTGTTTTGTAGTATATTGTATTGTATTACATGGATTTGTATTGTAGTATCTTGTATTGTATTACATGGATTTGTATTGTATTCTAGTATCTTGTATTGTATTACATGGATTTGTATTATAGTATCTTCTATTGTATTACATGAATTTGTATTGTAGTATCTTGTATTGTATTACATGAATGTGTATTGAAGTATCTTGTATTGTATTACCTGGATTTGTATTATAGTATCTTGTATTGTATTACATGGATTTGTATTGTATTATAGTATCTTGTATTGTATTACATGGATTTGTATTATATTATCTTGTATTGTATTACATGGATTTGTATTGTGGTATATTGCATTATATTACATGAATTTGTATTGTAGTATCTTGTATTGTATTACATGGATTTGTATTGTATTATAGTATCTTGTTTTACATGGATTTGTATTATAGTATCTTGTATTACATGAATTTGTATTGTAGTATCTTGTATTGTATTACATGAATGTGTATTGTAGTATCTTGTATTGTATTACATGGATTTGTATTATAGTATCTTGTATTGTATTACATGGATTTGTATTGTATTATAGTATCTTGTATTGTATTACATGGATTTGTATTATAGTATCTTGTATTGTATTACATGGATTTGTATTGTGGTATCTTGTATTATATTACATGAATTTGTATTGGAGTATCTTGTATTGTATTATATGGATTTGTATTGCATTATCGTATCTTGTATTGTATTACATGGATTTGTATTATAGTATCTTGTATTACATGAATTTGTATTGTATTGTAGTATCTTGTATTTTAGTACATGAATTTGTATTGCATTATAGTATATTTTATTGTATTACATGGATTTGTATTATAGTATCTTGTATTGTATTACATGGATTTCTGTTGTAATATCTTGTATTGTATTACATGAATTTGTATTGTATTATAGTATCCTGTATTGTATTTAATGGATTTATATTATAGTATCTTGTATTGTATTACATGAATTTGTATTGTATTATCTTGTATTGTCTTGCATGAATTTGTATTATAGTATCTTGTATTACATGAATTTGTATTGTATTGTAGTATCTTGTATTGTAGTACATGAATTTGTATTGCATTTTAGTATCTTGTATTGTATTACATGGATTTGTATTATAGTATCTTGTATTGTTTTACATGGATTTGTGTTGTAATATCTTGTATTGTCTTACATGAATTTGTATTGTATTATAGTATCTTGTAGTGTGTCTCAACTGCAGTGCTTGGGTTGTTAGGCTTTCCTGGGTCAAGGATCCAATAGTATCTTGTATTGTAGTACATAAATTTGTATTTTATTATCTTGTATTGTATTACATGGATTTGTGTTATAGTATATTGTATTGTATTACATGGATTTGTGTTGTAGTATCTTGTATTGTATTACATGAATTTGCATTGTATTATAGTATCTTGTATTGTAGGACATGGATTTGTATTATAGTATCTTGTATTGTATTACATGGATTTGTATTATAGTATATTGTATTGTAGTATCTTGTATTGTATTACATGGATTTGTATTATAGTATATTGTATTGTAGTATCTTGTATTGTATTACATGGATTTGTATTATAGTATATTGTATTGTAGTATCTTGTATTGTATTACATGAATTTGCATTGTATTATAGTATCTTGTATTGTAGGACATGGATTTGTATTATAGTATATTGTATTGTATTACATGGATTTGTATTATAGTATCTTGTATTGTATTACATGGATTTGTATTATAGTATATTGTATTGTAGTATCTTGTATTGTATTACATGGTTTTGTATTGTATTATATTATCTTGTATTGTATTACATGGATTTGTATTATAGTATATTGTATTGTAGTATCTTGTATTGTATTACATGGATTTGTATTATAGTATATTGTATTGTAGTATCTTGTATTGTATTACATGAATTTGCATTGTATTATAGTATCTTGTATTGTAGGACATGGATTTGTATTATAGTATCTTGTATTGTATTACATGGATTTGTATTATAGTATATTGTATTGTAGTATCTTGTATTGTATTACATGGTTTTGTATTGTATTATATTATCTTGTATTGTATTACATGGATTTGTATTGTAGTATATTGTATTGTATTACATGGTTTTGTATTGTATTATAGTATCTTGTATTGTATTACATGTATTTGTATTGTAGTATGTTGTATTGTATTACATGAATTTGTATTATAGTATATTGTATTGTATTACATGAATTTGTATTGTAGTATCTTGTATTGTATTACATGAATTTGTATTGTGATCACAGTGTCTTCGCCCGGAAGCACCTTAGTTCTAAATATTCTTCTCGTCCGGTGGGAGAGAAATCCAAAACGAGATATCCGTAAGGATAGGAGGTAGCGTCTTTACAAGCGTTCAGTAGAAAGGCTCCTTGCCCCAGGAAAGCCTGACGACCCGAACACTGCAGTTGAGACACGTATCTGGGAGTTTTCATAAGCACGAGAATATGTGTATTCAGAGTTTCCTTTATAAGTTTACTATGTCACAAAATATTAAGACGCAAAAGCGAATACAGTTGTTGATTTCTGTTTTATTACTATGCATATCAAATAGCTAAATATATAACAACAAACATAAATGTAAAACATCCTTTATTACGATGTAATGCTGCTTTAAGTAACGATTATAACATTACAATTTTAAATGAGATATTTGACCCCACACCCACCAGGATAAATGACGTGTGTATTAGTTGTTTACAAACAATTTCAATAATTGGATACAGAACAATCGGGAAGTGACGGAAATAAACACTTGTCTACGTTGCCTCGCACGTCGGCGAAACCCTATACAATTCTCACTATTTTACAAGGAGTTTAACACTTAATCATGGGAACAGAATTGACGAGAACAATGAGGGCTGTCGGTGTATCGTTTACAACAAGTGCTGTTCTTGAAATTGATGAAGGTGACGACTTAGAGGAGTTGTTTGAAAGTACGTCGTCGGGGGCGTTTGAACCCCTACCTAATTGGGGGGGGAGCCCATTAAACATGAGGTTGAGGAGGTTACCCCGGGGTAATACCACAAAATCACGATACCGATGAAATGGGGGAAGATTTCATGAGTGTTATTGAGGGTTGCAAGCAGGTGGCGCAGAGATCTGATGAGGTATACCCATCCTGACACGACGTCACCGTGACGTTTGGCGGGAATGGACGACGGAACGTGCTCGCTGGACTCGGTTACAGTGGGATTCGGTGATGTTTAGCGATGAATCGCGGTTCTGTTTGCGTCGAGCGGATAGCAGAGAGCGGGTATATCGCAAACGCGGTGAACGTTGCGCCGATGCATGTGTACGTCAGGTCGATCTGTTAGGGGGCGGAAGCTTTATGGCGTGGGGCGATATCACCTTCGGCAGTCGCATTGAACTGTTAGTGGTGGACGGGAACCTAAACGCCCAGCGATACTGTGATGAGATCCTTGCGCCAGTTGTTGTGCCGTTCTCTAACGCCAAAAGAAACGTCACACTATTCCAACAGGACAACGCCAGGTGTCATACTGCTCGGATTTCCACCACATGATTGGAGCAGAACAATATTGAAACCCTGCCGTGGCCTGCTTTGTCACCAGACTTGTCACCCATAGAACATGTGTGGGATACGTTAGACCGCCGCGTCAGACGACGTCAGCCGGTAACGTTAAACCAACTGAGGGATGATTTGCGTCAGGAGTGGACACATATTGACCAGCAAGAGATTCAGACACCCTTCCGTTCGATGCGATGGCGGTGCATTGCAGTGAGAGACGCAAATGGTGCCCATACTCGGTATTGACGTCTGTGTGAAAACTCCATTAGACACATGTCCGACGAATTACGTCATCACGCAACAGACAGTTTCGGAGGCTCATTATGCTTTATGTGTTCCTCTTTCAAACATGTTGGACTATCATCTTATGAATTTTCAAAGAATTTTCTTAATAAATGTTGAAATTATAAACACATACACACCAGGTATCGTTTCTTTTTTGACTCAGTATAATATACAAACCCAAACGGTACACATTCGTGTATTGAAGGAAACATAGCTTCAGGGAAGAGCAGGTTAATAGATGCATTAAATATTACCCAGATGTGTTACCATATCACGGGGCACAAAGAACGAATTGATTAATGGATATTAAAAAGCCCCAAGGGGGGCGAGTACAACTTGTTAGATTTAACTAGCAAGTTTCCGAAACGTTACGCCTTACCGCTTCAGCTCATGACACAACACACCCAGCTATGATATTTTTTCTGGGTGTTGGAAAATACACGCCTAATGCTGCGGTCTCAGGAGAAATGGGTTGGATTCCACCTACTGTCCGTCAATGGAAGTCTATTGCATTATTTTGGACACGGTTAGCTAATACGAACAATTATAGACTGAATAAACGTATTGCACTCTGGGCAAACATTAAATCTGCTAATTGCAAAAACTGGTTTTATTTCGTCAAGAAGCATTTTGCAGATCATAATTTGGTTGAATTTTGTAATTTGTCTGTACCCATATCTAAACACACATTTGTAGATCGTGTAGAAAAATCTGATATGGTAAAATATGTAGCAGAGTGGTCTTCCTCTATAACTAGCGTTTCTGGTACATCCGGAAGAGGTCGCAATCAATTAAGAACATATTGTACATTTAAAACTGATTTTCGAACTGAGGAATATTGTAACCTAATTTTACCTACAAGACATAGGTCTGCATATAGTAAATTTAGGTGTGGAGTTGCCCCAATTCGCATAGAAACTGGAAGGTATGAAAATCTACATTTAGAAGATCGCAAATGTCCGTTTTGTAGTGTTTTGGAAGATGAACGCCATGTACTATTAGAATGTACCATATACACTGACCTTAGAACTGATCTTTTTGAAAAGGCAGTGTTGTATGAAGGCAACTTCCTTAATTTAAGCAAAACTGATCAACTTATTTTTCTGTTTACTGATCCATATCTAATTAGAATTTGTGCCAAGACCTGTTTTAATATACTTCAACGACGCTACTTTTACCTTAAATAATATATGATTTATTTTTATTTTTTAAATATATGTGTTAATACCTTTTATTTATCACAAGAAACAGCTGCTAATTAGTTCATTCTCGATCTGATCGAGGCTGATAATTGATCTTTTAAAATATTTCTTAATATGCACATTAGTGCCCTCTTTTCCATTTCAGTGTTTGAAACTTATGTATTTTAATTCATATTCAACAAGAGAATTAGCAACTGTTTCTTGGTTTTATGTTGTAAATACCTTGGTGAATTGTACTGTAATTATGTGATAGTCGTACTGTGATATATAGTCTCTTATAATTCTTTGAAGAATGGCCATGTACTGTTGTTAATGTGTAAGCTTTTATGTATATATTTTATGTAATGTACATGGATGAGACATAAATAAAGATTAAATCACCCACATGAAAACCGTATTGGACTCTAACGACACGCCTGTGGCTATCAACATTACCGAAAGATCTGTCACAACTAACAGAAAAGTGTTTGGATCACTAGCTGCCGAGCATATTTCCGACCTAGACATGTGTCTCTACATGAAACTCGGGGGAAACATCAAACCACCCCAGAGATATATATATATATGGATACACCCCCTGAAATTTGTATTCAGAGAATTAAAGAACTTGACAGATTTGGTGAAGAACGTATCGACATAGACTATTTGGTCAATATTAATAAACTCCATAATGTCTGGTTGAGCGAGGAAGACAACACTGTGTTGATTTTGACCCATGACTTTTGTGAACACTTGAGGTTGATCGAACTGTTTATACAGAACCTGACAGATTTGGTGAAGACATAGCCTATTTTGAACAAAATATGAATACTGATAGATTTTTCGTTTTTCATTAAGCATTTTTATTTTCATCAATAAATATTTATATAATGGTTGTACTGTCGCTATTACACCCAGCCGTTATAAGGGGGTTACACCCCTTAAATTAATTAGGAAACCCCTAAAACATGTAAATGTACCCCTACATGTTTATGGTGATGAACATAGTGTATGTTTATGGCGGTGCACATGTTTATGGTGATTAACATATTGTATGTTTATGGCGATGAACATATTGTATGTGTGTGGCGATGAACATATTGTATGTTTATGGCGATGAACATATTGTATGTTTATGGTGATGAACATATTGTATGTTTATGGCGATTAACATGTTTATGGCGATGAACATATTGTATGTGTATGGCGATTAACATGTGTATGGTGATTAACATATTGTATGTTTGTGGTGATGAACATATTGTATGTTTATGGTGATGAACATATTGTATGTTTATGGTGATGAACATATTGTATGTTTATGGTGATGAACATATTGTATGTGTATGGCGATGAACATATTGTATGTTTATGGCGATGGACATATTGTATGTTTATGTTGGTGAACATATTGTATGTTTATGGTGATGAACATATTGTGTGTTTATGGTGATGAACATGTTTATGGTGATTAACATATTGTATGTTTATGTTGATGAACATATTATATGTTTATGTTGATGAACATATTTTATGTTTATGGTGATGAAGAAAGTGTATGTTTATGTTGATGAACATATTGTATGTTTATGGTGATGAACAATGTGTATGTTTATGGCGATGCACATATTGCATGTTGATGGCGATGAACATTTGTATGGTGATTAAAATATTGTAGGTTTATGGTGATTAACATATTGTATGTTTATGGTGATGAACATATTGTATGTTTATGGCGATGAACATGTTTATGGTGATTAACATATTGTATATGTATGGTGATTAACATATTGTATGTTTATGGTGATGAACATATTGTGTGTTTATGGCGTGTTTATGGTGATGAACTTATTGAATGTGTATGATGATGAACATATTCGTATGTTTATGTTGATGAACATATTGTATGTTTATGGCGATGGACATATTTTATGTTTATGTTGGTGAACATATTGTATGTTTATGGCGTGTTTATGGTGATGAACATATTGAATGTGTATGGTGATGAACAAAGTGTATGTTTATGTTGATTATCATATTGTATGTTTACGGTGATGGACATGTTTATGGTGATTAATATATTGTATTATGTTGATGAACATATTGTATGTTTATGGTGATGAACTAAGTGTATGTTTATGTTGATGAACATATTGTATGTTTATGGTGATGAACATGTTTATGGTGATTAACATATTGTATGTTTATGTTGATGAACATATTGTATGTTTATGTTGATGTTATGTCATTCTCTCTACCACCACAACCATTTAGCACCAACAGAGGTCGCGGTCATAGACCTGGGAGATACAGTGGTGGCAACCAAGCTTCTGGTTATAGTCAGCAGGATTACAATCCGCAAGGATCACACCTGCAGCCGAACTCCGGACCAAGGTCATTTGGTCGCGGAAGAGGCATTTCCCAATATCGCCAATCGTTAAACTAGATACCGTCTCTGTTGAGGGCCAAACAGGGACTGGTGATCAAGTTGCCCAAACGAACCCACACCCACCAGAACAACAATTTGCGAACCGTCTTATAGGTTCACCGAATGAACATAATATTGTTATCAACGGCAGTTCTTTTAAAGCCTTGGTTGATACTGGTAGTCAAGTAACCACTCTTTCTCTTTCTTGTTTCAAGAGACTTTCAGATGTTGTATTACAACCTCTCACCACTCTTGGTCTTGACTTATCAATTGCTGATGGTTCACGCATGGGGTACTCAGGTTATTTTGAGTCTACCATCACATTACCGTTTTTATCTGTTTTTAAATTGGATATTCCTGTTCTGGTCATCCCAGACAATAGTTTTAACAGAACGTGTCCCGTCATTGTGGGAACAAACGTTCTTAGAAGGTGTAAGACATTTGTGTCCCCATCTTCAGACAATTCTACTGTTGACATCCCAGTAGAATGGAAGTCGGCGATGGATAGCCTCGACTCCCGGACCTTCTCAGTAAAAGCGTGCGGTACCAAAACGATTACGGTAGCACCATATGAGACAGTTACCATCAATGGGATAGTCCGAAATTTCGACAACAACATCTCATCTGTTGTCACTGAGACACCTGAAACTGTTACAGGTTATACAGTATGTCCTCGGATTGTTAAAGTCAATCAACAATCCACAGTTAAAGTCCCAGTCAGGATTTGTAATATGACTGCGAAGACTTTATCTTTTAAACCCAAAACACAGATTTGTGAAATTTCTGAAGCAACAGTTGTGGGTGATCTTTCTACATATATTTGCCAGGATACATCTTCAGATACCTCTCTCGAAGACCTGGGTGTCAACGTTGACAATACAAATTTGTCTCCGTCTCAAGTTTTGCGGTTTCAACAAGTCCTGGGTAAATGGAAACATGTATTTTCAAAAGACAGTCAGGACTTGGGTAAAACAAATCTTGTACAGCACAAGATAGTGTTAGAGGACAATACACCGTTTAAAGACCCATACAGACGAATCCCTCCAGCCATGTATGAGGAAGTGCGTCAGCACATAAAGGAAATGTTGGAGGCAGACGTTATTCGAGAGTCTGATAGTCCTTACTCTTCTAACGTTGTTTTGATTAGAAAATCCTCCGGTGCACTCAGGTTTTGTGTGGATTGGCGTCGATTGAACAACAAGACCCGTAAGGATGCTTTTATGTTACCCAGATTTGACGACACTATTGATGTCCTTTCTTCTGCCAAATATTTTAGTAAACTTGACCTACATTCAGCTTACTGGCAGGTCGAAGTTGCAGAAGAGGATAAGGCCAAAACAGCTTTTAGTGTCGGAGCACTGGGGTTTTATGAGTGGAACCGGATGGGTTTCGGACTCACCAATGCACCCGCAACCTTCCAGCGACTGATGGAAAAATGCATGGGTGATATGCATCTTAGAGAATGTTTAATTTTCTTTGATGACATCCTTATTTTCTCATCTACATTTGAGGAACACATAGAGAGGATTGAATCCGTCTTTCAACGGTTGGATCAGCATTACTTGAAGCTTAAACCTTCAAAATGCGAATTCTTCAAGAAATCCGTAA
Source organism: Archivesica marissinica (assembly GCA_014843695.1). NCBI lineage: Eukaryota > Metazoa > Mollusca > Bivalvia > Venerida > Vesicomyidae > Archivesica > Archivesica marissinica. The sequence continues at coordinate 22,462,454 of CM026392.1, read as the reverse complement.
CTTATTTGGGTCATGTCGTTTCGGATCAAGGTATTTCTACGGATCCCGGTAAAGTTTCCGCCGTTAAAGATTGGCCAGCATGTCACGATCTGAAATCTCTCAGACAATTTCTTGGATTCTCGGGCTACTACAGAAAATTTATAAAGGATTATGCCCAGATTGTACAGCCGTTAAACTCTTTATTAGAAGGACATGGTTTTAACCAGAAAAAATCCAAGAAAAAGACCAAGAAGAAGACCAAGACACCCGTTCCATGGATATGGGGTGATGCCCAGCAAGCTGCCTTGATACAATCAAAGATAAATTAACATCACACCCAATCTTGGCATATGCAGACTATTCCCAACCTTTTATTCTGCACACGGATGCATCGTCCCTTGGATTAGGAGCAGTACTATACCAGGTCCAAGACGGGAAGGAGCGTGTTATTGCATACGCATCCCGAAGTTTGAGACCCAGCGAGAGGAATTATCCCGCCCACAAGATGGAATTTCTAGCCCTTAAGTGGAGTATCACAGATAAATTCCATGACTACTTGTGTGGGAATGACTTTAAGGTGGTTACTGACAATAATCCCTTAACCTATGTCAAAACCTCTGCAAAGGTTGATGCAACAGGCCACCGTTGGCTAGCAGAATTAGCCAATTACAATTTTTATATTGAATACCGTAGTGGCAGCCAAAACGGAGACGCAGATGGATTATCTCGTCGATACGTTTTTCAAGACGAAATGAAAGCGATTTTTCAAGGTGCTGTAAATGCTACACCACTTGTCGACTGTTTATCATATTCGGCAGCTCCTCATTCGGCCGATGAGGAGATGTTTGAATCTGAACATGTTAACAAGATTGACTGGAAAGCTGAGCAATTGAATGATTTTACCATTTTAAGGGTGATTGACCTCCTCGAAAGCGGTTTTCTTCCCAGAGGGAGAGGATCCGAGTCAAAAGCTGTACAGCGTTTTCTCCGAGAATGGAACAGACTTCATCTCGATGAGGGAATTCTGTACAGAACCGCTTTCTTGGACGGCCAGTCAGTTCGTCAACTTGTTTTACCTGAATCCCACAGGACTATTGCCTTGAAGGGTATTCATGACGATGCTGGTCACCAGGGCAAGGAAAAGACCCTTTGGCTGGCCAGACAACGGTTTTACTGGCCTGGGTTGGAAGAGGATGTTAACAAGTACATCACCAATTGTAGCTCATGTATTAGACAGTAGACCCCTGTCAAACCTTTCGCAGAGCTTGTACCAATTTTTACCTCTAGACCTATGGAGCTAGTGTGCATCGACTTTTTAAAGCTCGAACCTAGCAAAGGTGGTGTGGAAAACATACTGGTTATAGTGGATCACTTCACCAGATATGCTCAAGCAGTGTCATGTCGCAACCAGACTGCACAAACCACTGCCAAGGCCTTGTATGACCATTATTTCCGTTTTTATGGTTTTCCCGAGCGACTTCACAGTGACCAAGGTCGAAATTTTCTTAGTAGGACTATACAGGAACTGTGTAAGCTCACGGGCATTCGTAAAAGCCGTACAACGCCGTACCACCCTATGGGTAATGGTTCAGCAGAACGATTCAACGGCACTCTTCTGTGCATGCTTGGTACCTTAGAGGAACACCAAAAGAGCGACTGGAAATCGTATATCGCCCCTCTTGTTCAAGCATACAATGGTACCAAGAGTGACGCAACCGGTTTTTCGCCACACTATTTAATGTTTGGGTGGCATCCTCGACTTTCTGTCGATGCCTACTTAGGCACAGATCCACAAGACATTGTTGAATTCACACCTACGACATATGTAGCCAAACTAAAGAACCGGCTAGAATATGCATATAGGGCAGCTGCCAATGAAGCTGGCAGGCAGGCTGCCAAGAACAAGGACAGGTACGACTGTAAAGTTCGTGAGTCCAAGATAGAAGTTGGAGACCGTGTACTTGTAAAGAAAGTCGGTATCAAGGGGACACATAAGCTAGCAGACAGATGGGATCGCGACCCTTATGTTGTGCTAGCTATACCAAACCCCGACATACCAGTATTTCGTGTACAACTTGAGAATGGCAAAGGACCAATCCGGACGTTGCATAGGAATATGCTCCTGCCATTCAATTGTGTACCCAGAGATACACCGACGGTGGATGTAAGTGTAGAATCTGAGATAGGCCATATCCGCAAGGAGTTGGCCAGAACCAATCTCAAGACACCACCAGTACATGTACCTCACGCAATCCAATCTGATAGTTCCGATTTAGATAGCGAAGGCGAAAGCGTCAAACTATACAGACCTCCAGCTTTGCGAAAGCATAATCACCCTGGATTGCTGCCTCCGACGATACCTAGGATGGTTCCTGCGACTACTGGTAGTCCAAACCATATTCCTAGCCGTATCGCCGAGAACAATCCAGGAGTGCAACACTCAACCAGATCTAACTCTGCGACATCTCAACCCTCTGTACCCAGTTTACTTGGTACCGGTAGTGCGATACCTGAATCTTCACAGATTCATGATATATCTTATAACACCACCTCAGAACCATCAGTACAGAGATCTGTCTCACATTTAGAGTCCATAATAGACCAACCTGTTGTCGTCCCTGCTGGCAATGCCCAAACTCCTGAACCGACCCGTCGTCCGGTGCGCCAAAGGAAGCCACCGGACCGGTATGGAGAATGACCTATATTTGACCTTAAACACACGAGGAATAGCGGTACAAATCTGACGGTCGACGCACTAAACACACGAGGAATAGCGGTACAAATCTGACGGTCGACGCACATCGTATTTGCCACATGCGAGGCCCTGCATGGTATACATCTAATACATGAGCACCACTTATATCTATTATGACCCACGTACATATCAGAGGTTATAAATTGCTGAAATTGAAGTTCTGTATTTTTATAGTACTTACAACTGGTATAAACAATTCAACTCCACTTATGGCCCAAATAAGGCTGGTTGCGCGGGTTAGGCAGCCAGTTCCTGCATTGCTGTACCACACATTCAGGCATCAGTTCCCTCTTATGCCAAGTACAGTCTCCTCTTCTAGCCGCTACTTTTCTCTCTATATATCTGACATCTTTCCATGCGCCACAATTATATAGCATTGCCCAAAACCTCCTGTATAGAAGCTTTCTCTCAGGTGAATTTAGATTATGCGGTGGACGATTATTAGCAGGCCACCAACGTTGTTTGTTCTGTTAATTTATTATGCAAGGGGAACACAAGCACAGTGGACACTCAGCAACACCTTCAGCATGCTGAGGCATAGGGGGAGGTACGTAAGCAGCCTCTGCAACGGGCATGGCGGTGGCTGTTTCTTCTATTTCCATCTCTACGTCCCAGTTCTTATTTTGCAAGAACGTCAGCAATTCTTTTCTCTGCTCATCAGTTACATACATTGTTATTTTACTCAATGGCATCTTGTAGAAATCGGCAGAATATGTGTAATACTCGTATGTTCAAGAGATTATAATTATAATATTATACATGTACTCATAGCATTCACTGTGATTATTATGTAGCATCAATATCGGTAAACACACACTGACACAGAGAAATATTTAAAATATAACAGAAAACTTGTGAATAATACTGTAGATATATAATTAAATGAAGTATGAAGGTTACCATATAACGAACACATATAGTTTATTCATATAAATACATACATATTATATACATGCATACACATTTTCAGTCTCAGTGATTACGCTACGGCTGATGAGGCACCTACATAACATGTAATCTATGTCCTTGGGCTGATCTGGATTATGTAGTTTGAATACTCATAACTATCAATTTTCTTTACAATCAATAATATACGTTTACTTAAATTGTCAGGGCCTCATTTTGACTAATTCTCAGCTCACAGAGTGATCGTGCATATTAACCGTTAGAAAATACCTACAGACGCCAAATTATACTGAATGTACTGCTACATTGTTGATACAAGCCACTAATCACATGGAACAGGTAGTAAAGTATAAATCTTTACAATTGGACGGGGTCAAACTGCAGGCCTTTAATTGTACACGGGGATTCCCCGATATTTAAACAAGCGACCGCTGGATCGATCGATAAATCTACTCGTTACGCTTTACTGCCCCCCCCCCCTCAAGCCTCCCGATATCGGAGGCTTATTTTACATTTTTACATAGAACATAGAAGGGAGGCTTGGGGTGGCGCAGAAATCTCATTTCCTATTCATCAAATAGTCTATTACATGGTTTAGTAAATTTAGATATGGTGTTGCAACATCCGTATTGAAACTGGAAGTTATGAGAATTTAGGTATAGACGATCGTAAATGTCCTTGTTGTAATGTGTTAGAAGATGAGGATCATGCTATATTAGAATGCACAATGTGTAATGATCTTAGAACAGTATTCTTTGAGAAAGCAATATTAGTTGACAATAATTTCTGTAATATGACAAAATGTGATCAATTTATATTTCTCTTCGGTAATCAGTCAATGATAAGAATGTATTACAAAACCTCTATTAATATATTACAGCGTCGATACGTTTACCTTTGTAAATAATGTCCTCATTATTGTATTATTATTATTATATACTACAAGAAGCAGCTGCTAATTAGGTCATTCTCTATTTCATCCAGGCTTTCACTCAATGTAATAACATGCATATCATTTATATAATAAACATGCTATTTTTATAATGTGATATGTTTTGTTGCAATATGTCTCTTATATTTCTATTCATAATGGCTATGTACTTTTAATATGATTGTTTAATTTTGTCTTTGCATTATGTGTATATACATATATAGAGACTTGAATAAATCGTCATTCAAATTGCTACTGAACTAAAATTAGCTATCGGTCTATACATGTCCGTGATATTTACGAAATGTATTCCTGTCAGGGGCGTGTCCATTCAATAGTTGCCATGGTGTTTTAATATGGTAGCACGGGGAGAGGAGATCGATTAACAGTCTTTCAGATGGGATGTTAAACCGAGGTATCGTGTCGGTGCTTTACATCGTGCACGTAAAAGAACCAGAGGAGATTCTGGAATGAGTCTCTGTCTGTATCATTGCACTATCCTCCTAACAACTAAAATGACTAATCTCTTCAGGAGGCGTCGCTCATATGAGCAACCGGTAGCGACGATAAATAAACGTAAAAAAAAAGATTAATACATTCTAGCTGATGGACTGAGACAGTCACGTACTTTGAAATTAAACGTCCTATTGTATGAAACGATCAGGGAAGAACAAATCGGACAAAATGAAACCGTAATTGCTGAATGAAATGGACACTGTAAACCTCTGGAATGGTTGCGAAGAAATCAAAACACATATCAATTAATATGGCGCCATTCGCAACGAACATTTTGGCATATTTCGGAAAGAACGGTTCTATCGGAACCGAATAATAACAGAGTGTGTTGCTTAAATAAAATTATTGAAAGTTTCAATTCGATTATTTCTTCAAACTTAAATCTCTTCTATCCTGAACATAAGCAGTATTTACTTGTGTATATATATTTAATAAGTAGCAGACTAACAACAAACCATGTAACTTTAAAGCCAAACAGCAGACGTCACGCTTGATTAATTCTACGAAGACACCGTTTTCATCGTGCTACGTTACAGTACTGGAATACATAGTAGAAACGTTGTCAGTCTAATGTTCATGAAATTAACAAAAGACCACACGAATATTCGATTGCAAATATAATCGACATTCGTTGCCATCCCTGTATAACGAAACTTAAATATCACTGTGACTAACTCATTGAAATATAGCTAATTGGTAAACGAATAACTAATTGTTGATTTTTGTTATATATTATGCAAATAATATACGTATGCCTCAATTAATTAATACTGCACATACTGTCCTCGATATGTATGATGTTGTGTTTGGATTTATTGTAACCGCTAGGTTATGTTTATGGCGAGGAACATAATGTATGTTTATGGTGATGAACATATTATATGTTTATGGTGATGAACATATTGTATGTGTATGGTGATGAACATATTGTATGTGTATGGCGATGAACATATTGTATGTTTATGGTGATGAACATATTGTATGTTTATGGTGATGAACATATTGTATGTTTATGGTGATGAACATATTGTATGTTTATGGTGATGAACATAGTGTATGTTTATGGTGATGAACATATTGTATGTGTATGGTGATGAACATATTGTATGTTTATGGCGATGAACATATTGTATGTTTATGGTGATGAACATATTGTATGTTTATGGTGATGAACATATTGTATGTTTATGATGATGAACATATTGCATGTTTATGTTGATGAACATATTGTATGTTTATGGTGATGAACATATTGTATGTTTATGGTGATGAACATATTGTATGTTTATGGTGATGAACATAGTGTATGTTTATGGTGATTAACATATTGTATGTGTATGGTGATGAACATATTGTATGTTTATGGCGATGAACATATTGTATGTTTATGGCGATGAACATATTGTATGTTTATGGTGATGCACATATTGTATGTTTATGATGATGAACATATTGGATGTTTATGGTGATGAACATATTGTATGTTTATGGTGATGAACACATTGTATGTTTATGGTGATGAACATATTGTATGTTTATGGTGATGAACATATTGTATGTTTATGGTGATGAACATATTGTATGTTTATGGTGATGAACATATTGTATGTTTATGGTGATGAACATATTGATATTGATCGGCATAGATAATCAGACAGAGCTACATTTAAAAACTACAATTATTAACTATTAACAGCCCCAAAAAAAAACACCATAATATGGATGGTTAAATATATGTTCATTTATTTATCTCACTGGAAGTACACACTAAGTGACATTTTATTTAAATATTGATATAATTTATTCATGTGCTTACTAGTAGCTCCGATTAACTACAATTTCTATTTCTAAATTAATATAATAAAAACAGAACATTATGAGTAGTCTGGTACAGAACAACGATTGGACGAACTTAAACTAGGAAGTATTGAACAAGAATGACAAGTCAATTACTGTCTAGTATAAATTGCACACATTCGTTTGCAAACCCTTGTTAATGTTGCCAGTACTTATAGTCGCGCAGTAAAGTTTAAACTTTATTTATTTTAACAACTTATATTAATCATCTCTTTGGCGCGGATGAAAGCATAACTGTGGTCATTCGTCGCACATTTGATAAACTTTTAAAAAATAACTTCATGTTGAGTAATCAGCACTGGAAATGAAAGAGACGATTCTCGTCATAGTCCTGGGCGGCTTGATCATCGCTTGCACTGGTAAGGTTTTAATTTTTATGTTTTCCAATGAAATATAGAAAGTTACCAGTGAAATAAAATGTGTTATTTCACATGCTGAGCGCATTTGGATTATGAAATAACACTTTGTATTATTACTGCCTTATGTTTGTGGTTTCCATCCACTGTTAGTTTGAAATAATGATTGCGACAAAGACATGAGATGTAATAGCACGGTTAACATAATCCATTGCGTACCATTGTCTTTCCGCCTGTGTAGTATTTTATTATATAGATAAACATAGATAAAATGACAAATAACTAAATGTTCGCTATAAAGCACCGCTGTTGTCTTGTTCATAGAAACTATGTTTCCCAAAATTACAGGTAGTATGGCGATTATCCCATGTTAAAGAAGTTTGTATTATTTTCAATTTCAGGCCCCAAAGAGGGCCTTATTTATTATCTACGACAAAGATAATTAGATGGGACCAGAGAGCCACCCCCTAGTAGCTTCACAGTCTAATATTGTAATCAATACATAAAATAAATGCACATTTATCAATATAGTAATATGGAGTGTACAGTGTGCAATGATCCTCCAACATCTAAAATGACTAATATCTTCAGGAGGCGTCGCTCATAATTATGGGCAACCGGTAGCGACGATAAATAAGACGTAAAACAAACAGTGCAATGATACAAACAGAGACCCATTCCAGAGTCTCCTCTGGTTCATTTACGCGCACGGTGTAAAGCACCGACACGAGACCTCGGCTTAAAGTCCAATCTGAAAGACTGTTAATTTTATTAGGGTCAGACGGGGGATAGAACATGCGATTACCAGTCCAGGGTGTTACCACTGGACTACAGATCCGTCTGCCAAAAACAATAAAACAAAATAGCATGGTTAAATAGACACACGTGTAATACCCGGAAGGTCGCGGCATGACAGCTGGCTTTTGGCACATTCGACAAATAGTTTCTGTTCATGCGTTATTTGTTTGAAACCCAGCTGTAGCCGTTAGGATTGTATCCTTTAGGCAATGCACTTAAATTCCACACTGCCTCTTCTCTCTCCCTCGTGGCGATCGATTCCAACAGGAAATGGTCTCGAAAGTGATTAATATGTAAATAATGTTGTTATAACTTGTAGCTTTTTTCCTCGACACAAATTTGATTATTAGGGACTATTTACTACGGCGTATGGATGCAGCCATGTTGATTGCCTTGAGATGTAATAAGGCTCGAAGTATACTGGCAAATAGACGTCCCCCCAATTTATGGTTGTGTTTACTGTGGTAATGTGATAAATAGGATATTACGCTCATGGTGATTTCATACCATATTTCATAAACTATTCGTCGTACAGCACATGGTGTTTTGGACCCATTTTGTTTTTTTAAATTAGGTTTAATATATATAGGTATTGCTAGATAAGATACATTTTATTTTGAGTCGGCAAGACATATCACAAATAACTTAAGCTCTGATACCCGACTATATAACAACATGTGTATATGAATAACAAGAGTAAAACAGCTATGGGAAATAAAAAATTGAATTCAATTAGACACTCTATGTTAAAACAGAACATGCTTATTTAGTCGAACAGTAACATTAGACATAAGATGAACATAAGAAGCTACATAATAAAATAATAAGACAACAGTCATGCAGGCAACTAAGATGATTTATAAAAGAAAACTAAAAATGCAATCTAAACTATAGCCGGTCTACACACATTATTAACATACATACTAGTCAACTCATTGTTTATTCTCTACGGTATTAACATAAATACTATTCAACTCATTGTTTATTCTCTACGGTATTAACATAACTACTATTCAACTCATTGTTTATTCTCTACGGTATTAACATAAATACTATTCAACTCATTGTTTATTCTCTACGGTATTAACATAAATACTATTCAACTCATTGTTTATTCTCTACGGTATTAACATAAATACTATTCAACTCATTGTTTATTCTCTACGGTATTAACATAACTACTATTCAACTCATTGTTTATTCTCTACGGTATTAACATAAATACTATTCAACTCATTGTTTATTCTCTACGGTATTAACATAAATACTATTCAACTCATTGTTTATTCTCTAAGGTATTAATAACCCAACGATATATGAGGTATTTTGTTTTTAAACTATTCTTTACCTTAAATTCGCCTAAAGATAAGGACTTTCGAAATTACACTTTTCGTGTAGTCACAATTTGTTCAAGCTGTACATTTCAAACAGACGAAACAACATGCGATAACTGAGCGCGAGTTTTTTCGCCCTCAATTCCAAAGGCTACTTGTATCAACCAGGCCTGGCGGCTATTCACCTTTTCTTCAATCTCAAACTCAAAGCTTCGGATTGGTTGTGCACAGAGCAAATATCAGACTAACCAATCAAATTACTTGAGCTAGAGTTTGAGATCTGAGAAAAGGTCCAGTTGTTTGATTGGTTGGTGCTGAGTTGTACCTGCCAGCTGAACCAATCAGAATATAATAACTGTTGTTATCTATAATTAAAATGAACGTCCCATTAGTTTGTACATAGACACAGACAGATGCATGTGTCGCCGGTCCCTTGTCTGCACTGACTCTTACACCTCCTAACGGGTATATGGATTTCGAGGGGGTGGGTTTGAGTGAAGACTCGACGCAATAATTTATAATGGATGATGACGTTTATTTACTTCCTTTCCTGAAAATACATTGATTTTCATACAAAGTAAATTAACAAATCACATAATGCACAAATCACATTCTTATGAGTTTGACAGAATACAGCTGTCAAAATATGTAAACAATACATCCAGGTGTGTTAGAGCATAGCATCTAGTAAAAATACACGAGCAAGTTTACATTTCAAAATACATACACAATTACAGGTGACTATCAATTCGATATCAACCTAATAAATAGACTGAAGTTTATAAATCACAAAAACTATTTTTACCTGGCTACCTATCCAATATAGTCATAACAATTATATTATAAATATACGCCCAAAATGGCGATTTATCATCTATTCAAAAGCTGACCTGAAAGTGACCAACAATTGTAATTGGTTAGAATATGTCACATGCAAATTGTTAGTATGACCATTTATAAATACATTTTACATATATACAAGTTGCAAACGATATACGTTAAGTATGGAACGCCAGAAAGGACATAATATACGGGGGGGGGGTAAAAACAATAAAACAACTGAATATTTTCCCTGTAACGTTTATTGATGGTTTATTAACGATTGCTACGATTGCGATCCAATTCCAGGCTATGACACATGCAATACATAAATACTATAATCGCAAAAGCACATGCACGTGACACATGTAAGAGAATGTTCCGTATTATTAAAATATTCACTGTCACACTCACACCGAGGTTAAATATTGATATATTGTCACACTCACACCGATGTTAAATATTGATATACTGTCACACTCACATCGAGGTTAAATATTGATATATTGTCACACTCACACCGAGGTTAAATATTGATATAATGTCGCACTCACACCGAGGTTAAATATTGATATACTGTCACACTCACACCGAGGTTAAATATTGATATACTGCCACACCCACAGGTGGACGTCGTGATAGCGCAGTGGATGCGCGTTCGCTTCAGGTGCGAAAGGTCCGGAGTTCGAGCCCCACTGGGGCCATTACGATTGTGCCCTTAGGCAAGGCATTTAAATTCCAAGTTATTGATATACTTGCACACCCACACCGATGTTAAATATTGATATACTGTCACACCCACACCGAGATTAAATATTGATATATTGTCACACCCACACCGAGGTTAAATATTGATATACTGTCGCACCCACACCGAGGTTAAATATTGATATACTATCACACCCACACCGAGGTTAATATTGATATATGGTCATACCCACACCGAGGTTAAATATTCATAATATACTGTCGCACTCACACCGAGGTTAAATATTGATATACTGTCACACTCACACCGAGATTAAATATTGATATACTGTCACACCCACACCGAGGTTAAATATTGATATAATATCACACCCACACCGAGGTTAAATATTGATATATGGTCATACCCACAACGAGGTTAAATATTGATATACTGTCGCACTCACACCGAGGTTAAATATTGATATACTGTCACACTCACACCGAGGTTAAATATTAATATACTATCATACTATATCGAGGTTAAATATTGATATATGTTCACAGTCACACCGAGGTTAAATATTGATAAACTGTCGCACTCACACCGAGGTTAAATATTGATATATTGCCACACCCACACCGAGGTTAAATATGGATATACTGTCACACCCACACCGAGGATAAACATTGATATATTGTCACATTCACACAGAGGTTAAATATTGATATACTGTCGCACTCACACCGAGGTTAAATATTGATATACTTTCACATCCACACCGAGGTTAAATATTGATATATTGCCACATCCATCCGAGGTTAAATATGGATATACTGTCACACCCACACCGAGGATAAACATTGATATATTGTCACATTCACACCGAGGTTAAATATTGATATACTGTCGCACTCACACCGAGGTTAAATATTGATATACTGTCACGCTCATATCGAGGTTAAATATTGATATACTGCCACACCCACACGTGGAAGTCGTGATAGCGCAGTGGATGCGCGTTCGCTTCATGTGCGAAAGGTCCGGAGTTCGAGCCCCACTGGAGCCATTACGATTGTGCCCTTAGGCAAGGCATTTAAATTCCACATTATTGATATACTGTCACACCCACACCGATGTTAAATATTGATATACTGTCACACCCACATCGAGATTAAATATTGATATATTGTCACACCCACACCGAGATTAAATATTTATATACTGTCACACTCACACCGAGATTAAATATTGATATACTATCACACCCACACCGAGGTTAAATATTGATATATTGTCACACCACACCGTTGTTAAATATTGATATATTGCCACACCCACACCGAGGTTAAATATTGATATACTGTCACACTCACACCGAGATTAAATATTGGTATAGTGTCATACTCACACCGAGGTTAAATATTGATATACTGTCACACCCACACCGAGATTAAATATTGATATAATGTCACACCCACATCGAGATTAAATATTGATATATTGTCACACCCACATCGAGATTAAATATTGATATATTGTCACACCCACACCGAGGTTAAATATTGATATACTGTCACACTCACACCGAGATTAAATATTGATATACTATCACACCCACACCTAGGTTAAATATTGATATATTGTCACACCACACCGATGTTAAATATTGATATACTGTGAAACTCACACCGATATTAAATATTGATATACTGTCACACTCACACCGAGGTTAAATATTGATATACTGTCACACCCACACCGAGATTAAATATTGATATATTGTCACACTCACACCGAGGTTAAATATTGATATATTCTCACACTAACATCGAGGTTAAATATTGATATACTGTCGCACTCAATGAGATGCACTATTTATATAATATCACTCTCTATGAACGACCGGTGCTGACATTATATAATTATATATAATTATATATCTCTTTCTATGAAAGACCGGTGCTGACATTAAATATATATCACTTTGATGCTGACATCTGCTACATGAATTCACGATTTCACTTTCACGAATTCACGATATCAGCTTCACAAGTTCACGATATTCAACTACACGATTTCAATTCTTCGTGAAATACTCGGGTCAGAACTCGTCTGTCGTACTTTTCAGTAACAGTGGCACAATGTACAGCAAGTCGTAACTCTCAATACATTGTAACGTACGCACGCGCACTCGCACACGCACGCGCACACGCGCAATCGCACACGCACACTATTGTTGTGCAATGTTTGTTGTAAACATGTTTTACTATGCTAAATGAATGTTGGGTACGATGAACGTATACTTTCTGTATGAAAAGAGTGCTATACAAATTTAATTTAATAATAATAATTATTGCATACGTTACTATAAATAGTAACATATTCTTGGCGTGACCTCGTCGGCGTTCTCTCGTATACGATGACCCGGATGCTGATGAACTCGTGGCAGCTCTATTTGTATCGGTCATGGCATTTGTTTTCCGTCCTGTGCGTGTTGTACCATAATTATTATTATGAATGTTTCTCTTTATCGAAGCTACAGATGATTCCTTGTTCATTGTTTTCAGTTGTTCTTATGCATATTCGTACGTCTGACATGTTTGAATTGCCTTTTCTAAAGTTAATTTCTCACCTTCAGTTATTAATTTTTCTCGCATTTTCTGTGACCTGATGCCGAATACAATTCTATCCCTAAGTAAGTCTTTTCTATATTCATCCCCAAAAGCACAGTCATTTGCTAATATTTTTAGCTTTGTCACATACTGCTCGAAAGTGTTTTCTCCTTGAATTTCGTTGTTGAATTTATAACGGCAAAATACTGGATTCGACTTTGGCTGTAGATGCTTGTGAAACGCATCAAACACTGCCTTCGGATTTTTCTGGTCATCCTCCGATAAGTTCATCGTATCGAATATTTCTTGGCCTTTTCCTCCTAGCCACAACAACATCATTGTCACCTTCATTTCACCCGATTTTTCATGTAATGGGCCTTTAAAAATCAATTCCGTTTGTTGACGAAATTTTTTAAATGTTTCCAGCAGATTTTGGCTTTCCCAGTCCATTCTAGGTGTTGGTACACCTGTTAAATCCATACTGATTTAGTCAATAAGTCACAACATATAATCCAGTGAATGTGCAATATAATTCCTACAATTTGAATGTACAGATACAATTCACAAAGTCATAATTTCTGACACCATGTTATGTTTTGGTATTAACTATAGAACGACAATAAGTGCTTAATATGTTCTAACTATATTTATTGAAATACATATATAATGATAAAGTAATATATGAACAGAGATGTTAACTCAATGGAAGCTGGTAGAGAAAAGCCCCGGTATCAGAGAGGCAACGATTTACATACACTCTCTGCTATAGATATAAACCAGCCTATGATGTATTTCAACTAGCCCAATAATAGAACATCATGTATGAAATATATATTTGGTTTAACATTGTCCTCTTTAATTTGAATTTTAACATACGCATTGTACCTAAGACTTTAAACGCAGATGCTGCTATGTTTAAAATATGAGTATGCCAAGTACCATCGTCGCTACGTGTAACACCAAGGTGTTTAAGAGTTTGCACAAAATTAAGTTGTGTGTTCTGAAAATAAAGAGTAGGGATTATGTGATTATTTTTGCTAAGAGACATGAACATAACTTCTGTTTTAGCCGCGGATTAAATTGAACCAACCATCGCCTTGCCAACCATCGCCTTGCCAACCACATCGCCTTGCCAACCATCGCCTTGCCAACCATCGCCTTGCCCAAGTGGCAATACTATCAACATCATGGTTAATGATTTATTGTATGTGTAGATTATTATTGGAACTGACTGCAATGGAACTATCATCGGCGAGCAGTCTAGTAATGCTATGAAGTGAGTCAGCAATATCATGTACGTAGATCAAAAATAATAGAGGTCCAAGAACCGAGCCCTGGGGAACTCCAGCATTTACATTTTTCTCCTCTGAAAAAGAAGAATTTACACACACCCTTTGTGTTCTATTCTTTAAGTAATTTGATAACCATTTGATTATATCTTCAGAAACACCATATTGTCTAAGCTTAAATAGAAGACCTTTGTGCCACGCCCTATCGAATGCTTTACTTATGTCGCAAAAAACAATGCAGGTGGATTTTCTCTCATCGAAGGCTTTACATCTCTGGTAATAAATGTCAATATGTTGATAACTAGTTGAGTGTCCTGGTAAAATCCCGGATTGATTCACGAATATAAGTTCATTTTCGTGTAAATAATTATAAATATGTTTGAACATAATTCTCTCCAACACTTTGCCTACACAACTAATCAAAGAAATAGGTCTATAATTTGAAGATATAGATTTGTCTCCCTTTTTAAAAAGAGGTATTACGTTCGCTGATTTCAAACACTCCGGATATTGAGATAAAATGACTGATCTATTAGACAGCATTGATAAAGGTAGACCATCGAAAGGCGTGTTTCTTTTAACATTCTATGACTGATTTGGTCCGGTCCACTTGCCTTATTGGTAACCAAGTTTGACAAAATATCGATTACGTCTTGTTCAGATATATTAAACTGATTGAATGAATTGTTTGATTTAAGCGTGAACAAGGGTAAATATGCATTTGAATCGTCTATGGTCGATATAGAGACAAAACAATCATTAAGTACATTGACCTTATCTTCGCCTGTGAACGCTAACGAGTCTGTACTATTCAACAGAGGTGGGATGGAATTGCAACTTGTTGAATTTTCTTTGACTAGTAATATCACGATTTTCCAGTACTCACACTGGTTGTTTGACTTCGCATCATTTAGTGTAAACTCAATATTATTAAAGAAAATTTCTTTTGCATGTTTTTTCATATTGTTGACCTTGTTGCGAAGTGACTTGTATGAATTTCCAATCCTTTAATTTTCCGCTAGATGTAGCTATTTTCTTTTGCCTGTCACGTTATCTAGATGATCTCCTTATTTCGGAATTATACCACGGTTTATCATTTGGTCTTACAATAATTAATTTTGAAGGAATACATGATTTGCATAACTCAATGAATTTATTAGTAACATTTGACGCGGCTATGTTAATGTCCTCCTGATTTATGAATGACCAGTCAGTTGTGTGAACGTTTTCATTTAATTCAACAAAATTTGCTCTTTTATAATTCCAAACTCTGCGTGTAAACGGGGCATTAGGTCGAAGGTTTATTTGAATGAATACATATGTTCCGTAGTGGTCACTGATATTTGCATCTGTTTTAAACACTCCTGAAGAAGGCATTGGATATTATTAGAGACATCAATTGGATCAATCAAGGTACTCGAATGCGGACTCACGCGTGTTGGTTCAGTGATTACATTACGCATATTGTTCACTAATAAAATATCACGAAATTTAGTATTGTTTAAGTTTAACTGATCTTCATTAACGTATCCAGCTATCACTAAGTTGCTTGATAAATCAAGGGCATCATCAATACAAATGTTAAATCGTTCCCAAAATTCAACAGGACAATTAGGCTGTCGATATACGTTGCAAAGTAGGTATGACTTTCATCTTTAAATTCAATCCATATTGATTCGGGAAGTATATTTTCCAAGTGTAATATATGCCTAGAATGATAAATTGATGATACATACACGAGCAGACCTCCAGAATGTGTAGTCTTATCTTTCCTATAAAATGACCCAAACCCGTCTAATTGTAGACTATCATCATTAATTTCAAAAGACAATTTAGTTTCAGTAAAACACAGGATTCCATAATCAAGAAAGTTATTGTTAACATATTCCAGCTTATTTCTAATACTGCGGATATGTTGGTGGAAGATGGACATCGATGCAAAACTAAATTCAGGCTCCGGATTTTCTTCAATATCACCGGACAATAAAAGCAAACATTTCATGAACAGTAAATAGTACAAAGCACTTACGTGGTGTGTCAATATAACTGATCTTAATGCATATTGTATATATCTTAATATGACAAGAAACCAAATGTAAATATCATGGCTTAGCCTCGATTTGAAGATATATGTTTTCTGAAATCTCTGCCTGAAATTATTGAACAGCCCAATGGTTGATCTATATGAAATTAAATCATTCACTACTACATGAATTCTCGATTTCAACTTCACGAATTTATGATATCAGCTTCACAAGTTCACGATATTCAACTACACGATTTCAATTTCAATTCTTCGTGAAATAAGTCAGTATAGGTCTGTCGTACTTTTCAGTAACAGTGGCACACTGTACAGCAAGTCACACAAACACGCACGCACGCATGCACACGCACGCACACACACATATATATATATATATATATATATATATATATATTATATATATATGACAAGTTAATATTTTCGGTAATATAACACACGTTTACCAATATTCCCAATGAACTTGGCACATGTACTCTCCGATGTTATAAGACACTGTGATACACTATTGTAAATTACAAGAAACATTTTAGAACATTCGTATTGGTGCAACAGTCAAATGGAGTCTATTCCGAGGAGAATATCACAGACGTAGCGGGAGCCTCGTAGGTAGGGATCGATCCAATCAATCACTGGACTTTAGTTTGGTGTGTTCCATCTAACGATGCACCTATAACATTTTGCATTTTATTTCTTAACCTTTATTCTTTTATGTACTTTTGTTAATAGGTTTGATAAACATTTTACATGGTTTTATTTTTATTATTATTTTTAATTTTTTTTTTATTCCTATCAAAATTTGGTAATTGTTGTCCTTAATGTTGACTATTGTTGTGTAATGTATGTTGTAAACATGTTTTACTATGCTAAATGAATGTTGGGCACGATGTACGTATACTTTCTGTATGAAAAGGGTGCTATACAAATCTGGTTTAATAATAATAATATAGTGCTAAACCTGAACTGCTATCTAAAGCCATACAGTAATCGATACGATCGATATTGCCCGAATGAACTTATGTCCATGACAGATGATATCGTACTGATAAAACATTAGCTACATACCAAGCGGGTTAATTTAGTAAACATTAAAGACATGGTTTGAAAAAAGGGTTTATTCCCCTGAATGTCAATATCTTATAAATAAAACACATTGCTGGATATGATTACGACGCAATAACAAAGTACAGTTTATTCCGAATTACACAGCCACAGATTGCGATGATACGAAGCCATTGCCAGATAGGGAAAGACGGGCACGAAACTATCAAGCCGATGGGGAACTGGGCGGCGATCCGTGGGTAGACGATGAATACACTGGGCCTGACTGGTTTAACGTGGGAGACTACAGAATGCCTGACAGTAGAACAAAACCAACATTTAAGTGGTGCGGGACAAAACAACCGATTTACATAGAAGGTATCATCACAATAATCTTATATCATTCATTTCTAGTTTTAGAAGTGGATACACAGCAATCACCGAGACACGTTCGGCCGAAGTCAGACTTATGTACTCTGTTTAGGTTTATGCTTGGAATGAATCCAATTAAACACAAATGTATTATCGACAGGTATACCTGCAATCTTGTTCCGATTTATTTGAATGAACATTTTCAATTAAGATATCGCAATGCAGTAACTTCAGATATGACTTTGAGATATGCTTCAAATATTGATCTCTATATTGCAAAACATAGATGTCAAATGTACAAGAAATCTTTAGAAACTCTGGTCCAAATATATGGATGTGTCTACCATTGGCAATTAAGACGCACAGATCTTTGAATATGTTCAATACAAAATGTAAATTATAGATACAACAACTTTGAAATCGGTAGACACTAGATATATAATGATTGTCATTCATTATGCTTATGTCGTTTTGTATTTCGATAACATTACCTGATTTGCTTAAGTTACATTGTACAACAGTATACATGTATATTGCATGGCATAACTGTGTACTTTGTATTTAATTGTAAACTATGTGCATTAATGCTATAATGTTAAGAAATTTAAGAGGGCCTTAATGAAGATTAGTTCAGAACTAATTAGGTCACACTCTATAAATAAAGAAAGCTATCTCTTAGGTATTGTTTTGCATGACCATTTGGATTATTATATTACTGTCATTGTTGGTTAAATCTGTTTCATTGTTGGTTAAATCTGTTTCTTGTCTGAGTGACATTGCGGCTTGCTTATTGCAAACTGTAAGATAATGGGCGGTTGGCCTTATGCTGTTTTTATAAAGTTATACGAGTCGGTGGTTTCGCCTGTTATCAATTACAGTGCTCTTTTGTGTGGGGTTTGATAATATCCATGTATTGAAGCCATTCATAATAGGGCATTAAGATTTGTTCTCGGTGTCGGCACATATTCATCAAATGATTGTATTTCAGGAGATATGGGTTGGAAACCACCACTCGTCCGATAATGGAAAGTAATCTTGTTATGTTGGTCAATACTGTAATATATGACCAATACAAGGACCACCGTGAACCAAATAGTAAAGCTACTAGTTGATGTAGACATCGATATTGTGATGTTAAGAGACATTATGAGCTTAATGATTTTCATAGGTACACTAGTTTTGCCAATCGAAAATCTAGTTATTGTGCACATGAGGTCGAGGTTAAAACATGCGATAAGTGTATGAATAGGTGGTCAACCAAGATAAATAAGTCCACATGTCCCTCTGGTCGCGGGCAAATACATTGAGAGTGTATAAATTGTATAAATCTGAATATGTTACAAGAGAAATATTGCAAACTCACAACCCAGCCATCGTTCTGCACTTTGTAAATGTCGACTTCGTGTCGCTCCTATTAGGATAGTGCGGGCCGGTATGAAGGTTCGCCAGAGGAATCTAGGATTTGTCCATTGTGAATAACGACACATTAGAAAATGTGTTAATTGTATTACTGAATTGCACAGTTTACAATTAATAACAACTACACAATATTTGTTCACACAAGAGTATGCGTGCAGTACATGTATTTATATTACTCACTGTCCGATAGTGATAACTATTGTTTCGTGTTTAAAACCCAGACATGTTTCGTAATTGTGCCAAAACCTGTTTTAGTATTCTACAGAGAATGACGGTTTACATAAATAAATGTAAATAGCTATTTAATATTGTAGATCATGCCAATAATATTATTATAATAACACTATTATGTAATACTATTTCTAACTACTGAATTAATTTTTATCTCTATCTGATCAAAGCCAGTTTAGATTGCATATGACCAATTCTGAATCAGTGTGCATTAATATTGATTTTGTCTGTCAGTGTTTTATCATTGTTTTAGAGCAGTTTCTAATATCAGATGTTGCTGGTTTATCATTTGTTTTGTGATGAATGATTGTTATAACTCCATGTTGGAGTGACATTGTACTTTTATACTGAATACTATATATGTTATGTAGATTATGTTTGTACACTGATGAGATGTGAATACAGATTACTTACTTATTGTAATATCCATAATGTCACATATACAATGCAAATTTGATGACTTATTATTGTTATTATTATATATAGGATCTTACATGGCTGGTGACTTCATACCATAGTTTATGAATCTCGTTTCTATGGTATGAAGTCATCACAAGCGAATGATCCTTGTTAACACATTATCACAGTGCGCGCTCGTTTTAATAAATAACTTTGCTACTTTCATTTTGGCACCAAGTATCAGCTCAAATTGTCATGACGTCACTAAATTTACATGACGTCACTACACAATGCATATTTATATTTATGTTTTAAACAGTGTTATAATTGCGTCGATACTTCTTAAAAATCATAGATCGTCTTACTATTAACGTCATGTACCAATTCAAATAGCAATGTGCTTACATTTACGTTTAATTTTACATATTATAAGGATTATTCTCTCAACCAATCAGAACCCTTCCAGGTGTTATTTCATGTCTGTACATAGATGAAATTATGAGATGGTGTTATATCATTGAACACAAGGAAAGTTATGTGATTAAAAACGTTATTACTGCCTGTTATCGACTTGTGTTATGTTCAGTGTCCTCACAGCATGAACATTTAACGTACTAGGTACTCATCCTGATGTCGATAAATTGACCGATACGTCTGTCACAGTGGGTGTATGTGAAGTAAACCCGATTAGTGACTGCAGTAACAAATGGAATATTGAAGTTCGAAAGTGTGGCGACGACATTCATTATTATCTTCCACGAACTGGTCAGCAGTCGGCATACTGTCTCGGTAAGATTGTATTCTAAGCATGTACATTATGTACTGGTAATTAGGTTATAGTCAGCAGTCGGCATACAGTCTCGGTATGATTGGATTCTAAACATGTACATTATGTACTGGTAATTGGTTTGTAGTCAGCAGTCGGCATACTGTCTCGGTAAGATTGGATTCTAAGCATGTACATTATGTACTGGAATTTAGGTTATAGTCAGCAGTCGGCATACGTCTCGGTAAGATTGGATTCTAAGCATGTACATTATGTACTGGTAATTAGGTTATAGTCAGCAGTCGGCATACAGTCTCGGTATGATTGGATTCTAAACATGTACATTATGTACTGGTAATTGGTTTGTAGTCAGCAGTCGGCATACTGTCTCGGTAAGATTGGATTCTAAGCATGTACATTATGTACTGGTAATTAGGTTATAGTCAGCAGTCGGCATACAGTCTCGGTATGATTGGATTCTAAACATGTACATTATGTACTGGTAATTGGTTTGTAGTCAGCAGTCGGCATACTGTCTCGGTAAGATTGGATTCTAAGCATGTACATTATGTACTGGTAATTAGGTTATAGTCAGCAGTCGGCATACAGTCTCGGTATGATTGGATTCTAAACATGTACATTATGTACTGGTAATTGGTTTGTAGTCAGCAGTCGGCATACTGTCTCGGTAAGATTGGATTCTAAGCATGTACATTATGTACTGGTATTTAGGTTATAGTCAGCTGTCGGCATACTGTCTCGGTAAGATTGGATTCTAAGCATTTACATTATGTACTGGTAATTAGTTTATAGTCAGCTGTCGGCATACTGTCTCGTTAAGATTGGATTCTAAGCATGTACATTATGTACTGATAATTAGTTTATAGTCAGCAGTCGGCATACTGTCTCGGTAAGATTGGATTCTAAGCATGTACATTATGTACTGGTAATTAGGTTATAGTCAGCAGTCGGCATACTGTCTCGGTAAGATTGGATTCTACGCATGTACATTATGTACTGGTAATTAGTTTATAGTCAGCAGTCGGCATACTGTCTCGGTAAGATTGGATTCTAAGCATGTACATTATGTACTGGTAATTGGTTTATAGTCAGCTATTGGCATACTCTGTCGGTAATTGGTTGAATGAATGTAGATGTAATAACATAAGTATTGTATACAATATGTATCTAACTGTGATCGATATATCCTTAGCAATTAACCGGATGATAATAATAACATACAACTAAATCATACAAAACAAATCTGGTTGATTCTACCATAATTAGGGTGTTTATTACACAATTAAATAAGCTTTTAAAACACTATCATAAAACTTGTTGTATTTATTTTCAGACCCGCCGGACATACAACATGTAACAGGTACA
Organism: Archivesica marissinica; assembly: GCA_014843695.1. Lineage (NCBI taxonomy): Eukaryota > Metazoa > Mollusca > Bivalvia > Venerida > Vesicomyidae > Archivesica > Archivesica marissinica. The sequence goes on along the minus strand of CM026392.1, from coordinate 22,439,956 downwards.
GTAAAACCAATTAGGGATGTTAAGGATGTTCTTGTGAAATTAAAGACAACTCGAATTAAAGTATTACACATTATATCAGATTTGAAACAACAGATACAATACGAATTTCCGACTCAAATACACGTGGAGCTTTCTCCCCACGTTCTAGGTAGAGTAACTTCCCTTTATCAGCGGTAAGCTAACATGTAGTTGTTCCCCCTTGATTACACACACATATAATAGTCGATACTATTATTATGGGTGGACAATGATTAACATGCATGGCTGCGAATCCTGGGGCCGTGGATTCAATCCCCATCCCATACTAATAGTATTAACAGTATTTCAGTTCTGACAAAAACCCAACAGAGGTCCCATATATTGGCGTTATGTACCTATCTACCTAGTATCACGTACAGGAAATATGGGTGCCTCTGGAATTGGGGCCTCTGGAATTGGGGCGTATTCCGTATCTTGCCCTATCGTCCAAACAATAAAATGACAATAACATACTTCTGGAAGCGTCACCCCGAAGTTGCGCGGACGACCATAACTAAATGCTTAATAATTGCGGTTCACAGATGACATGTTTAAACCGAGGATGTTTAAGTTGAGCATTCTGTACAATCTAATACATTATATACTTATGGACAACAGTTGTGTATGGGTATTGTATATATCAGCAATTAAAGTCGAAAACAAGCAATACCACATTAACAATTATGAAATCTAAATTGATTTTGACAAACATGTCTACTGCATATCGAGGGTTCAATTAATGATAACATGACTACAGGTATATATATACAATGTATTAATGATAACATGACTACAGGTATATATATACAATGTATTAATGATAACATGACTACAGGTATATATATATACAATGTATTAATGATAACATGACTACAGGTATATATATACAATGTATTAATGATAACATGACTACAGGTATATATATACAATGTATTAATGATAACATGACTACAGGTATATATATACAATGTATTAATGATAACATGACTACAGGTATATATATACAATGTATTAATTATAACATGACTACAGGTATATATATACAATGTATTAATGATAATATGACTAAAGGTATATATATACAATGTATTAATGATAACATGACTACAGGTATATATATACAATGTATTAATGATAACATGACTACAGGTATATATATACAATGTATTAATGATAACATGACTACAGGTATATATATACAATGTATTAATGATAACATGACTACAGGTTATATATATACAATGTATTAATTGTAGCATGACTACAGGTATATATATACAATGTATTAATGGTAACATGACTACAGGTATATATACAATGTATTAATGATAACATGACTACAGGTATATATATACAATGTATTAATGATAACATGACTACAGGTATATATATACAATGTATTAATGATAACATGACTACAGGTATATATACAATGTATTAATGATAACATGACTACATGTATATATATACAATGTATTAATGATAACATGACTACAGGTATATATATACAATGTATTAATGATAACATGACTACAGGTATATATATACAATGTATTAATGATAACATGACTACATGTATATATATACAATGTATTAATGATAACATGACTACATATATATATACAATGTATTAATGATAACATGACTACAGGTTATATATATACAATGTATTAATGATAACATGACTACAGGTATATATATACAATGTATTAATGATAACATGACTACAGGTATATATATACAATGTATTAATGATAACATGACTACATGTATATATATATACAATGTATTAATGATAACATGACTACAGGTATATATATACAATGTATTAATGATAACATGACTACATGTATATATATACAATGTATTAATGATAACATGACTACAGGTATATATACAATGTATTAATGATAACATGACTACATGTATATATATACAATGTATTAATGGTAGTATGACAACATGTATATATATACAATGTATTAATGGTAGCATAACTACAGGTATATATATACAATGTATTAATGGTAACATGACTACAAGTATATATATACAATGTATTAATGATAACATGACTACAGGTATATATATACAATGTATTAATGGTAGTATGACAACATGTATATATATACAATGTATTAATGATAACATGACTACAGGTATATATACAATGTGTTAATGATAACATGACTACATGTATATATATACAATGTATTAATGGTAGTCTGACAACATGTATATATATACAATGTATTAATGATAACATGACTACAGGTATATATACAATGTATTAATGATAACATGACTACAGGTATATATATACAATGTATTAATGATAACATGACTACATGTATATATATACAATGTATTAATGATAACATGACTACAGGTATATATATACAATGTATTAATGATAACATGACTACAGATATATATACAATGTATTAATGATAACATGACTACAGGTATATATATACAATGTATTAATGGTAGTATGACTACAGGTATATATACAATGTATTAATGATAACATGACTACAGGTATATATACAATGTATTAATGATAACATGACTACATGTATATATATACAATGTATTAATGATAACATGACTACAGGTATATATACAATGTATTAATGGTAACATGACTACAGGTATATATATACAATGTATTAATGATAACATGACTACAGGTATATATACAATGTATTAATGATAACATGACTACATGTATATATACAATGTATTGATGGTAGCATGACTACAGGTAAATATATACAATGTATTAATGATAACATGACTACATGTATATATATACACTGTATTAATGATAACATGACTACAGGTATATAAATACAATGTATTAATGATAACATGACTACAGGTATATATATACAATGTATTAATGATAACATGACTACAGGTATATATATAATGTATTAATGATAATATGACTACAGGTATATATATACAATGTATTAATGATATCATGACTACAGGTATATATATACAATGTATTAATGATAACATGACAACAGGTATATATATACAATGTATTAATGATAACATGACTACAGGTATATATATACAATGTATTAATGATAACATGACTACATGTATATATATACAATGTATTAATTGTAGCATGACTACAGGTATATATATACAATGTATTAATGGTAACATGACTACAGGTATATATACAATGTGTTAATGATAACATGACTACATGTATATATATACAATGTATTAATGGTAGTATGACAACATGTATATATATACAATGTATTAATGATAACATGACTACAGGTATATATACAATGTGTTAATGATAACATGACTACATGTATATATATACAATGTATTAATGGTAGTATGACAACATGTATATATATACAATGTATTAATGATAACATGACTACATGTATATATACAATGTGTTAATGATAACATGACTACATGTATATATATACAATGTATTAATGATAACATTACTACAGGTATATATATATACAATGTGTTAATGGTAACATGACTACAGTATATATATATATATACAATTTATTAATGATAACATGACTACAGGTATATATACACTGTATTAATGATAACATGACTTCATGTATATATATACAATGTATTAATGATAACATGACTACAGGTATATATATACAATGTATTAATGGTAGTATGACAACATGTATATATATACAATGTATTAATGATAACATGACTACAGGTATATATACAATGTGTTAATGATAACATGACTACATGTATATATATACAATTTATTAATGGTAGTATGACAACATGTATATATATACAATGTATTAATGGTAGCATACCTACAGGTATATATATACAATGTATTAATGGTAACATGAATACAAGTATATATATACAATGTATTAATGATAACATGACTACATGTATATATATACAATGTATTAATGGTAGTATGACAACATGTATATATATACAATGTATTAATGATAACATGACTACAGGTATATATACAATGTGTTAATGATAACATGACTACATGTATATATATATACAATGTATTAATGGTAGTCTGACAACATGTATATATACAATGTATTAATGATAACATGACTACAGGTATATATACAATGTATTAATGATAACATGACTACATGTATATATATACAATGTATTAATGATAACATGACTACAGGTATATATATACAATGTATTAATGATAACATGACTACAGGTATATATATACAATGTATTAATGACAACATGACTACAGGTATATATATACAATGTATTAATTATAACATGACAACAGGTATATATATACAATGTATTAATGATAATATGACTAAAGGTATATATATACAATGTATTAATGATAACATGACTACAGGTATGTATATACAATGTATTAATGATAACATGACTACAGGTATATATATACAATGTATTAATGATAACATGACTACAGGTATATATATACAATGTATTAATGATAACATGACTACAGGTATATATATACAATGTATTAATTATAACATGACTACAGGTATATATATACAATGTATTAATGATAACATGACTACAGGTATATATACAATGTATTAATGATAACATGACTACAGGTATATATATACAATGTATTAATGATAACATGACTACAGGTATATATATACAATGTATTAATGTAACATGACTACAGGTATATATATATACAATGTATTAATGATAACATGACTACAGGTATATATACAATGTATTAATGATAACATGACTACATGTATATATATACAATGTATTAATGATAACATGACTACAGGTATATATATACAATGTATTAATGGTAGTATGACAACATGTATATATATACAATGTATTAATGGTAGCATGACTACAGGTATATATATACAATGTATTAATGGTAACATGACTACAGGTATATATATACAATGTATTAATGATAACATGACTACAGGTATATATATATACAATGTATTAATGGTAGTATGACACCATGTATATATATACAATGTATTAATGATAACATGACTACAGGTATATATACAATGTGTTAATGATAACATGACTACATGTATATATATACAATGTATTAATGGTAGTATGACAACATGTATATATATACAATGTATTAATGATAACATGACTACAGGTATATATACAATGTATTAATGATAACATGACTACAGGTATATATATACAATGTATTAATGATAACATGACTACAGGTATATATATACAATGTATTAATGATAACATGACTACAGGTATATATTCAATGTATTAATGATAACATGACTACAGGTATATATACAATGTATTAATGATAACATGACTACAGGTATATATATACAATGTATTAATGATAACATGACTACAGGTATATATACAATGTATTAATGATAAACATGACTACAGGTATATATATACAATGTATTAATGTAACATGACTACAGGTATATATACAATGTATTAATGATAACATGACTACAGTGTATATATATACAATGTATTAATGATAACATGACTACATGTATATATATACAATGTATTAATGATAACATGACTACAGGTATATATATACAATGTATTAATGATAACATGATTACAAGTATGATAAGTATATATATACAATGTATTAATGATAACATGACTACAGGTATATATATACAATGTATTAATGATAACATGACTACATGTATATATATACAATGTATTAATGATAACATGACTACAGGTATATATATACAATGTATTAATGGTAACATGACTACAGGTATATATATACAAGTATTAATGATAACATGACTACAGGTATATATATACAATGTATTAATGGTAACATGACTACATGTATATATACAATGTATTAATGATAACATGACTACAGGTATATATACAATGTATTAATGATAACATGACTACATGTATATATATACAATGTATTAATGATAACATGACTACAGGTATATATATACAATGTATTAATGATAACATGACTACAGGTATATATATACAATGTATTAATGATAACATGACTACAGGTATATATATACAATGTATTAATGATAACATGACTACAGGTATATATACAATGTATTAATGATAACATGACTACAGGTATATATA
>CM026392.1:22365148-22432788 GCA_014843695.1 Archivesica marissinica | reverse complement strand
TATCTATCCTATCTACCATATCTATCCTATCTATCCTATCTACCATATCTACCATATCTACAATATCTACCATGTCTATCATATCTACCATATCTACCACATCTACCATATCTACCATATCTACCATATATATCCTATCTAGTATATATATCCTATCTATCCTCTCTATCATATCTACCATATCTACCATATATATCCTATCTATCCTATCTACCATATCTACGATATCTACCATATCTATCATATCTACCATATCTACCACATCTACCATATCTACCACATCTACCATATCTACCATATCTATCATATCTACCACATCTACCATATATATCATATCTACCATATCTACCATATATATCATATCTACCATATCTACCACATCTACCATATCTACCATATCTATCCTATCTACCATATCTACCATATATATCCTATATATCTTGTCTATCTGTGGTAGGATATTCGCATCCAGACTATGTACATTGATATATTGTGTAAGCTGTCATATTAAGTTTACCCCATTTTGTTATGCGTTAGTATGCATGTCGTCTTTATGTGGTGCGTGTACACGTGCATGAATATTCATATATTTCCTTAATTATTTATGTGTTTGTGTGTCCAAATGTTGGATGCAATGGTCAGCCACAACAATCGAGGATACTTTCAGATACATGTATGTAGCGACGCAACCGTGGTTCACACTGAATAGTTCATCAACTGACAAAATGCTTTATATATAACATTTGACATTGTATACATACTAATCATTAAATGCGTTATAAATAACATTTGACATTGCATACGTACCAATCATTAAATGCGTTATAAATAACATTTGACATTGCATACGTACCAATCATTAAATGCGCTATGAATAACATTTGACATTGCAAACGTACCAATCATTAAATGCGTTATAAATAACATATGACATTGCATACGTACCAATCATTAAATGCGTTATAAATAACATATGACATTGCATACGTACTAATCATTAAATGCGTTATAAATAGCATTTGACATTGCATACGTACCAATCATTAAATTCGTTATAAATAACATATGACATTGCATACGTACCAATCATTAAATGCGTTATAAATAACAGTTGACATTGCATAAGTACTAATCATTAAATGCGTTATAAATAACATATGACATTGCATACGTACTAATCATTAAATGCGTTATAAATAGCATTTGACATTGCATACGTACCAATCATTAAATGCGTTATAAATAACATATGACATTGCATACGTACCAATCATTAAATGCGTTATAAATAACAGTTGACATTGCATAAGTACTAATCATTAAATGCGTTATAAATAACATATGACATTGCATACGTACCAATCATTAAATGCGTTATAAATAACATATGACATTGCATAAGTACTAATCATTAAATGTGTTATAAATAACATTTGACATTGCATACGTACCAATCATTAAATCAGTTAGACGCAATGGGGACATTAAATACGAACTTGACAACGTTCCAAGTTTCATGACTCTACGAATCAATGGTTCGATTCCCAATATACACGTGTGCATTTACCCATTGTAACGAAGTAAAGCATTACGTTAAGCAGGTTAGCATTGTTATGATTCACCTTGAGATAATTCTTTGAAAACAGATAAAAGAATATAATAATATTACTCTATGTTGTCATTGTCATTAATTAACAATTATAGCTATACAAGCACATACATCCCAATCCTATTCCAAATACCTGAACAATGCACCATGTGCTATCAAACCACGTCTCTGGAAGTCGTGATAGCGCAGTGGATGCGTGGTCTGGAGTTCGAGCCCCGCTGGAGCTGTTACGATTGTGCATTGAAATTCCACGTTGCCTTCCTAGTAGCGATGGATTCCATCAGGAATGAGGTCTCGGGAGTGATTCATATAAGTTTTAAAATGACTTGTTTCGCAATCGAGCTAAAATAAATTTGTATAAACTAACCACGTCTCTATCTTAGTGGTTCGAGTAAGCCGCTGTTACACAATAGGCGAAATTATTGCCTCATTCTCGGTTTCTTTTACGTTTAGTTATCGTCGCTACCGGTTGCTCATATGAGCGACGCCTCCTGAAGTGATTAGTTATTTTAGATTATTGGAGGATAGTGCAATGATACAGACAGAGCACCAGTCCAGCCTATTCTGGTTCTTTTACGTGCATAGTGTATATAACCGAAACGTGACCTCGGTTTAAAGTCCCATCTGAAAGACTGTTAATATCATTAGTCAGACGGGGGATCGAACCTGCGATCACAGTCTCATTCTCACCCATCAGCGGTCCGCATATATGTGCAGTCCCTGTATTCTTGTACTGAATATAATAGCCCGTAGTTTCTCTGGTAGTCATGGTACCCGGTATCATTAAATCCAATAATTATCCTCATACCCATCTAGTCAATCAATGTACCCTCCAATTCAACGAACAGCTCGTTATGTCACTATGAAGCCCAAACTAATCCCACATGATTTACCACAGTTACGCTTTCATCCGCGCCAACGAGAGTGATTAATATAAGTTGTCTAAACTTGCTTCGCAATCGTTGTAAAATAAAAAATCATTTAAAAAACCTAATCAAATATCCAGTAATCGTTTCACTCCAGTGTATACATGCTAATCCATTGCAAACCTGAGCTTCAACATTCCCTAACAACACAGCAGATCCTTCCTAAGCAGTGGATTCCAGTGGTTCCCAATTTCCGCATAGCTTAACATTTATCACACACAAATGTCACGCATAGAAAATGCATTTCACTTTAGTATCATATCGATCTCCTCTTTGTGTGTTTTACGTTTATTTATCGTCGCTACCGTTTGCCCATATGAGCGACGCCTCCTGAAGATATTAGTCATTTTAGATTTTGGAGGATAGTGCAGTGATACAGACAGAGACCCATTCCAGAGTCTCCTCTGGTTCTTTTACGTGCATGGTGTAAAGCACCGACACGAGACCTCGGTTTAACATCCCATCTGAAAGACTGTTAATCGATCTCCTCTCCCCGAGCTACCATATTAAAAATCCATGGCAACTATTGAATGGACATGCCCCTGACAGGAATACATGTCGTAAATATCACGGACATGTATAGACCGATAGCTAATTGTGGTTCAGTAGCAATTTGAATGACGATTTATACAACAATAACTTTTCATCTTTATTCAAGTCTCTATATATGTATATACACATAATGCAAAGATAAAATTAAACAATCATATTTAAAGTACATAGCCATTCTGAATAGAAATATAAGAGACATATTGCAACAAAACATATCACATTATAAAAATAACATGTTTATTATATAAATTATATACATTTTATTACATTGAGTCTAAAGCCTGGATGAAATAGAGAATGACCTAATTAGCAGCTGCTTCTTGTAGTATGTAATACCATATATATATAATAATAACAAAATGAGGACATTATTTACAAACTTTAAGGTAAACGTATCGACGCTGTAGTATATTAAAACAAGTGTTGGCACACAATGTCTTATCACTGACTGATTACTAAAGATAAATATAAATTGATCATGTTTTGTCATATTACAGAAATTATTGTCAACTAATATTGCTTTCGCAAGGAATACTATTCTAAGATCAGTACACATTGTGCATTCTAATATAACATGATTGTCATCTTCTAACACATTACAAAAATGACATTTACGATCGTCTATACTTAAATTATCACAACTTCCAGTTTCAATACGGATGTTGCAACACCATATCTAAATTTACTAAACCATGTAAGAGAAAACCCAAAATATGGATCCGATTCTCCGATTGAAAATGCCGAACACTTTTGCTTCCTATAGAAAACAGTTCTATCAGCCCCAGCCGTGGATTCAACCATTCGGATTGAGCTATGTTATGGACCTATAATTTAGCTTGTTTTGTGGCTTTGCTTTGTTCATATTATATATATCTATATTTAATACGGAGAATGTCTGACCGCCTATAGACAGCCTATAGATAGCATGTACTAGACACAAAATATACATGAACAAGAACATAAAACTAACCATAATTAAACTAACCCATTTAATCTAATCTACAATACTAGGACATATTTTCTGGTACGATCACTTCTCACAGTTTATGTCAATTACACGATGTAAATATACAATACTGATGTAGCATGTTCATGAGAAATAAACAGTTCATAGTGTGCCTAAATAACAATTCTAGTTCCCCCAATACACGCTCTTCCATTATTAAAAGAAATTAGCTTGGTATGCAGTAACATAATGTTAGGTCGGTATTCATGCACCAGGATATAATTCCTCGGAAATACATAGTGTTAAAGACATACTCGAGATGCGGGAGGGTTGTTAAAGCATTAGTTTTACACATGACAAATGAGAAACTCCAAACATTTAATACTATTCAAAAGAAATAACATCATATAAAGTGTGACTTTGTATGCTTTTTGTAAGATATAAAATGTGGATGTGTATTTAAAGACTCATCAATTGTTTCACGAGCTATCTGTTTACTATTACGTTATTAACCAATGTACGTAGTCAATTCAGTTCGTCATTACTCAGACATGAATTGTAGCCTATTTTTTGCCGTTATATGCCTTCCACAATAATGTCTACCACTCTGTGTTTTCCAGTCTGATACTACGTATGCTTGTTTGATACGGTCACGTTTCAATATCAAAGCAGAAAAAGCGGTATCATAACAAGTTCCTGAGAAAATAACGTGTGCGCACTCTGTGCTAGTTCATTTTACTTCCAGTAGCGTCGCAGATGTTTCCTGGTAATACTTAGTCCAATTGCTCTCGTGTATTTAATTCTAATCAATACTTGTGCTTTATTCCTGATCAATGGATAACGGAGAGCATGGTTTCGATTATTAAATGTTCAAATTCAGATCAAAGTAATAAAGATGTTATTACGTTGCTGCTAGTTTTATATCAGCCTAAGTATCGACCATCTTTAGCTTGATATCAGTCTGAGACCGAAGGATATCAACATGCAATCAATTCATTTAGTGCTTCGAATGCATGTATGAACATACATATCATAATCATTTGATTTAATATACTTTATGTTGAGCCTCATGGTAGATTAGCTTTTGTTAAATGGGTTATCTCATAAAATAAAGTCTTTATTATTAGTATTATTATTAATCATTCTACTATGAACTCATCCACGGTTCGAATCAACACCCTAATATTTATAATCCTTTCAATGTTCATTCGGTTAAATATAATTCGATCGTACACTGAATCCATCACATATCCTCTTAATATTTCGTTTAATGTCAAATACTGTATCTATGACATAGTGTTGCATATAGTAGCCAATGCCATGCTACTTATTCATCGTTCACTATCCACTATAGCTGTAATTCCATTCGTAGTAGCTGGAGTATGTGGTTTGTTATCTGGGCTGTAACACAAAAGAAAAAAACACTTAATACCGTACGTTACCATAATTATATGTTTACTCGAAATTGCATAACGCACATTGCATACCTGCATGTCTATTATGATTACGGAGAAATGGATCTACAAAGAGAGTCAACAACAAATATACTGTCGTAGTAAACATAAAGATTACTGGTTTACAAAGGATGGATTACTTTTCTTTAAAATTTGTTTTGTAACAAATACTATTACAAGATATTATCAGATGCTAGATAAAAGCAAACAAAGACAGTTTTAGGGAAGTTTTTAAATTCCATCTGAAAGACTGCTAATCTTAGTCGGGTCAGACGGGGGTTCGAACCTGTCTAGTACAGCATTGACCCATTTATTTACATGTAGGCAGTTCAGTCACGTGATTCATGTGTGTCCAATGATAACGAATATGTTAACATTTAATGCCTTACACATATGTTTACCTTTGTACATAATCGGTAACGGTATTAGGCTAGTCTCCGAACAAACACAATGATTGGCAGAGCGTCGCCTTGTATTTGTTCTCCAACTCTCCTCATAAATATATAGTATATCATAAAAAATATTATATTAAATGACTAAACTTTATTTATTTTACAACGATTGCGAAGCAAGTTTTAACAACTTATATTAATCACTCTCGTTGGCGCCGATGAAAGCGTGTATGTGGTAATTCGCGTGGGAGGAAAGCGGAATACCCGGAGAAACTCCACCTGTCCGATCTGGCGACCACCGTACCATCTCACATAATTCCCGGTCCGAGGTTCGAACCGGGGTTGCATTTGTGAGACGCGAGCGCGCTAACCACTGCGCTAACCGGACAGCCATATATTCACAGATGGTATGATAAATTTCAAGTGTGGAATATTCTGTAATCTTGCATAGGTGGTAAATATAAATACGTTACAGGGCATCGCCTTATATGTTTTATCCGACTGGCCTAATAAATTACAATGTATAAGGCAGTGACATAATAGTCTGTCTCTATTTATTACTAAGATATCAAGTTTAGCCTATTGTTGCTGTTATTTGCTTACCACAATACGCTCTACCACCCAGGTTGATACGCTTTGTTTTCCGGTCTGATATTATATTAGAGGACTTAGAAAACGCACACTTCGAATAAATTTGTTTTACATGAACAATAATAACTACAGTCAAACCTGCCTTAAGGAGCCAGCCACGGGAATCGCAGAAAGTGGCTGCTTAGCACAGGTGGCTGCTTAATAGAGGTCAAATGTATAGCAAATCAACATATTGGGAATCTGGAAACTGGCTGCTTAATGCAGGTTGGCTGTTTAATAGAGGTGACCACTAACACAGGTTTGACTGTATATAAATACATAGTTTTAAACATGTTGGAATAATTTTAGTTATTCAGTTTGTGTTTTGTAATAAAAATATGATATATCTTTGAGGAATCCTATTTCGAGTTCATGTAATAATAATCATATAATGTATGTGTGCGTTTTCTATGTCCACTAGTATACGTTTGCTGGTTTGATACGGTCACGAGCCCGACCGTATCAAACCAGATAAGACCGTATCATAAATTGTTCCTGAGAAAATAACGCATGCGCACTCGGTGCTACCTTGCTTACTTTCCGTAGTTTTCAGCGTGGCAACTAATTTGACAGATTGACGCTTTCGTGTATCTAATGCAGTAATTGTGATTTATTCCTGATAACTGGATAACGGAGAACATGGTTTCGATTATTTAATGTTCACATTCATATCAAAGTAATACATACGTTATTACGTGGCTAGTTTCGTATCAGCCTAGTATTGGACACTCGGTAGCTTGATGGCAAGTAACTTGATAGCAAGTTACCTCGGGTCGATACCTATGCTGATATGAAACTAGCCACGCAATAACTTCTAAATACAGTACCAATGTGTTTATCATTAATCACAAATAACATTTACAATACTTACTATGAGCATAGAGATACGGTTGAAGCCGCTACTCTCTGACTACAAAAGAAGCAAGAAACATCATGATATAATACTGGTATGAATATTGTATCAGACAAACAGAGCTAGAGAGGGAATGAGAGGTATATAAAGAGAGAGGAGGAGGGTTGGGCAGAGAGAGACAGATATGGAGGTGGCGAGAGTGAGATGGAGGGGGAGATAGAGGGGGAGGTAGGAGGTGATAGGAGAGACAATAAATATACTCATCTTATGTGTTGTAAGTAGAATGAATAGACACACGTGTATATTGTATTGTTTTATATACTGCCCATTTTCTAACGTCAGTAAAATTATTTATGAATTAATTGACATAATGTCAAGTCACAGTTTTAACTATTGGAAGCGTTTCAATGAAAGCACCATAGAACCGCCTATCTTCCACAAGCCAGCTGCATAGCTTCCTCACATTCAATTCTAGCATGCAGTGGTGAGTGACAAGCTATGAAAGCACCATAGAACCGCCTATCTTCCACAAGCCAGCTGCATAGCTTCCTCACATTCAATTCTAGCATGCAGTGGTGAGTGACAAGCTATGAAAGCACCATAGAACCGCCTATCTTCCACAAGCCAGCTGCATAGCTTCCTCACATTCAATTCTAGCATGCAGTGGTGAGTGACAAGCTATGAAAGCACCATAGAACCGCCTATCTTCCACAAGCCAGCTGCATAGCTTCCTCACATTCAATTCTAGCATGCAGTGGTGAGTGACAAGCTATGAAAGCACCATAGAACCGCCTATCTTCCACAAGCCAGCTGCATAGCTTCCTCACATTCAATTCTAGCATGCAGTGGTGAGTGACAAGCTATGAAAGCACCATAGAACCGCCTATCTTCCACAAGCCAGCTGCATAGCTTCCTCACATTCAATTCTAGCAGGCAGTGGTGAGTGACAAGCTATGAAAGCACCATAGAACCGCCTATCTTCCACAAGCCAGCTGCATAGCTTCCTCACATTCAATTCTAGCATGCAGTGGTGAGTGACAAGCTATGAAAGCACCATAGAACCGCCTATCTTCCACAAGCCAGCTGCATAGCTTCCTCACATTCAATTCTAGCATGCAGTGGTGAGTGACAAGCTATGAAAGCACCATAGAACCGCCTATCTTCCACAAGCCAGCTGCATAGCTTCCTCACATTCAATTCTAGCATGCAGTGGTGAGTGACAAGCTATGAAAGCACCATAGAACCGCCTATCTTCCACAAGCCAGCTGCATAGCTTCCTCACATTCAATTCTAGCATGCAGTGGTGAGTGACAAGCTATGAAAGCACCATAGAACCGCCTATCTTCCACAAGCCAGCTGCATAGCTTCCTCACATTCAATTCTAGCATGCAGTGGTGAGTGACAAGCTATGAAAGCACCATAGAACCGCCTATCTTCCACAAGCCAGCTGCATAGCTTCCTCACATTCAATTCTAGCATGCAGTGGTGAGTGACAAGCTACGAAAGCACCATAGAACCGCCTATCTTCCACAAGCCAGCTGCATAGCTTCCTCACATTCAATTCGAGCATGCAGTGGTGAGTGACAAGCTATGAAAGCACCATAGAACCGCCTATCTTCCACAAGCCAGCTACATAGCTTCCTCACATTCAATTCTAGCATGCAGTGGTGAGTGACAAGCTATGAAAGCACCATAGAACCGCCTATCTTCCACAAGCCAGCTGCATAGCTTCCTCACATTCTAGCATGCAGTGGTGAGTGACAAGCTATGAAAGCACCATAGAACCGCCTATCTTCCACAAGCCAGCTGCATAGCTTCCTCACATTCAATTCGAGCATGCAGTGGTGAGTGACAAGCTATGAAAGCACCATAGAACCGCCTATCTTCCACAAGCCAGCTGCATAGCTTCCTCACATTCAATTCTAGCATGCAGTGGTGAGTGACAAGCTATGAAAGCACCATAGAACCGCCTATCTTCCACAAGCCAGCTGCATAGCTTCCTCACATTCAATTCTAGCATGCAGTGGTGAGTGACAAGCTATGAAAGCACCATAGAACCGCCTATCTTCCACAAGCCAGCTGCATAGCTTCCTCACATTCAATTCTAGCATGCAGTGGTGAGTGACAAGCTATGAAAGCACCATAGACCCGACTATCTTCCACAAGCCAGCTGCATAGCTTCCTCACATTCAATTCTAGCATGCAGTGGTGATTGACAAGCTATGAAAGCACCATAGAACCACCTATCTTCCACAAGCCAGCTGCATAGCTTCCTCACATTCAATTCTAGCATGCAGTGGTGAGTGACAAGCTATGAAAGCACCATAGAACCGCCTATCTTCCACAAGCCAGCTGCATAGCTTCCTCACATTCAATTCTAGCATGCAGTGGTGAGTGACAAGCTATGAAAGCACCATAGAACCGCCTATCTTCCACAAGCCAGCTGCATAGCTTCCTCACATTCAATTCTAGCATGCAGTGGTGAGTGACAAGCTATGAAAGCACCATAGAACCGCCTATCTTCCACAAGCCAGCTGCATAGCTTCCTCACATTCAATTCTAGCATGCAGTGGTGAGTGACAAGCTATGAAAGCACCATAGAACCGCCTATCTTCCACAAGCCAGCTGCATAGCTTCCTCACATTCAATTCTAGCATGCAGTGGTGAGTGACAAGCTATGAAAGCACCATAGAACCGCCTATCTTCCACAAGCCAGCTGCATAGCTTCCTCACATTCAATTCTAGCATGCAGTGGTGAGTGACAAGCTATGAAAGCACCATAGAACTGCCTATCTTCCACAAGCCAGCTGCATAGCTTCCTCACATTCAATTCTAGCATGCAGTGGTGAGTGACAAGCTATGAAAGCACCATAGAACCGCCTATCTTCCACAAGCCAGCTGCATAGCTTCCTCACATTCAATTCTAGCATGCAGTGGTGAGTGACAAGCTATGAAAGCACCATAGAACCGCCTATCTTCCACAAGCCAGCTGCATAGCTTCCTCACATTCAATTCTAGCATGCAGTGGTGAGTGACAAGCTATGAAAGCACCATAGAACCGCCTATCTTCCACAAGCCAGCTGCATAGCTTCCTCACATTCAATTCCAGCATGCATTGGTGAGTGACAAGCTATGAAAGCACCATAGAACCGCCTATCTTCCACAAGCCAGCTGCATAGCTTCCTCACATTCAATTCTAGCATGCAGTGGTGAGTGACAAGCTATGAAAGCACCATAGAACCGCCTATCTTCCACAAGCCAGCTGCATAGCTTCCTCACATTCAATTCTAGCATGCAGTGGTGAGTGACAAGCTATGAAAGCACCATAGAACCGCCTATCTTCCACAAGCCAGCTGCATAGCTTCCTCACATTCAATTCTAGCATGCAGTGGTGAGTGACAAGCTATGAAAGCACCATAGAACCGCCTATCTTCCACAAGCCAGCTGCATAGCTTCCTCACATTCAATTCTAGCATGCAGTGGTGAGTGACAAGCTATGAAAGCACCATAGAACCGCCTATCTTCCACAAGCCAGCTGCATAGCTTCCTCACATTCAATTCTAGCATGCAGTGGTGAGTGACAAGCTATGAAAGCACCATAGAACCGCCTATCTTCCACAAGCCAGCTGCATAGCTTCCTCACATTCAATTCTAGCATGCAATGGTGAGTGACAAGCTATGAAAGCACCATAGAACCGCCTATCTTCCACAAGCCAGCTGCATAGCTTCCTCACATTCAATTCTAGCATGCAGTGGTGAGTGACAAGCTATGAAAGCACCATAGAACCGCCTATCTTCCACAAGCCAGCTGCATAGCTTCCTCACATTCAATTCTAGCATGCAGTGGTGAGTGACAAGCTATGTTCAATCACCCGACCGAAATCACTCGAGCCACCACTCCTAATGGTGTGAGTAAAAGCTGAAACCAAACCAGCAGGTACGTATCGTCCGTTGCCATATTATTCGGAACATATACCTGATAATAAATCGAACTGTGTTTATAGGCTTTTCGCACTAATACAGAACCAGAAATCAAAAACAATTTGCAAAATGTTCTTGTATTGTCATTCATTTGTCAATAAACTATCATGTGAAATGGAACGGTAAATACATACCTTGCATGTCTATGCATGTAAATTGTATACGCCATATATACAATCGCCACTAGTGATGCTGCAAGCGCTACCGACAGAACAACAATTACTATTATGTAGCCGATATCTGTCACAGAAAAAAATAATAGTATATTGTTATTTTATTCTGCATTGAAACAGTTAAAAGTACGTGTAGCAAAATGAACCTCACATACTACTAATGTATGTCCTACATATTCATGTAGGTAAGCTTTCGGAATGTCGGTTCTACCCGAGTGCCTGGAATCGGGGTCTTCCTCAACCAATGATTGGTTGAAAGTCGCCATATGACGTAAGCCTATTTGTGCGACTTTAAGCCACAAACACATACACAACAAATGGTTTGAGTTATCTCATTTCTCTAACAGGTCGTATTGTACAATGACTGTTGTCCTATTTAATATTCAAGTGAAACAGTAATATATATACAAGTGAGGTAGGATATGCATTTTGAAATCGATATATGTACATGTATATATAAGTATAATGTCGCTCTATCATCTGTACATTTCAACGGACCGGTGTATTGTCATCTGTATAACATTTACAGAGTAATTTCACTTGCCTGATTGTACTGTGATAAGTGCCAGGCATTTGGCGAAAGGTATGAAATATTGCGACTCAGTTCCATCATGGCTTGAGGAAATCAATATGGCAACATTTCAAATTTGGTCTGATATAACACATACATAATGTCACTGTCGTTCGTTGAAGAATAATGCACCTAACGTGTTAATTTGGACGATAAATAATTATCTAAATCATTGAATTCATTATTATTACAGTGATTCACACCACCGATATTGAATGCAGGACTTCCGCCATTTAGTTTATGAGATTCAACGATATGTTGAACGATTTCCATTGGATCATTGGTCTGAAGAGTTAATTAATTATTAAATACTCGAATTGTTAAATACTCGAATTGTTAAATACTCGAATTGCTAAATACTCGAATTGTTAAATACTCGAACTGTTAAATAATCGAACTGTTAAATACTCGAATTGTTAAATACTCGAACTGTTAAATACTCGAACTGTTCAATATTCGAACTGTCTGTCAAACTATTAATAAATGCTACCCGTAACTGAAGTCCTGTAATTCAAATTCGAGTATTTAACAATTCGAGTATTTAACAATTCTAGTATTTAACAATTAGAGTATTTAACTGGTGGTGTGTGTGCATCATGTTCCTACAACTTATATTAATCAGAGAGGAGGTAATGTGGAGTTAACTGCCTTGTATGAGGGCATCAATCGTAACAGGTGGCCTGGGATCCAGTCTCTCGATTTTTCTTCAATTCGCTTCTGGCAATATGATCAGAAACTCAATGCGGCCAATAAATGATCTCGGTATTAAAATATATTTATATGATTGACCAGGCAATATATGTCAACGCCTGTTCGCGGGCTACGTAACAGCTACAGGTGTGCACAGACTCCGGACCTCGCACGCCTGAAACGAACGCTCTACCACTGCGCCATCACGACTTCCACTTGTATTACAATATGAAGTTTTAGATAATAGTTACCTGAATTATGAACTCATACATAGTTTATGCAAATATAGTTTAGCTGGACTACGACGATTTTACAACTTTAGAGTAATCGCTCTCGTGACCTCATTCCTGGTGTAATAAAGGGAGAGGGAAGAGACCTCGATCCTGATGGAATCCATCGCCATGAGGGAGAGAGAAGAGGAACCGTGGAGTAATGTGTCTTGATTCTTGGCGGCGTGGCTTAAGCTCACTTACTATTGTCTGTAGGTATATCATTAATTCACTTACAGTATGTAGGTATATCATTAATTCACTTACAGTCTGTAGCTATATCATTAATTCACTTACTACAGTCTGTAGGTATATCATTAATTCACTTACTACAGTCTGTAGGTATATCATTAATTCACTTACTACAGTCTGTAGGTATATCATTAACAGCCGGGTTATTGGTTCCACTTGTATCAGTCGTCGTTGCTGTTGTTGTTGTTGTTGTTGTTGTTGTTGTTGTTGTTGTTGTTGTTGTTTCTATATCCAGATCGGTATCTATTAAGTTAAATATAAACTTTAGTTATTTTACAACGATTGCTAAACAAGGTATAACTTATATTAATCACTCTCGTTTGCTCGGATGACAACGTATATGTGGTCATTAATTAGTGTAAGAGGACACCGGAATACCCGGCCAAAACCCACATTTTATATCTGTCGACTACTGTACCAGTCCAAGAATCTAACTCGGGTTGGATTGACGAAAAGCGATCACTAATCGGACAGCCATGTCTATTGAGTTAGTTAATACAAATTTATTTTAGCTCGATTGCGAAACAAGTTCTTTCAACTTATATAAATCACTCTCGAGACATCATTCCTGATGGAATCCATCGCCACGAGGGAGAGACAAGAGGCAACGTGGAATTTAAATGCCTTGCCTAAGGGCACAATCGTAACGGCTTCAGTGGGGCTCGAACTCCAGACCTTTCGCACCTGAAGCGAACGCTCACCCACTGCGCTATCACGACTTCAACTTCTATTGAGTTCACAAGTTAATCCTATGAAACTAACATAAATGATATATGTTACATCAGTCATAAAATATATTCGCTGTTTACTTATACATATACATGAATCCCTCTAAATTTAAATCGTTATTGCATTCCCTTCGATGACATGTTTGTATCTATTTTCATGTGAATTCCCTCACTAATGCTGATAATAATTTATGCCGTGGGCATGCGCACTCAAAGTTATTGGCATGCGAATTCCCAGTATTGGGCAGTGATTCTTTTGTATTCTTTGAATAATTTATGTAAATATAAGTAATACATAGCGGGTTAATAGTTTCCATCGGGGTATGAACTACATTGGGCTTCTACGCTAACAATAAACACGCTCAATATAGTTCATACACCTATGGAAACTTTTACCGTAAATGGATACAGATGTCATATAATTGTGATCAATCGTATGCTATACGTTGTGCTAATTTCCGGATAAAGATGACAAGGTGGTACTTACCCAAGCAATATCTGCTGTGACAGTTCGGGTGTATATCTATGAAGCAGTATACCATATAGTATGTACAGTTCCGTATTTTAACTGACAAGCTATGTTCACAGCACTCACTATATGTCCTAACACACGCAGACTCAGTGACTGTACCATCTGAACTATCTGGTAAGGTTCCTATTTAAGAAATAGTGATCAGATGGACAGAACGATTCTTCTCATTTATTAAATTATGGTGAATTAGCATAGACATATCAGAATAGATTTAATGGAATACAGAAACTGCAGTCGCTCCACACTGGATTGCTATTTTGCTACATAACTGATACCGGCATGTTAGAAGCTTTGATGCACTTCTCACATATGAACTCTAGCTACTTCCTACAGGTCTGTGCCATTTCTTAGGGATTGTGCCTGGGACTATATGCATTAATTCGCCATTACAGGATTACAAACATTATTCTAATATCAGGCAGCAACATATAGAATAAGCATGATATTGGACAAGTACCACTTAAAGTGCATGGCATTCTCCACGTATCTTTAATTTTCGGTTAGAAATATCTAAACTATGGCAAATATGATTTTATCACATGACTTTGCTTGTATTCAGTGTAATACAGCCATTACATATTTACTTATATCAACACATGTGTAAAACACCTGGCATGATTCTGATTGCTCGTGGTATGACAGATTACGTATGTAATAGTTAGTTTGCTACTTTGCCGTTGAAAATATGTGTGTGTGTGTTGTGTTGTGGTGTGGTGTGGTGTGTGTATGTGCGCGTGCACGTGCGTGTGTGTGCGCGTGCGTGTGCATGGGCGTGTGTGCGCGTGTGCGTGCGCGCGCGCGGTGATTTGGTGTGGCGTGGCGTTGGGGTGGCGTGTGTGCGGTGATTTGATTTGGTGTGGCGTGTGTGCGGTGATTTGGTGTGGTGTGGCGTGGCGTTGGCGTGGCGTGTGTGCGGTGATTTGGTGTGGCGTTGGGGTGGCTTGTGTGCGGTGATTTGGTGTGGCGTTGGGGTGGCGTGTGTGCGGTGAGTTGGTGTGGCGTGGCGTTGGGGTGGCTTGTGTGCGGTGATTTGATTTGGTGTGGCGTGTGTGCGGTGATTTGGTGTGGCGTGACGTTGGGGTGGCTTGTGTGTGGTGATTTGGTGTGGTGTGGCATGGTGTGGCGTGACGTTGGGGTGATTTGGTGTGGTGTGGCGTGTGTGGTGCGGCTTGGCGTGTGTGCGGTGATTTGGTGTGGTGTGGCATGGCGTAGCGTGGCGTGTGGTGACTTGGCGTGGCTGGCGTGGCGTGGTGTTCAACACTAGACACACTTACCATTCAACCATATCGGATCACTAGTTCCGCATTGGCGGTGGTCAACACAATATGTTATTAGGTTATAGCTACTTCTATACCAAGTGTCATGCTGGAGCGCATATAAGTCGCAGTATTTTGAATCATCTGAAGGTGACTCATATCCAATTGAAGGATGTCGTGTATAAACATATGGCAGCTCCTTATTGTTGGTCAGGAGACAAACATCTGAAACAAGATTATGATCAACAATGCGAGAATAAGTAAGGATATGTAGTCCAGTGGTAACACGCTGGACTGTTAATCCAAGGACCGCAGGTTCGATCCCTCGTCTGACCCTAATAGAATTAACAGTCTTTCAGATGGGACGTTAAACCGAGGTCTCGTGTCGGTGCTTTACACCGTGCACGTAAAAGAACCAGAGGAGATTCTGGAATGGGTATCTGTCTGTATCATGCACTATCCTCCAAAATCTAAAATAACTAATCTCTTCAGGAGGCGTCGCTCATATGGGCAACCGGTAGCGACGATAAATAAGTAAATATACACGTTGTCGTCTTTCCTTCAAGTTAGTTATATGCAGTGTCACAAAATTACTCTTGAATTAACTGCCATAGTCTTTTAAACCCCAAGTTGGTGCCTCAATTCCCCATTGAATAGAACGTTGGTTTACTACAAAATTAATGTAAACACATTGTCAAAAATACACGTATTAAGTTTATCGTGTTAATTTTAATTGTATGTATGGTAATATCATACCTCGTGTACATTATAGGGAAACATTTTTAAAACTTGACATGGATCATACCAGCCAGGAATAAAACAAACTTTCGATGTGTGTACAAATTATTGCCACAAAACTACATGCAAGGGCCACACTATTAAGCATTAAATAATCAACTGATTTAATGTTCATGCAACTGTCAACTGTTTATGTGAAAATTGTCGGATCTGTAAGTGAACACATAAAACCTCCAACCGTCAGAAAGTTACACCAGACGGATATATAGTCCAATGGTAACACGCTGGACTGGTAATCCAGGGATCGCGAGTTCGTTCCCCCTTCTGACCCTAATAAAATTAACAGTCTTTCAAATGGGACTTTAAACCGAGGTATTGTGTCGGTGCTGTACACCGTGCACGTAAAAGAACAAGAGGAGACTCTGAAATGGGTCTCTGTCTGTATCATTGCACTATCCTCATGTTAAATTATTTACTTATGTTACAGTCATGTTAAATTACTAACAAGGTTACAGCAATGTTAAATTATTAACAAGGTTACAGTCATGTTAAATTATTGACTAGGTTACAGTCATGTTACATTATTTACATATGTTACAGTCATGTTAAATTATTGACTAGGTTACAGTCATGCTAAATTATTAACTACGTTACAGTCATGTTAAATTATTTACTTATGTTACAGTCATGTTAAATTATTGACTAGCTTACAGTCATGTTAAATTATTGACTAGGTCACAGCCATGTTAAATTATTAATACGGTTACAATCATGTTAAATTAGTAACAAGGTTACAGTCATGTTAAATTATTAACTAGGCTAGAGTCATGTTAAATTATTAACTAGGTTACAGTGATGTTAAATTATTAACAAGGTTAAAGTAATGATAAATTATTAACTAGGTTACAGTCATGTTAAATTATTAACTAGGTTACAGTCATGGTAAATTATTGACTAGGTTACAGTCATGTTAAATAATTAACTAGGTTACAGTCATGTTAAATTTATGACTAGGTTACAGTCATGTCAAATTATTAACTAGGTTAAAGTGATGTTATATTATTAACTAGGTTACAGTCATGATAAATTATTGAATAGGTTACAGTCATGTTAAATTATTGACTAGGTTAGAGTCATGTTAAATTATATACTTATGCTACAGTCATGTTAAGTTATTAACAAGGTTACAGTCATGATAAATTATTAACTAGGTTACAGTCATGTTAAATTATTAACTAGGTTACAGTCATGTTAAATTATTAACTAGGTTACAGTCATGTTAAGTTATTGACATATGTTACAGTTATGTTAAATTATTGACTAGGTTACAGTCATGTTAAATTATTTACTTATGTTACAGTCATGTTAAATTATTGACTAGGTTACAGTCATGTTAAATTATTTACTTATGTTACAGTCATGTTAAATTATTAACTAGGTCACAGTCAAGTCAATTTACAGTCATGTTAAATAACTAGGTTACAGTCATGTTAAATTATTTACTAGGTTACAGTCATGTTAAATTATTGACTAGGTTACAATCATGTTAAATTATTGACTAGGTTACAGTCATGTTAAATTATTGACTAGGTTACAGTCATGTTAAATTATTAACTAGGTTACAGTCATGTTAAATTATTAACTAGATTACAGTTATGTTAAATTATTGACTTATGTTACAGTCATGTTAAATTATTAACATATGTTACAGTTATGTTAAATTATTAACTATGTTACAGTCATGTTAAATTATTGACTTATGTTACAGTCATGTTAAATTATCTACTTATGTTACAGTCATGTTAAATTATTAACAAGGTTACAGTCATGTTAAATTATTAACTAGGTTACAGTAATGTTAAATTATTAACTAGGTTACAGTCATGTTAAATTATTGACTAGGTTACAGGCATGTTAAATTATTAAATAGGTTACAGTCATGTTAATTTATTAACTAGGTTACAGTCATGTTAAATTATTAACTAGGTTACAGTCATGTTAAATTATTGACTAGGTCACAGCCATGTTAAATTATTAACTAGGTTACAGTCATGTTAAATTATTGACTAGGTTAGAGTCATGTTAAATTATTGACTAGGTTACAGTAATGATAAATTATTAACTAGGTTACAGTCATGTTAAATTATTGACTAGGTTACAGTCGTGTTAAATTATTAACAAGGTTATAGTCATGTTAAATTATTAACAAGGTTACAGTCATGTTAAATTATTTACTATGTTACAGTCATGTTAAATTATTAACAAGGTTACAGTCATGTTAAATTATTAACTAGGTTACAGTCATGTTAAATTATTGACTAGGTTACAGTCATGTTAAATTATTGACTAGGTTACAGTCATGTTAAATTATTTACTTATGTTACAGTCATGTTAAATTATTGACTAGGTTACAGTCATGCTTAATTATTAACTAGGTTACAGTCATGTTAAATTATTTACTTATGTTACAGTCATGTTAAATTATTGACTAGCTTACAGTCATGTTAAATTATTGACTAGGTCACAGCCATGTTAAATTATCAATTAGGTTACATTCATGTTAAATTATTGATTAGGTTACAGTCATGTTAAATTATTGACTAGGTTAGAGTCATGTTAAATTATTTACTTATGCTAGAGTCATGTTAAATTATTAGCAAGGTTACAGTCATGTTAAATTATTAACTAGGTTACAGTAATGTTAGATTATTAACTAGGTTACAGTGATGTTAAATTATTTATTTATGTTACAGTCATGTTAAATTATTAACTAGGTTATAGTCATGTTAAATTATTGACTTATGTTAAAGTCATGTTAAATTATTGACATATGTTACAGTTATGTTAAATTATTGACAAGTTTACAGTCATGTTAAATTATTTACTTATGTTACAGTCATGTTAAATTATTAACTAGGTTACAGTCAAGTCAATTTAAAGTCATGTTAAATAACTAGGTTACAGTCATGTTAAATTATTTACTAGGTTACAGTCATGTTAAATTATTTACTTATGTTACAATCATGTTAAATTATTAACTAGGTTACAGTCATGATAAATTATTAACTTATGTTACAGTCATGTTAAATTATTAACTAGGTTACAGTCATGTTAAATGATTGACTAGGTTACAGTCATGTTAAATTATTAGCTAGATTACAGTTATGTTAAATTATTGACTTATGTTACAGTCATGTTAAATTATTAACATATGTTACAGTTATGTTAAATTATTGACTAGGTTACAGTCATGTTAAATTATTGACTTATGTTACAGTCATGTTAAATTATCTACATATGTTACAGTCATGTTAAATTATTAACAAGGTTACATTCATGTTAAATTATTAACTAGGTTACAGTAATGTTAAGTTATTAACTAGATTACAGTCATGTTAAATTATTGACTAGGCTACAGTCATGTTAAATTATTAACAAGGTTATAGTCATGTTAAATTATTAACAAGGTTACAGTCATGCTAAATTATTGACTATGTTACAGTCATGTTAAATTATTAACAAGGTTACAGTCATGTTAAATTATTTACTTATGTTACAGTCATGTTAAATTATTTACTTATGTTACAGTCATGTTAAATTATTGACTAGCTTACAGTCATGATAAATTATTGACTAGGTCACAGCCATGTTAAATTATTAACTAGGTTACATTCATGTTAAATTATTGATTAGGTTACAGTCATGTTAAATTATTGACTAGATTACAGTCATGTTGCATTATTTATTTATGTTACAGTCATGTTAAATTATTGACTAGGTTACAATCATGCTAAATTATTAACTACGTTACAGTCATGTTAAATTATTTACTTGTGTTACAGTCATGTTAAATTATTGACTAGGTCACAGCCATGTTAAATTATTAACAAGGTTACAGTAATGTTAAATTATTAACTAGGTTACAGTCATGTTAAATTATTAACTAGGTTACAGTCATGTTAAATTATTGACTAGGTTACAGTCGTGTTAAATAATTAACTAAGTTACAATCATGTTAAATTATTGACTAGGTTACAGTCATGTTAAATTATTGACTAGGTTACAGTCATGTTATATTATTTTTACTTATGTTACAGTCATGTTAAATTATTGACTAGGTTACAGTCATGCTTAATTATTAACTAGGTTACAGTCATGTTAAATTATTTACTTATGTTACAGTCATGTTAAATTATTGACTAGCTTACAGTCATGTTAAATTATTGACTAGGTCACAGCCATGTTAAATTATCAATTAGGTTACATTCATGTTAAATTATTGATTAGGTTACAGTCATGTTAAATTATTGACTAGGTTAGAGTCATGTTAAATTATTTACTTATGCTACAGTCATGTTAAATTATTAACAAGGTTACAGTCATGTTAAATTATTAACTAGGTTACAGTAATGTTAGATTATTAACTAGGTTACAGTGATGTTAAATTATTTATTTATGTTACAGTCATGTTAAATTATTAACTAGGTTATAGTCATGTTAAATTATTGACTTATGTTAAAGTCATGTTAAATTATTGACATATGTTACAGTTATGTTAAATTATTGACAAGTTTACAGTCATGTTAAATTATTTACTTATGTTACAGTCATGTTAAATTATTAACTAGGTTACAGTCAAGTCAATTTAAAGTCATGTTAAATAACTAGGTTACAGTCATGTTAAATTATTTACTAGGTTACAGTCATGTTAAATTATTTACTTATGTTACAATCATGTTAAATTATTAACTAGGTTACAGTCATGTTAAATGATTGACTAGGTTACAGTCATGTTAAATTATTAGCTAGATTACAGTTATGTTAAATTATTGACTTATGTTACAGTCATGTTAAATTATTAACATATGTTACAGTTATGTTAAATTATTGACTAGGTTACAGTCATGTTAAATTATTGACTTATGTTACAGTCATGTTAAATTATCTATTTATGTTACAGT
Organism: Archivesica marissinica; assembly: GCA_014843695.1. NCBI lineage: Eukaryota > Metazoa > Mollusca > Bivalvia > Venerida > Vesicomyidae > Archivesica > Archivesica marissinica. Next base: position 22,411,275 of record CM026392.1, on the reverse strand, counting down.
CATGTTAAATTATTAACAAGGTTACATTCATGTTAAATTATTAACTAGGTTACAGTAATGTTAAGTTATTAACTAGATTACAGTCATGTTATATTATTGACTAGGTTACAGTCATGTTAAATTATTAACAAGGTTATAGTCATGTTAAATTATTAACAAGGTTACAGTCATGCTAAATTATTGACTATGTTACAGTCATGTTAAATTATTAACAAGGTTAGAGTCATGTTAAATTATTTACTTATGTTACAGTCGTGTTAAATAATTAACTAAGTTACAGTCATGTTAAATTATTGACTAGGTTACAGTGATGTCAAATTATTAACTAGGTTACAGTGATGTCAAATTATTAACTAGGTTACAGTCATGTTAAATTATTGATTAGGTTACAGTCATGTTAAATTATTGACTAGGTTAGGTTCATGTTAAATTATTTACTTATGCTACAGTCATGTTAAGTTATTAACAAGGTTACAGTCATGATAAATTATTAACTAGGTTACAGTAATGTTAGATTATTAACTAGGTTACAGTGATGTTAAATGATTTACTTATGTTACAGTCATGTTAAATTATTAACTAGGTTACAGTCAAGTCAATTTACAGTCATGTTAAATAACTAGGTTACAATCATGTTAAATTATCTACTAGGTTACAGTCATGTTAAATTATTAATTAGGTTACAGTCATGTTAAATTATTTACTTATGTTACAGTCATGTTAAATTATTAACAAGGTTACAGTCATTTTAAATTATTAACTAGGTTACAGTCATGTTAAATTATTTACTTATGTTACAGTCATGTTAAATTATTAACTAGGTTACAGTCATGTTAAATTATTGATTAGGTTACAGTCATGTTATATTATTGACTAGGTTACAGTCATGTTAAATTATTGACTAGGTTACAGTCATGTTAAATTATTAACTAGGTTACAGTCAAGTTACAGTCATGTTAAATTATTAACAAGGTTACAGTGATGGCAAATTATTGACTAGGTTACAGTGATGTCAAATTATTAACTAGGTTACAGTCATGTTAAATTATTAACAAGGTTACAGTGATGGCAAATTATTGACTAGGTTACAGTGATGTCAAATTATTAACTAGGTTACAGTCATGTTAAATTATTGACTAGGTTACATTCATGTAAAATTATTAACTAGGTTACAGTAATGTTAAGTTATTAACTAGATTACAGCCATGTTAAATTATTAACTAGGTTACAGCCATGTTAAATTATTAACTAGGTTACAGTTATGTTAAATTATTAACTAGGTTACAGTCAAGTCAAGTTACAGTCATGTTAAATAACTAGGTTACAGTCATGTTAAATTATTGACTAGGTTAAAGTCATGTTAAATTATTAACTAGGTTACAGTCATGTTAAATTAATGACTTATGTTACAGTCATGTTAAATTATCTACTTATGCTACAGTCATGTTAAATTATTAACAAGGTTACAGTCATGTTAAATTATTAACTAGGTTACAGTCATGTTAAATTATGAACTAGGTTACAGTCATGTTAAATTATTAACTAGGTTATAGTCATGTTAAATTATTGACTAGGTTACAGTCATGATAAATTATTAACTTGGTTACAGTCATGTTAAATTATTGACTAGGTTACAGTCATGTTAAATTATTAACAAGGTTACAGTCATGTTAAATTATTAACACGGTTACAGTCATGTTAAATTATTGACTATGTTAAAGTCATGTTAAATTATTAACAAGGTTACAGTGATGTTAAATTATTGACTAGGTTACAGTGATGTTAAATTAATAACTAGGTTACAGTGATGTTAAATTATTAACAAGGTTACAGTAATGTTAAATTATTAACTAGGTTACAGTCATGTTAAATTATTAACTAGGTTACAGTCATGTTAAATTATTGACTAGGTTACAGTCATGTTAAATTATTAATTAGGTTACAGTCATGTTAAATTATTGACTAGGTTACAGTGATGTCAAATTATTAACTAGGTTACAGTGATGTCAAATTATTAACTAGGTTATAGTCATGTTAAATTATTGATTAGGTTAGTGTCATGGTAAATTATTTACTTATGCTACAGTCATGTTAAATTATTAACTAGGTTACAGTCATGTTAAATTATTGACTTATGTTAAAGTCATGTTAAATTATTGACATATGTTACAGTTATGTTAAATTATTGACTAGGGTACAGTCATGTTAAATTATTTACTTATGTTACAGTCATGTTAAATTATTAACTAGGTTACAGTCAAGTCAATTTACAGTCATGTTAAATTATTGACATATGTTACAGTTATGTTAAATTATTGACTAGGGTACAGTCATGTTAAATTATTTACTTATGTTACAGTCATGTTAAATTATTAACTAAGTTACAGTCAAGTCAATTTACAGTCATGTTAAATAACTAGTTTAAAGTCATGTTAAATTATTTACTTGGTTACAGTCATGTTAAATTATTTACTTATGTTACAGTCATGTTAAATTATTAACAAGGTTACAGTCATGTTAAATTATTGACTAGGGTACAGTCATGTTAAATTATTTACTTTTGTTACAGTCATGTTAAATTATTAACTAGGTTACAGTCAAGTCAATTTACAGTCATGTTAAATAACTAGTTTAAAGTCATGTTAAATTATTTACTTGGTTACAGTCATGTTAAATTATTTGCTTATGTTACAGTCATGTTAAATTATTAACTAGGTTACAGTCATGTTAACTTATTGATTAGGTTACAGTCATGTTAAATTATTGACTAGGTTACAGTCATGTTAAATTATTAACTAGGTTTCAGTCAAGTTGCAGTCATGTTACATTATTAACAAGGTTACAGTGATGTTAAATTATTTACTTATGTTACAATCATGTTAAATTATTAACTAGGTTACAGTCATGTTAAATTATTGACTTATGTTAAAGTCATGTTAAGTTATTGACATATGTTACAGTTATGTTAAATTATTGACTAGGTTACAGTCATGTTAACTGATTTACTTATATTACAGTCATGTTAAATTATTAACTAGGTTACAGTCAAGTCAATTTACAGTCATGTTAAATAACTAGGTTACAGTCATGTTAAATTATTTACTAGGTTACAGTCATGTTAAATTATTAATTAGGTTACAGTCATGTTAAATTATTTACTAGGTTACAGTCATGTTAAATTATTTACTTATGTTACAGTCATGTTAAATTATTAACAAGGTTACAGTCATTTTAAATTATTAACTAGGTTACAGTCATGTTAAATTATTTACTTATGTTACAGTCATGTTAAATTATTAACTAGGTTATAGTCATGTTAAATTATGGATTAGGTTACAGTCATGTTAAATTATTGACTAGGTTACAGTCATGTTAAATTATTGACTAGGTTACAGTCATGTTAAATTATTAACTAGGTTACAGTCAAGTTACAGTCATGTTAAATTATTAACAAGGTTACAGTGATGGCAAATTATTAACTAGGTTACAGTGATGTCAAATTATTAACTAGGTTACAGTCATGTTAAATTATTGACTAGGTTACATTCATGTTAAATTATTGACTAGGTTACAGTCATGTTAAATTATTGACTAGGTTACAGTCATGTTAAATTATTAGCAAGGTTACAGTGATGACAAATTATTGACTAGGTTACAGTGATGTCAAATTATTAACTAGGTTACAGTCATGTTAAATTATTGACTAGGTTACATTCATGTTAAATTATTGACTAGGTTACAGTCATGTTAAATTATTGACTAGGCTACAGTCATGTTAAATTATTAACTAGATTACAGTCATGTTAAATTATTGACTAGGTTACAATCGTGTTAAATTATTAACTAGGTGACAGCCATGATAAATTATTAACTAGGTTACAGCCATGTTAAATTATTAACTAGGTTACAGTCAAGTCAAGTTACAGTCATGTTAAATAACTAGGTTACAGTCATGTTAAATTATTGACTAGGTTAAAGTCATGTTAAATTATTGACTAGGTTACAGTCATGTTAAATTATTAATTAGGTTACAGTCATATTAAATTATTGACTAGGTTACAATCATGTTAAATTATTGACTAGGTTTCAATCATGTTAAATTATTAACTAGGTTACAGCCACGGTAAATTATTAACTAGGTTACAGCCATGTTAAATTATTAACTAGATTACAGTTATGTTAAATTATTGACTTATGTTACAGTCATGTTAAATTATTAACATATGTTTCAGTTATGTTAAATTATTAACTAGGTTACAGTCATGTTAAATTAATGACTTATGTTACAGTCATGTTAAATTATCTACTTATGCTACAGTCATGTTAAATTATTAACAAGGTTACAGTCATGTTAAATTATGAACTAGGTTACAGTCATGTTAAATTATTAACTAGGTTACAGTCATGTTAAATTATTGACTAGGTTACAGTCATGTTAAATTATTAACAAGGTTACAGTCATGTTAAATTATTAACACGGTTACAGTCATGTTAAATTATTGACTATGTTAAAGTCATGTTAAATTATTAACAAGGTTACAGTGATGTTAAATTATTGACTAGGTTACAGTGATGTTAAATTAATAACTAGGTTACAGTGATGTTAAATTATTAACAAGGTTACAGTAATGTTAAATTATTAACTAGGTTACAGTCATGTTAAATTATTAACTAGGTTACAGTCATGTTAAATTATTGACTAGGTTACATTCATGTTAAATTATTAACTAGGTGACAGTCATGTTAAATTATTGACTAGGTTACAGTCATGTCAAATTATTAACTAGGTTACAGTGATGTCAAATTATTAACTAGGTTATAGTCATGTTAAATTATTGATTAGGTTAGTGTCATGGTAAATTATTTACTTATGCTACAGTCATGTTAAATTATTAACTAGGTTACAGTAATGTTAAATTATTAACTAGGTTACAGTGATGTTAAATTATTTACTTATGTTACAGGCATGTTAAATTATTAACTAGGTTACAGTCATGTTAAATTATTGACTTATGTTAAAGTCATGTTAAATTATTGACATATGTTACAGTTATGTTAAATTATTGACTAGGGTACAGTCATGTTAAATTATTAACTAGGTTACAGTCATGTTAAATTATTGACTAGGTCACAGCCATGTTAAATTATTAACTAGGTTACAGTCATGTTAAATTATTGACTAGGTTAGAGTCATGTTAAATTATTGACTAGGTTACAGTCATGATAAATTATTAACGAGGTTACAGTCATGTTAAATTATTGACTAGGTTACAGTCATGTTAAATTATTAACAAGGTTACAGTCATGTTAAATTATTAACAAGGTTACAGTCATGTTAAATTATTGACTAGGTTACAGTCATTTATATTATTTACTTATGCTACATTCATGTTTAATTATTAACTAGGTTACAGTGATGTTAAATTATTGACTAGGTTACAGTCATGTTAAATTATTAACAAGGTTACAGTCATGTTAAATTATTGACTAGGTTACAATCATGTTAAATTATTGACTAGGTTAGAGTCATGTTAAATTATTGGAAAGCGTAAATGTGGCCATTCGTGTGGGAGGAAATCTGAGTACACCTGTCCAATATGGCGACCACCGTACCATCTCACATACCCCCCAGTCCAAGGATCAAACCCGGGTTACACTGGTGAGAACCGAGCGCGCTAACCATTGCGCTAATCACTAAACTCCCTTACCTTCTCTTAGTCGATGGAACAACTTATATTAATCACTCTTGTTGGGGCAGATGAGAGCGTAAATATGGCCATTCATGTGGGAGGAAATCGGAGTACCTTTACCTTCTCTTAGTCGATGGAACCCAGAAACATGGTATGTGTGAAAATGTTTTAACTTACCAGATGAACTAGAATCGCATATAGTTGATACTAAAATATAAAATAGAAGGAACAATGAATGGGTGAAACAGTAACAACTGAACTATATTTCTTTTTAGACATCCGTGGTCGAGTGGTTACGGTCACGTTCTTGTATACCACTGTAAGATATCATCACTGATGGTCACGGGTTCGAGCCCAGCTCAGATCGTGTCTCTTTATTTGAAACGTTGCCAAAGAAAAGTGTTGTTAGTTAATTGCAAGTCGCTAAAATGGGCAACCGGTAGCGACGTTAAATAAACTAAAAGAGGAAGTGTTTAATGTATAGTTCATGTCTGACGTTAGTTTATACAAATTTATTTTAGCTCCATTGCTAAACAAGTTATTTCAACTTATATAAATCACTCTCGAGACCTCATTCCTGATGGAATCCATCGCCACGAGAGAGAGAGAAGAGGCAATGTGGAATTTAAATGCCTTGCCTAAGGGCACAATCGTAACGGCTCCAGTGGGGCTCGAACTCCGGACCTTTCGCAGCTGAAGCGAACGCGCATCCACTGCGCTATCACGACTTCCACACGTCTGACGTTGAACATGTGATCGTCTTTAAATAAGGTTATATATGATGATCAACAGAGAACATATAGTATTCACAAGGGTTTAGTCCTATTGTTCCCACTTATATAAAATTAGGTAAAAACGGGTGTGGGACGGATAGACATGCAGACAGACAGAATGTGTTTAAGAGTGTTTAAGATCAAATACAATCAAACGGACGGACAGATACGCAGACAGACAGCAACTATATATATACATACCATGAACCTGTAACCACCAACAACAAGACTGTGTCCACCGCGTTTGTTGTGGACAAACTCAATTTGAACTTGTGCATTCGCCATAACTTTAAGTTGTATGCATATGACATATATATCTACTGGACAACAGCAAGTGGGAATAAAAGGATTAAACCTTCACAAGTTGACTGCACAATAATAAATAAATAACACAATGCTAACAACAAGTTAATTACCTTTTTTCAATATCTGTAGATAAATAAATAAACTAATGCACGATTTCATTGTCTTCAGGTAAAATCCACAATATTGGTATTACTGATATTTAGCATATCACACTATGTTTATTATGACTTCATTGTTAATAATTTCCGAATGGTTGATATACCGATCAATATGTATTGGGAAAGCTAACATAAAATGCAGCTCTTTATTTATGATATATGATCCTGCAAAACCAACACAGCATTGCAACGCTAGATTTGGAAATGCATTCATTTTGCCTGGCTAATTAAAGTTTAAAAAATATCCAATTACGTGTGTGTGCGCGCATGTACGCGTGCGTGCGTGTGATTTATGGTTAGTTATCGTCGCTACCGGTTGCCCATATGAGCGACTCCTCCTGAAGAGATTAGTCGTTTTATAGTTTTGGAGGATAGTGCAATGATGCAGACAGAGACCCATTCCAGAGTCTACTCTGGTTCTTTTACGTGCACGATGTAAAGCACCGTCACGAGCCCTCGGTTTAAAGTCCCATTTGAAAGAATGTTAATTGTATTAGGGACAGACGGGGAACACTTGATAAGTCTAAAACACGCTTACTATAATATCAGCAGTAACATCAAGTAACTGACATGGACTGGTGCATGATATTTTAGACATTTAAAATTATATTTGGACCAGCTCGTCGCTGGCTCATTTTGATCAACACTTTCTGTAAGCCTATTTAGAGGTATGTTGAAAGGGTTAATAATAAACACACTTTCCTATCATCAAGAACAAAGAACATTTATTATATTTATCAGTATATTCTTATAGGTAAATACAATTTATTAAAGCGACATTACATCGGTGAAAACGCAAATGTCTACAGAATGTAATTTCCTATTATATGGTATAATGTTTTTCCAAATATTTGCCTCGAAAACTGAGTATTTCATCTAATAAACAAACGTCGTATACGCGGTTTGTTGACATAATAAAATAATGTATATATGGTCGACATGCATGCGTAATACAATGCGTGTATCCTGAATAACACGGATTATTGTGCATATTTACCGTTATATCTCACATGTGTGCCTATGCATATTTATTTGTAGACTAATCTTAGTTAATATATCGCTAAACGACAGTATCACGCGTTTAGTAGTTACCCCAGTGACAAACACTAGTCCAATCAGGAACGCGGATATCCGTAATATGAAATCCTACTTTCACTTTTTAAAAGTTTGTAGACAACAAAAACACTGTTTATTGATTCATTGTTACTGTTCGAATGTATTTGGAAGAATTTGTAGTATCAATGCATTTATACGTGAACAGATGCTTTTTTTGTTTTGATTTTTGTGATGTAATATCGCTTTAACATAGATAATGGTATACACATTCTGCTTAACTGTTTCACCGCCAATGTCGCATAAAAGCGACTTTGTAAAAAAAGTAGAGAACCCGATCGGACAGAACAGAACATACCGTCTGATCAAGCTATTTGCTGATTGCTCTTCAGACAGTGGAGCTGAAGCACCTGTCCGAATAGCAAACAACATAAATCCTGACCAGACGCTTCGTTACGCCGCGGCTGATCTGGATCTATGTTGTTTGCACATGCTCTGAATTTATTCGGCGCTGAAAGAGTTAAGCTATATTCAACGTGTTATTCATGTGTAACATAGATAATGGTATACACATTCTGCTTAAGCTATATTCAACGTGTTATTCATGTGTAACATAGATAATGGTATTTGTGATTTTTGTGATGTAATGTCGCTTTAACATAGATACTGGTATACACATTCTGCTTAAGCTATATTCAACGTGTTATTCATGTGTAACATAGATAATGGTATACACATACTGCTTAAGCTATAATTATACAACGTGTTATTTACATATTTCTCGCTGATTTGTACATATGGCACCTAGCCGCTAAATGTTGACATGTTGTCAACGCAAACGTTTGCTGACTCAAACTATAATTTCTAAAGTCATTTTAGTTGTCTAAGCACAACGTTCATCTGCATTTAGCGCACGGTTGCACAGCAGTCTATCATAATCTCTTTAGGAAGATTAAATATGAAATGACGGTTGTCCATATGAGCAACGTCTCCTGAAGAGATTAGTCATTTTAGATTGTTGGGATAGTACAAGTATACAGACAAAGAGCGCTGTACGTGTATTATATAATATTAGGTAAGTTTAACGTAGGATAAAGTATAAATCAGATAACGTTATGAACATGTGGCTAACACGCCACAAAACCTACTATCTAAGTATCGACTTCCAATTGATTAATTATCATTTGTTTCAAATTATTGGCTAAACAGGCACCCGTACGCATTACATTCGTCTGGGACTGAAACGGGAATTTCCCATTAATTGTTGATGGAGATATGCCTATGAATGGTTGACAATTAATTGTACGTAATTTTGCAAATGTAAATGTAGATCGGGTGATAGTCGGAAAAAAGACTTGTATTATTCCTTTTAAATCTATTTTTAGTTTAATCATATTTTATTGCATTCATTCTATATATACAATGTACAGAACAAAAGAATGAATGATCGTAGGTTCGATCCCCCGTCTGACCCTAATACAATTAACAGTCTTTCAGATGGGACGTTAAACCGAGGTCTCGACGGTAGCGACAATAAATAAACGTAAAACACACACAAAAGAATGAACACACTTGTATAAGTATGCATGGTGTATACGATTTATGTCATTGTTTATGACGATTTATGGCATGCGAATTGTCAATAAATGTTCAAGCAAGTGCGTTGGGCCACACGTTTTAACAACATTAGTTACGGCCCTCCCCAAACTACTAGATTGTAACAAACATAGTGACTGAACATATGAGTTATGCAAATACTAAAATTGATGATTACTAATATAAAGTGAAAATGAAGAAGACAATTATCAACATATAGATAACAAGAATTTAGAACCAAAAATAACGAACAATACCAACAAACAAAATTATTAAGAAGCTCAATTGATTATAGCTACACCAATAAAGTGCCCCATCGTACAAAGTTCCCCAGCCAGCCACACCCGTCACCATCGTACAAAGTTCCCCAGCCAGCCACACCCGTCACCATCGTACAAAGTTCCCCAGCCAGCCACACCCATCACCACTCCCTGAAATAAATCGTCGCTAGCGGAGAACAGCCAACATATATACTCACATAAAATATACAGATCATGTATTTATTTGCTCAAAGCTTCGAGTCGTTTTATATATTTTAACTCGAGTGAAAATAAATTAATTTTCTTCTTCTGCTAAGTTTTCGAAACCAAACAGTAGCTTTCTTGTACTTAAGGGATGATACGTACCCGTCTTTTTGAATAATACACGCCTGGGATTTACATAGAATAGACAGCGAAATATATAGTGTTCCGCCTCCTCAATTTCGTTAAGCTGACACAAACAGTTGGGACTATCGCGTAAATGATTATTATAAAGATCTGAATGCAGGTTGCGCCAAGCATTTGAGATCATGGTATACTTGCTGACAACGGTTTCCAGATTTAAAGTATGAAGGTACAATCGGTTGTTTGAAGATTTCGTTCAACTTTGCTTTAAATGATGACAATGTATACTTTTATATTACGAATATTTACATCAAGTTCATTCAACAATGTTATCGATGAGGGTAACATTTTGAACACATTTCAGTTCCCCTTGCAAAAGTAACAACATCTGTATTGTTCTTAAACTGTATGGATTAGATTCGCCAACTGTTGTTGGAAATAAGTCGGTTAAGTAGCTTGGTACGTCATCATTTTTTAATATATATATATAGTCTTTATTTCCACTTTGCAGTGATTATTCACATATTTATGACATATTAAATTGAACACGCCATTGCTTAGGCCATATATCACGATTAAGTGAAACTTCTATAACATGTAAGTCGTTGGATGTCATTACCAACGAACTATCATCAGCAAATAATCGTGTTAGACTACATAGTGATTCAGCAATGTCATTGACGTATATCAAAAATAGCAATGGTCCTAAGACAGAGCCTTGTTGTACACCAGTATTAAGACATTTTTCATTTAAGAATGCAGATCCAACAAAAACCTTTTGTCGTCGTTCAATAGGTTAGCTAAATAACCACTTGATTTTGTTTCCGGAAATGCCATACTGTCAAACTTCGAAAAGGAGACCGTGATGCCAAACTCGATCAATGCCTTATGCTCCAGTCAAGGTAGCTGCAATTGGCATATGGGTGCAAACTAATTGCAAAATAATTTGTTTTAGCAGTTATGAGTATGATAATATGTGAGGCTCTGGATACTAAAAGTTGCACTCTGTACTAGTGGCCAAAATTTGTAAAACTTGTCCAAGAAAGAGACAACTGACGAACTATTGGGTAATTTAGTTTAAACAATTTGTTTCGCAATCGAGCTAAAATAAAATTGTATAAACTAACGTTGTCTAATAGTAGTTTCAATGAGGATAATATATTACTATGCTATGAACCATTGCGTTACCGTAAAATATCTCGTTAATAGAAATATATCAATATGTCTATATATTCTGCAGGTCCCTCTGGCGAGAATTATATGAAATAAGTGTGACATGTTTCTACAAATTTATGTTAGCTCGATTGTGAAACAAGTTCTTATAACTTATACTAATCACTCTCGAGACCTCATTCCTGATGGAATCCATCGCCACGAGGGAGAGAGAAGAGGCGTGTGGAATTTAAATGCCTTGCCTAAGGACACAATCGTAACGGCTCCAGCGGGGCTCGAACTCCGGGCCTTTCGCACGTGAAGCGAAAGTGTGACATGGGCCATTCATATATAAGCAATTCTGGCGTAGGTTCCTTCGATATCATTTCCATATTCCGTATACATGGAAAAAAGCCACAGTGTCGTAAAGTAAAACTCTCTCAATATAAATTGAAAGGTAAATATTCACTATATAGTTTGAGTTTACTCGCAAGAGTTTCCCTGGGTTCTGACCAGGGGCGGTGGTATGATTGTACAAAGAATATGTATTAGTCCAATGCATGCAGAACTTTCATTAACGTTCATACAATCTATCATGCATACAAATACAACAAACGAAACGATTGGACACAGAACAAGACATTGACATGTGTTCACGAGACAAAACACGTGCACGACAATATTGACAATGGGAAACATCGACATTTAGTCTCCGACGTAGATTGTCGAGAATCCCCGAGTCAATACCGTTGCATACTACACAAAGAACAATGATACACGAAGTGGAACGGCTATAATCGCATGCGCGAAGATTAAGTATTTATGTATTATGGAAAACCGTTACCTGTAACATCGAAGTATTCTTAAGTATAACCGATGACATTAGTATCGTCAATCGCTTAATGTTCGTGCCCCATATGTTTCCGAATTTGGTTGCAAATTACGCCATCGCTGTCAGTAGCAGGTACTAGGATTATATGGTAGACGCTAAAACTGCCAAACACGAACATGAGTAAAAACAAATCAATATTCATATTTTATTTCAAAAATATGTAAATTGTTGATGTTTTCATTAATCTCGTTCACGTGTACCCTAAATTTCCCCTACACGGAGGTATAGGCAAATAACTATTTGTTTACTTGTGTAACGGGAGTACTCTATTGCTTGGCATTACAAGATCACGTGTCTATAGTGTGAAGATACCTCAAACGCATTTCATGTACATGACATTTGGTTGGTGGGCTGAAACGTGTGTCCTTTGTTTGGATGCCATGTTGAATTCACATGTGTGTGTGTGTTTTACGTTTATTTATCGTCGCTACCGGTTGCCCATATGAGCGACGCCTCCTGAAGAGATTGGTCATTTTAAATGTTTGGAGGATAGTGCAATGATACAGACATAGACCCATTCCGGAGTCTCCTCTGGTTATTTTACGTGCACGATGTAAAGCACCGACACGAGACCTCGGTTTAACGTCCCATCTGAAAGACTCAGTGAGACTGGATATGACGCCAATGGGATATGTGTAGTAGCCTCATCACGAAGCAAGAACTATCACAGTAGATGATGGGTGTAAAAATGTGCATGTTTCAACTGCACTGAAAAGAGACATACACTATAGCATCAATCTACATTTTGAGAACATTTTCTGTCCAGAAAACCCAGGCATAGCGCTTCGCCATGCGTCCAGTAAATGTAAATTTGAAATGTGACATGCACCGTGACGTGATTATGACATGGCCAAATTATGTGTCGAAACAAAACGAGTTGTTTTGACGGAGCGTTACGGGCTATATTCGGAATATTATTGTTTACAAATTGATTGTTTGTTAAGACTAAGTTAAACATAAACATTGAAACGGGATAAAAATCAAAGTTCTCCTTTTTATTAATAAGTTATTATAAGTTTTTTATATTTATTATAGAGTAGAGTCTGAAGAACTTACAACCAGGACCGGAAATAGTATACATGTATGTCACCGTTAACCTCCAAGTGTGACCTTGGCCGTGAAACTACGGACCTGGGTCATATGTATGATACATCACCTATAGGCTATATGACGAACATTTGTGGCACATTATTTTTGAAATCCCTCCATAGCCGAAGAAGTTCGGACCGGAAATGTTGATACAGACTGACGGACAGTGCGAAAACTATATGCACGCGAAGAAATGTATTTATGTGTATACAATAACAAAAGCAGGTGTTTCAAGTCGTGAACGCGCAGTGGTAGCGCGTTCGCTTCATGTGCGAACGGTTCGGAGTTCGAGCCCAGCTGTAGCCCTTAAGATTGTACCCATGGGCAATGCATTTAGATTCCACATTGCCTCTTCTCTCTCCCTCGTAGCGATGGAATCCACCAAGAATGAGGTCTCGAGAGCGATGAATATAAGTTATAAGATCTTGTTTCGCAATCGAGCTATAATATAATTTGTATAAACTAAGCTTTGATAACAGCATCTATAATTTGAATGGACTTCTGAGTCATTGACCAGCCAGTTTGTCATCCTCTGCAATACTAAACCAATCGTCCGGATTTGAGTACATTTCTGTGGTTATATCCCCTTGCTGAATCACACCATTTGTAACTGTAACAACATTTCATTAACTAATTAGACATGTGTTTTTCATTTAGGCCTAAGCCATACCTATCTGCCTCTATTATTCAAATCATCGTACATTAGTATAAACACTAGTTGTTATCAGTTGGTGAGTTGTTGTTTGTTTGTTTGTTTGTTTTGTTTCAATGATGTTTGTGGTATTTCAAAAATGTTATTCTACAGAAACATGTCTCTGATACTGGCTATATACACTCGTCCTGAAGTGTTATGAAATTAATTGATGGCTATCCAATTGGCGCAATAGCTAGCAAGCTCACTTTTAATTAATGGCTCTAAGTTGGTAATGATCACTACATTGGTTCGATTATATGACCGGGGGGTATGTGATATGGTATGGTGGTCGACATATCGGACAGGTGTATTTTCTCCTGGTATTCCGTTATCCTCAAACACGAATGTCGGAATGACCACATGCATTATATACAGTCCTCACTTGCAAACTTATAAAGCAAATGCGTCTTATAAAATCAGATCGAGATCAAACAGCGCCATATATCCTTCTTTCAATTAGATCAGTTTTGACCCAGAAGCATAACAATTTGTTGATGCCCGGGAAATTATAAAATGTCGACGTAAATAATAAGTAGCCTAATCCATTTATATCAAGTTCCCTTTATCTGAAGTCATGCTCCTAATTTCGTTCATATATAGTTATGGCCATTGTAAGTTGGTAAACCCATATGCCATCCACTATTTATTAAACCAACTGTTTTTACCGTGTTTTCAAATTACTATGTACTTCCGGGGAATACCAAATATGGAGATTTATTAAGAAGTCCAAGACGTGCTTTTCCTACTTACATTATTTTTTAAAAAAATAGGTGTTTTCCCCAAATTTAATATTTTGGTTTAAAGCGACATTACATTGCAAATAGCCAAACATGCATTTTGTTCCAGTATAAATGCATTGCTACTGCAAATTCTTCCACTAACATTGAATCAATAAACAGTGTGTTTGTGGTCTACAAGTAGGGTTTCATATAAGCGCCATCCACACTCCTGAATTGACGTTTATTTGTAATGCAGTCAATACTAAACGCTTGATATTATCGTTTAGAGATAATTTCACTAAGATTAATCTACAAAATTTATAAATATGCATAGGCACAAATGTGAAACATAACGGTAAATATGTATCATAAATCGTGTTACTCGGGACACGCGCATTGTATTACCCATGGATGTTGACCCTATTTACATTATTTTGTTATGACAACAAACCGCCTATACGACGTTTGTTTATTAGTTCAAATACTGTTTTTGAGGCAAGTATTTGGAAAGACATTATACTATGTTATAGGAAATTACATTTTGCAGAAATGTGTGTTTTCACTGATGTAGTGTCGCCTTAAAACTAGTTCATGTCTTTGGAACTTTCTACTATGATGTATGTATCTTGGCACACGGTAATAAATCCGCATTGTAGTATACATAAAGAGTAGGCGGTCCATGGTAGGCCTAAAACTGTTTTGTTTTCCCTGGTGGTTGATTGAAAGCATGGATATTCTATATGTTAAATGGTACATTTACTTATGCATGCTTCCCTATCGTAGAGATAAAGTTCTATACCAAATAGTCAGATAATTGTATTATGACAACCCTTGTAGAAACAACCGAATCAGGGACTCGACCATTTTCCGCAGTATACTCGGCAATAACCTTTAGCTAATTGTTGATACTATGGCGGCAAACCTCTAATGCAAGTATTGTGTATCTGTATTTAATAATTATTTTACATCACCCTATGACATTAACATTACAAAGACACTAAGATGAAATTATATTGGGAATCACTTGCGAGGGATGATGCAAACTGATTATCTAATTCACGTACACAATACTATTTCTGTATTTTAGTTTGTAATAGCTATTACCGCGATAGATATACCCATGAAGCACCCTACAGACTGAAGAGCTCATCGAATTGTCCTACTCTGTCTGTATAGAGCGATACGATAATACGATACATATTCGATTATGGGTTGATTGTGTATGGATCATTCTGAACAGCCTATGTTAAATTGTTTTACATAATATATTACCAGGGCTTATGACTAGCACTCAGAGCTTTCAGAGCATCGCCAATAGCTGGCAATAAACGACCTTTTAATCGATAGCATGTCAAATTGTCTCAAAGGTATGCTATTAAATGTCTAGCAAACCAAAGAAACCCATATCATACGAGGGGAATTCAAATGCTATACATTATATTGTGCTTAGATTACGCATTAGTTTACAACTTGTTTATATAAATTCGTTACGTCAACAAACGTCGTATGTTTATAAGTTGAAAAAGAATATACATGCACTATGATTCTGTGTTAAATAAAATAAATATACAACATAATAACATTCTGTAGAACATTCAAGTTTTTAACTGATGTAGTGTCGCTTTAAAGTGTACATAATTGTTAAATTTACATCTGCATGCACTATGATTCTGTGTTAAATAAAATAAATATACAACATAGTACCATTCTGCAGAATATTCAATGTTTTAACTGATGTAGTGTCGCTTTAAAGTGTATCGAATTGTTAAATTTAAAAACTGTCTAGTTTTAATAAAGCTTTACAAATATATTGGCTATTGCACAAGTTATTTAGAATTGACAGGCTAGAGATCTAAACTTCCTGTATGTAGAAGTATATTATTATAACACCTAACTGCTGACCAGCAGTTATAGAACAGAGCATGTGGATACTGTTATGAAATATATATTACTCTTGTTTAGTGTGGGAACTCTGGCCTGGCCGGTAAGTTTTGCATTTTAATTATACGCATCCACTTTTGTTGTGTACTAGACCTATCTAATATATATATACACATACTACGTAAATGGAATACTGACTTAGTTACAAACAATAAAGTAAATGACAGGTGCTGGTGCAAGGGAGACAACTGTTATCGTCCATGCACCACAGTGTAATATTTACGATAATAAATTTAGATGCTATTTATAGATTACGTTAAATAAGTCAAAATGTTTAACTAAAATCTTCTTTTTTATTAGACAGGTTAATATTTTAAACTTTATCTATAAATTTTACATTTCATCTTCCATGCACCATGGTGGAATATATTTACCTATATATAAATACAATTACATAGCATTTATATAGTGCAAACATTAAATATTAGTATACACGGTGGTCATTCGTGTGGGAGAATATCCCCGGAGAATACCTACCTGTCCGATATGACGACCACTATACCATATCACATAATTCCCTGTCTTAGGATCGAACCATTGTTGTATTGATGAGAAACATGGGCATTTGTCAATTTCCACCAGCAAGAAAACCACATTTGGATCCAGATCGCTTACCTGGACATTTGTCAATATCCGCCAGCAAGAAACCCCTCACTTGGTTCCAGATCGCCTACCTTGGCATTTGTCTATATCCACCAGCAAGAAATCCCTCACTTGGTTCCAGATCTCTTACCTTGGCATTTGTCAATATCCACCAGCAAGAAATCCCTCACTTGGTTCCAGATCGCCTACCTTGGCATTTGTCTATATCCACCAGCAAGAAATTCATCACTTGGTTCCAGATCACTTACCTTGGCATTTGTCAATATCCACCAGCAAGAAATCCCTCACTTGGTTCAGATCGCCTACCTTGGCATTTGTCTATATCCACCAGCAAGAAATCCCTCACTTGGTTCCAGATCGCTTACCTGGGCATTTTTCTATATCCACCAGCAAGAAATCCCTCACTTGGTTCCAGATCGCTTACCTTGGCATTTGTCTATATCCACCAGCAAGAAATCCCTCACTTGGTTCCAGATCGCATACCTTGGCATTTGTCTATATCCACCAGCAAGAAATCCCTCACTTGGTTCCAGATCGCTTACCTGGGCATTTTTCTATATCCACCAGCAAGAAATCCCTCACTTGGTTCCAGATCGCTTACCGTGGTATTTGTCAATATCCACCAGCAAGAAATCCCTCACTTGGTTCCAGATCGCTTACCTGGACATTTGTCAATATCCACCAGCAAGAAATCCCTCACTTGGTTCCAGATCGCTTACCTTGGCATTTGTCTATATCCACCAGCAAGAAATCCCTCACTTGATTCTAGATCGCTTACCTGGGCAATTGTCTATATCCACCAGCAAGAAATCCATCACTTGGTTCCAGATCGCTTACCTGGGCATTTGTCAATATCCACCAGCAAGAACACTATATTTGGTTCCAGATCGCTTACCTGGGCATTTGTCTATATCCACCAGCAAGAAACCCTTCACTTGGTTCCAGATCGCTTACCTTGGCATTTGTCTATATCCACCAGCAAGAAATCCCTCACTTGGTTCCAGATCGCTTACCTGGGCATTTGTCTATATCCACCAGCATGAAACCCGCATGTGTTGGCAGATTCGCTTACCTGGGCATTTTGTCAATATTCACCAACAAGAAAACCGCCTTTCGTTCAAGATCGCTTACCTTTGCATCTTACAATAACATCTATCAAACGTATTATAGCGATTATCGGTCATTTAGCCAATAATGGTCCAAAGCCCATACACAAGTATGTATTCAGGGTGGATAACATGGGCATTTATTAGGAAGCGAATACCGCATGTCAGCGTTTTCCAACAATTGGTTTTAGGTCCATTGTCTGTGTATTTGTCTGCAGTAGCCAGCACGAGTAGCACATTAGTTATACAATGCTTACGAGAACATTTTTCAACAGCCTCCAACAAGAGAATTACGTCGATATTTTGTCGTTTGTGTACGTATGTATCGATACCCTCTTGAAAGAGTACCATAATGGCACTAGGTCGCTTACCGGGACAACAACACCTATAGATGTAGCTGTGACTGTTTGCATTCTCCAACAGGTGTGCCATAATGGTCATATGTAGCTTTTCCGCGTATTTGTGACTGTGTGCATTCTCCAACAGGTGTGCCATAATGGTCCTAGGTAGCTTTTCCGCGTATTTGTGACTGTGTGCATTCTCCAACAGGTGTGCCATAATTGTCCTATGTAGCTTTTCTGCGTGTTTATGAATGTGTGCATTCTACAACAGGTGTGCCATAATGGTCCTATGTAGCTTTTCCGCGTATTTGTGACTGTGTGCATTCTCCAACAGGTGTGCCATAATGGTCATATGTAGCTTTTCCGCGTATTTGTGACTGTACGCATTCTCCAACAGGTGTGCCATAATGGTCCTATATAGCTTTTTCGCGTATTTGTGACTGTGTGCATTCTCCAACAGGTGTGCATACTGGTCCTATGTAGCTTTTCCGCGTATGTGTGACTGTGTACATTCTCCAACAGGAGTGCCATCATTGTCCTAGGTAGCTTTTCTGCGTATTTGTGACTGTGTGCATTCTTCAACAGGTGTGCCATCATTGTCCTAGGTCGCTTTTCCGCGTAGTTGTGACTGTGTGCATTCTCCAACAGGTGTGCCATCATTGTCCTAGGTCGCTAGCCTGTCTAAATTGTATTCATTACTATGGCCCTTTTATTCACCTGTGTAACCATCAGCATGAGTATCACATTTAAAAGCTCCAAGCAAAGGTTCCCCATTTGGTCGTTCAGCTAAATACATTATAGTAGGCAAAGAGAACCAAATTATTAGGCCGGATTTCTGACCGGGTGAAAACATTGCACCACGAGTTGGTGGGATCAGGAACATAGGACCTAGTATAGTCGCTCTATAATTTATAATTTCTGGCCACTTATGACGTAAGTAATGGTTACTATCTAGTTAAGAAATAATACACATATATAAAATAGAAATTCCTATTATTCGCATTTTCATGACTGATTTGTATGCACTGGTAGTGATGCATTATTTAATAGTAGCACCTATATTTATGAGCAACGTGTCATCATCTGACTTGGTTAATTGGAGCCATAATCGCAACAACTGTTCGCACCTCAACCTGGCCTACATTGGACATTCTTCTTATTATCATATATCCCACCAGTACATGTTCGATCCCATGTCTGACCTTAATAATATTAACAGTATTTCAGATGGAACTTAAACCCGCTGTCTCGTGTCGGTATTTACACCGTGCACATAAAAGAACCAGAGGAGACTTAATAGGTCTATGTCTGTATCATTGCACAATCCTACGAATATCTACACTGACTAATATCTTCATGATGCGTCACTCATATGTGCAACCGGTAGCGACCAAAACTAACCGTAAAAGACACGCTGATAGTGACACGGAGCATTAATGAATGTTCGTATTTTACTTAGCATTATACTCATAGTTCTAATGGGATGAACATGTATTTAATTAAATACTGCGAAAATCAAAACATGACGAATAAACAATATAACGTAATTTCAACGACGGCCTTGCGACTTGTAAGCTCGCCATATGCACAATGTAAGGAATTATCCCAATTTGATATCATTTATTGCATGTTTTATCAACAAGGAGGAATGTATTTTAATGTGTTTACAATGTTATAGAGTGAAGAATTGGAGACACCATGCAAGCTTGGGACACTGCAAAAGCTCGATAGCTGTACAGACACCATAGGAACCAAATTCGATAAGAAAACAACGTCAAAAGTGGCTAAGGGCACCGTTTGCGTTCATGTCATATGTGGCGTACTCAAACATGCCGAGTGTAAATTCAACGGACGATGGGTTGGTGAAGATGGAATTGAAATAAACGATGACGAGGAATATGTATGTACGTGGACTTGAAAGATAAGAGCACAACTGAATTGTTTGTAATAATTAATATTTTCAGAGCAATGAATTGTGTAATGCATGATTTACTTAATACATAGTGCGTTTCTACACAACGAATGTGTCATGTAATGTGTTTATAGTAATATTTTTGACATGCACTTTCAGCATTCCGTACCAAAGTGCATTTCAATAACAATAAAGCTTGAATTAATTAGTATTACTAATTATCATGAGTTTATCTTTTCACACAGGCCAAGACTATGCAATTAATACAGGGGTTGCACTAATTCGGAAAAAACGAAATAGAATATTAAGAAGAAGAGGCGTGAACTGGTCTCCGCAGCCCCCACCACCAGGTCAGTAAAGCATGTCTTAGTTAAAGCCCCACTATACGTTTACCTAGAATGTGCTTCAGACCGAGAACGGGTGATATTAATAAGGAGCGGATGATTAGATATAATAATTTTATATACAAATATTAGACATCCCTTACCAAAAGAATTTATATGCGTGCGTTATATGCGCCTTATAACTTTCCGCATATAAGGCGCTTATAAGGCGTGTATATGGATTGTTTGTATGCAAATTAGATGTAAGCTAGTTGATTGCATATATGCGACTTATAATGTGCTTAGAAGCGACATATAACTCCGCATATATGCGACTTATAACTCCGCATATATGCGCCTGATACTTCGCATATATGAGCCTTATAACCCGCATATAACTCCGCATATAAGTGCCTTATAACCCGCATATATGCGCCTTTATACATCCTTGATCATTCAGCCTGACCATTTCTTCAAATAGAATAATCCTCAGTTTCTTCTGCCTCCATCACTTTCTTCTGATTCTGCTATTGTTTCAGAATTAATCAGTTAATATAACTTGAAAAGTGGACTATATATTATACCAAATAGGTGAACATAAATCCAGGTCAACGTCCAACATAATATATATATAAAAAATGCATATCAATGCAATTTCCTTTAGTTTGGATTAACAGTTCAAATAAAACAATATCAGTAGTAGTATATAGTTTTATATAGTTAAGCAGTTAACAACGCAACACGATTGTAATTTTACAACAAACCCAACTGCTCTGCCAATATCTACAAGTCAGCTCTACTTATAGTACTGGGTAACTACAGTGAGCAAACTCCATCTCGAAATGTAATTCATATAAGCATTCTTTTTGCTTGTTTCCAATCCAATTCCATTTGTTTGATGTACATATGTATATAACTGTATACATTTATAATATTATGAACTGAATAAAAATATATATCGCACTATAACGGTCATCTTAATGTTATCAAATCTGGATCTACAGTGGTTACCGGTAACATAATTAGATTTATTGAATGGCAACTAGCCGATGATGGTCAGTCAACACTCAGCAATGATAATGTCCACAAGATCCACACGGGTGGTCCACACAGGTCTTGTCGCTGATGGCTGGTCTTGATGATTCATCATTCTACAAAAGTTGTAAACAGGCTTTATTAAGACAGTACTTAAATTATTGAATAAATCCAGGAAGCTATCCACCTGGCTTGTGGTAGGTCGGTGGGTCTATCAGGGTGCCATAAATACTGATCGGAGGTATACTAATCTTCCTCCATCAATATTAACTGGAGTCGCCAATTGAAATTGTTGGTGCGATATTAAACCCCAAACAAGAGGGTCAAGAAGTCACTGGATCGCTCACCCGATATGAGAGGGCTATAATTAATAACAACATATATTGCTTAATAGAGGGAATAATTAACACAGGGTTGATAATAGTGTACATTGCAAACTATTAAAACTCTGGGCATTTTCAGGTTTCTGAGAAGAGTTTTTATGTGTGTACATGTATGCATGCATGTCAATGTAAATAATATCACCACTACCGTGCGGTGACCAGTTAATGCTGCAGGTCACCAATGGTACCAAAAACAAATACTGAATTTTGTTTTTTGGCACATGTTTTGTCAAATACATGGCTTCAAATATGTATATGTGATGGCTCTTAGTTGGCTTTGAGTTTTTCAAATTGGTTCTAGTTGTTTTTAATTGGCGACCGAAGTGGCGCAAACAAATATTCAGACAGAGGGAACCCTGTGTGACGGGTAAAATATGACCGACCCCAGGGTCATATAATTATTTTGAGCAACCATAGTAGAGGTAAACAAGGCAATTCTACAAACAAACTATCAAAGATATATGCATTGTGAGCTATGGGAACAGCATTTTTAAAGATTTACTATATAATTATGTAATATAGCACAAAAATCCCCACCTACATGTACCATATCTTTTTATGAATCAATTCGGCCGTAGCACACATTAGATACTATAATATAATAATGCACCACACACAATGCATATATAGTTACCTAATTTGAGCAATCATGAGGATCACCTAATCCTCACAAAAGCTCACCTTGAGCACTTTTTGTTCAGGTGAGCTAACAGAATATATCCCAATTATCCTGTAGGAAGTTGTTCAAGTTCCTACTAGAAACAGTATTAGTGCTTAATCCAGATTATCCTGTAGGAAGTTGTTCAAGTTCCTACTAGAAACAGTATTAGTGCTTAATCCAGATTATCCTGTAGGAAGTTGTTCAAGTTCCTACTAGAAACAGTATTAGTGCTTAATCCAGATTATCCTGTAGGAAGTTGTTCAAGTTCCTACTAGAAACAGTATTAGTGCTTAATCCAGATTATCCTGTAGGAAGTTGTTCAAGTTCCTACTAGAAACAGTATTAGTGCTTAATCCAGATTATCCTGTAGGAAGTTGTTCAAGTTCCTACTAGAAACAGTATTAGTGCTTAATCCAGATTATCCAGGCGGGTGCTTGGTGTAAGCCGTGATGGGCACATTAAGACATAAATTCCAGATTTCCAGCTTATCAGGCTTAGCTCCCATATATGAACATGTATAGTGTTGTATTATTGGTTTATATTCCTAATAAGAATAGTAGGAATGTGTGTTATTCCTATTAATAATTTGTGCTGTGATATGTTTCAACATAATATTTTTGACAGCTTTTGAGAAATTAAAATGTTCGAGTTTTTTTACATTATTTTGAAACAATTAATGTTTAACATCGCAGGATATAACCGCTAGAAACAGTATGCAACTTACCAAAGTATTCTCTTTGGCACATTTTTGATGGCGCCATTACCATCTCGCTTTCCACTAAAGTCGGCAAGATAATAAATTTGGTTTGACGTGTCCCAGCCACCGTCATATAGAGACGGGTCCTCGGTTTCATCTGAAAGAAAAGTTGGAACTATGAAAGTATTTTATCATGCCGAGACTGGGGATAGAACACACAACCTCTAGCATGGTAATCTAGCACTCTGTCCCTAGTCACCAACCCAGCCACCAATAGAAATAGGATGACAAGTTATTATCACTGTGACATATGAAGATGAGTTGGTAAATGAACATAATATGAAGATGAGTTGGTCAATGTACATGTACATATATGTTCAGGTGTGAGCATGCATAATACTATCTTCACAATGTTTTGCCCAAATTTATAGGGAATAATTATAGATAGTTGATGCGATTACTTACTTTATTGGACATAGTGGTGCCAGAACTTCAAACCGTCATTGTGGTTATGTCAGCAAAGATTTATTTATATAAATAATATACCAGTGTGATTACTCACCTGTGGACTATGTAGTTCATGCACTCAAGTCAAGTAAATTTTATTTACAAAGTCGAGCAATATAACAACATAACATAAGCTCGAAAGAGCCTTTAACACCGACTTATGGTATAAGTTCCTCTGGCTCAATTGGCATGGCCATCATAGTAAAAATAAATTTATGCCTCCCATGGGATGCACGTATTTTGAAACAATGGGTCTCATTTATATTGTATGCGTCCAGGACGCGGGACTAGATTATTCACTACTTATAATTTATATTATCGTTATTTCAGTTCTTGTACTATTAGAACGTTTATACATTTATAGTGAATTATTTGTAACTTTGGTTGGGATTATTTCCCTGGATACAATTATTTGTTGAGGACTCAAACACAGAGCTCATATATGCGCACTTAATACATTAGTGTAACCCCAAATCCACCATAGGTGTTATAAAGTAACCAAGCCCAAGTCAGTTTGAATCCACGACCAACTGACCATCCATTACCTGGAGGCCAACACTCTTAACAGGGGATGGGTGTAAAGTTCCACTCGCCTTCTTGCAGTTGAGAGTTGAATTAACTGTTGAACTGCTGTGCGAGTAAAGTTGTGTACATATCAATTGTAATACATGTATACATTTATAATACTCTCAACACTCAATACTGAGTATGACTACAATTACTCGCCCAGTTGGACAAGTCCGTTTGTAAGGATGGCATTTAATTAATTAATTATTTTTTAAAAACAATATAAAGTATTATCCGCAGTAAAATAATATCATACCGGTGAATGGCTTCGGTTAGTTTATACAAATTTATTTTAGCTCGATTGCGAAACAAGTTATGTCAACTTATATAAATCACTCTCGAGACCTCATTCCGGATGGAATCCATCGCCACGAGGGAGAGAGAAGAGGCAACGTGGAATTTAAATGCCTTGTCTAAGGGCACAATCGTAACGGCTCCAGTGGGACTCGAACTCCGGACCTTTCGCACCTGAAGCGAACGCGCATCCACTGCGTCATCCGGCTTCGGTTGAATCAGGATCTATTTGATTGACAATTTCTATCTAGGTTCCTGGTTGAATAAAGCTTAAGAAGATTTAGTACAGTATTTTTTAACAAACTTTATATTTGAACTACTAAAAATAGTATTATAATTATATGGAAATTACTTTGTCTAAACTATAATGCTGAAACTATTGCATGAACGATGAAAGTAGACTATAAATAACTACCGGTAATTTATGCTACATGTACAGACGGATGTGTAGTCCAGTGGTAACACGCTGGACTGGTAATCCAGGGATCGCAGGTTCGATCCCCCGTCTGACCCTAATAAAATTAACAGTCTTTCAGATGGGACGTTAAGCCGAGGTCTCGTGTCGGTGCTTTACACCGTGCACGTAAAAGAACCAGAGGATACTCTGGAATGGGTCTCTGTCTGTATCATTGCACTATCCTCCAAATATCTAAAATGACTAATCTCTCCAGGAGGCGGCGCTCATATGGGCAACCGGTAGCGACGATAAATAAACGTAAAACACAATGATACGTGTATTGGTTTGATTTCTTTACTGAACTTGTTTTACGAGTATACTTATACGATAACAACTGTTTGCACATGTAGGTGATTTTAATGCTAAACCATTATACTATGTCAAATAATATATAATAAGTATACCATTCTCATGTAAGTAGCCATGTGTTTATGTGTGTGTTACGTTTATTTATCATCACTACCGATTGCCCACATGAGCGACGCCTCCTAAAGATATTGTCATTTGAGATTTTTGAAGGATAGTGCAATGATACAGACAGAGACCCATCCAGAGTCTCATCTGGTAAAGCACTGACACGAGACCTCAGTTAAAGTCACATCTGAAAGACTGTTAATTTCATTAGGGTCAGACGGGGGATCCCTGGATTACCAGTCCAATGTGTTAAGCACTGGATTACAGATCCGTCGAAGCACAATGGCCATGCTAGTTAATTTAAATGTGGTCATCCTGCAATGTATGTATTATCTTTTAACACAGGTGAAGAATATAGCAAAGTGTTAGTTCGAAACCGACGATGTTTGGTCAACGATTGTACGATTGGTTTTCCGATTTTTGATATTTTCTGTAAGTCGGCAGCTGCTTGAACTGTTTTTGTCATGATATAACCATGCATGGAGTTGCTTCATAACAATGTCACGCTCACGTTACTTGTTTAACATTTCATAACAATCCAGTCTCACCTTACTTGTTTAATATTTCATAACAATGTCACGCTCACGTTACTTGTTTAAAATTCCATAACAATGTCACGCTCACGTTACTTGTTTAAAATTTCATAACAATGTCATGCCTACGTTACTTGTTTAAAAGTTCATAACAATGTCACTCTCACGTTACTTGTTTAAAATTTCATAACAATGTCACGCTCACGTTACTTGTTTAAAATTTAGCTAAGCCGATTATCAATTGCGTAGTAATTTATTATATATCCGTCCAAAAGTGTCATTAATACATGTATTCATATTCCATAGTTCTTGTAAAAATAAAATATATGATTTATTTTCTGTTCATGTGCTAAATATTATGCTGAACTGTACACTTAATCTCGTACATTATTACTTTTGACGCAACCTCTTATGCAAACGTGCTGCTGATCTGGTATCGCTGAATGAGAGACATTGGTAAGTTACTTCCCCTGAATACTCCCTAAAATTATGTAGGTCCTCTTAATTGGTTCCCTCTATTTTTATCGCTTTTTCCTAATAGCAGAATATGCTATAATTTGCAACTACGTTGGTTTAAACAACATTTATTGGAAAACATCAATCACATATAACATACAACGATATACATAGTGCAAATGATCAAGTAGGTAGCTAAAGCTTCTATAAATAATATGTTCCTTGTATTGTTTCTAAATGCAACACAAAGCAATCACCATCCATTTTCTAATCACATCATTATTAAATTACTATATCTAGAAAGATATATAATTATTATCCTAAAGTGTATACTATGGTTACTTATCTGTAAAGATTTACTATACGTTAATTAATATCTGGTTAGGGAATAAGAGTAAAACAAAGGATTCCAACTAATAGGACCGATATACATTTCGAGATAAATTGGACTTTACCTGCCAAGGGAGGTAACAGAAAAGACAGCGATTCATTCATTGATACAATAGCTGAACTAGTCGGGTCTCTAAAGCTTGAGATACTACATAAAATAACAACACAGTACCTTGATTATGCTTGTAGTTCAATGTGGTAATCCTGGTACACCAGCACATTCTTCTGTGGCCGTGACTAATACATATGTAGCCGGTGTTGCAACATATACGTGTAACGATGGCTACAACCACACATCAGGTGACATGATGCGTACGTGTCAATCAAATAGACTATGGTCTGGAACTGAACCCACCTGTTCTTGTAAGTATAAACTGCAATATGTGTGTCCTTTATGCAAAATATCCGTTTTAAGTATTATACATAAGTTTAATCACAGACAGACCTCGATGTAACATAATTATACAAATTAGCTCAATTGTTATAATTTCGGCTTTATTTTCAATAATGTTAGTAACTCTTTATGGTCGATCTCTCCAAAAGAGTCTGCATACTTATGTCGGGGATTGTTTTCTTGACTGCGTTCTGTATTCCAGCAGCGGAATATAGATATAAATGAGAACGGATATAAATGTATCCATGTTCCCTCTTCTTTCTGTGGACATCTTCTTATATAGTTATTATTAGGTCTCTTACACATACATGTAGATTGTGCATGCCATGGTATGATATCTAACATAATTATACATGCATTTTATGAATGTTGTAACGTTCACATAGATGGTGCATGCCAAGGTATGATATCTAACATAATTATACATGCATGTTTATGAATGTAGTAACGTTCACATAGATTGTGCATGCCAAGGTATGATATCTAACATAATTATACATGCATTTTATGAATGTAGTAACATTCACATAGATTGTGCATGCCATGGTATGATATCTAACATAATTATACATGCATTTTATGAATGTAGTAACGTTCACATAGATTGTGCATGCCAAGGTATGATATCCAAAAATAGTATACACGAATAATGTTTATGAATGTAGTAACTCTCACATAGATTGTAATGTTTATGAATATAGTAACGTTCACATAGATTGTGCATGCAAAGGTATGATATCCAACAATATTATACACGAATAATGTTTATGAAGGTAGTCATTTTCACATAGATTGTGCATGCCAAGGTATGATATCCAACAATATTATACACGAATAATGTATATGAAGGTAGTAACGTTCACATAGAGATGCATGCCAAGGTATGATATCCAACATAATTATACATGAATAATGTTTATTAATGTAGTAATTTGCATAGTATCAAGTGGGACGGAACTAACCAAGGGGTTTTGGGTGCATGTACTATATATCACATTGATTTCCATTCTTGATACAGCATTGAACTTTTTTGGTCGTTCTTTTCAATTCATTTTCGTTAATAATCCTTATATATTATAATAGTTAACAAATATTTATCACGAAGCTTAATTGTATATATCTGATATTTTTCTACATCAGATCATATATAACAGAAATTGTTCATCCAACATTGCTAATTTAGAGTGAAGTGATGGGAAGAGCTGTAAATAATGTTGTTATAACATGTAGCCCAGCCCATTTGCGTTTTTCCCCAGACTAAATCGTATACAGCAATAATAATAAATTCTAGTATAATTTCAAATTGTTTTCTACGTAGTTCATTGTGTGTATACTTGTAATGTAGTGTATGAAGACAAAAATGCAATAACATATTATTAAATGATGAATCTGAACCTACAACGTTGAGGGACAAGTTATTGGAAGTCATTTGCCTTAATCGCTGGGCATCAGTTGCAGTTTTACTTACACTTTTAATTGTTTAAATTCAATTAAGACTATATTTTGTGTCTAATTTCAGATATGAATTCTTGCAACAGCAGCCAGTGTTTGAACGGGGGCACATGCATAAATATTCCAGACTCGTACACGTGCAACTGCTTGAGCATATGGACTGGATTGACATGTGAGCAAGGTATGAATACCACTCTTTCATTTTAATGATTTACACCCGACCGACCTCCTCACGGCATGCACGTCACAGTCAGTGCACATCTCGCAGCAGCAGCGTAGGATGCTGCGATCTTCTGGCCGTCGCACTTGAAACAAGGGGCACACGCTCCAGCTGTTCTATAGAAGTTGTGGAGGTATGACCATACCCTAGAGCGACCGAGACGACCAGATATCTAACTGTCAGACCCGTGTATATGCTGCTGCGAGAGTGAGAGGCATGGTCCTAAACAGTACCCGTTTGAAAGAAGTAATAAGACGTGTCACCCTGCGAATGAAGAAGATGCATCCTCCTGATGTCGCCATCAGGCATAGTCTACTTAGACGATTCACTCGCCCATATGTATCGGCGGTGGTGAGTATTAATGAACTTATACAGCAGCAATGATTGTCTCGATGTTATCAGTGATTATGTTAGCCTAATGCTGTGCTTTCTCTGTATATTATAATACATTCTCCCATTGCATAATTTGTTTCAACACAACATTATTTATTTCCCAAGATTGGCTTGGGGTAGGTCGGAGGTTCTGGTGTGCGGTGGGATAGATAAGATAGAAAGAAAGAAAGATAGAAAGAAAACTTAAATTCCACGTTGCCTCTTCTCTCTCCTTCATGGCGATGGATTTCATGAGGTCTCGAGAGCGATTTAATTAATGTTGTAAGATATTGTTTCGCAATCGAGTTAAATAAAATGTGTTTAAACTACTGTACCTGCTGATACGTGTATATGCTGTGTGGATATGTGCAGTAAGAGTGTTTGGGGTGAGATTGTTAGAGAGCGAGTGTATGAGAGTGAAAAGAAAGTCTATATCCATCTCTAATTGACAATTAAATGTTTAGATTATGTACGTGTTCATATATTAAAAAGTATGTCAATATTTATTCTTGAGTGCAAGTTTGATAAGACATAGCATCAGCATTTAATGCATGAAAGGTTAATGTACATCCAGGTTAATGCTTGTGATTGATATATATATTAAAACAAGCCATATAGTATCAATTATCTGAATTAAAATTATAATAATTATCTATCTATCTCTGGACACTGCCAACTCCTCTCGCTAGTATTACTGGCAGGAAACGTGCACGTGGGTAGGTTAGTATTAAGCGAAGTAGATACAACCTGATGCAGTTGGGTAGGTTAGTATTATGTGAAGTAGATACAACCTGATGCAGTTGGGTATGTTAGTATTAAGCGAAGTACATACAATCTGATGCACGTGGGTAGGTTAGTATATAGCGAAGTAGATAACACCTGGTGAGGGAACAGAACATTAGTGAAGCGAACAAAGACTAAGAAAAAGAAGCTATATAATTATATTTTAAAACATGTTAGTGAGAAGTGAGGGCAGACTTAAATGTTAAAAGTAAATTCAATTATGCACATATCCAATATTCCATATTCAGAAACCCCCTGCGGAGGTGAAGAACTATTACCTGAATTGAAGCTGCGGGCAAGAAACTATGAAGCAGACGATGTTCGTGGAAGTGATCCGTATGTGGATGACCAAACGCTTAGCCTAAATTGGTATGGAACGAGCATTGGTAACGAACAATATATTATGCCCGACAGTAGAGTCATACCGGAACACAACGTATGTGGAACACGGAATCCTATATACATCAAAGGTAGATTTTATAGATACTTCCTGGAACATACGTCAATAGCACACTCAATTTCTTAGCACCCACAGATTCTCCGTATCTTTCAACTTAGAAAATATCAGTTTTGGTTTCAAAGAAAAGGGACTAAAATGAAACATAAAAACATAAAACAATGCATGTTCTTTTTAATGAAATCTTCTATGTTCCAACATTGAGCATTTTCTAAATTATCTGAAAAAAAGAAAATATCTTGAAGAAGATATAGAAATTATGCATGATAAAGTAAATTATCATAATATAAAATGATCATTCCTTAATATGTACTACAACATACAGAAGCGTCTATTTAAGGTTTTTCATATACTCTTTTTATATAAATGTTGTGATTGCATATATTTTTTGATTTTACAGAAGGGTTTTGAATTGTTTTCTCAAGATTCAAAATTATGTTTGACATATTTATAACATGCACACTGCTTACATAGATATTAATTGTTGAAATAAACGTAGGCATGTGAATATATATATTTATTTTATGCTAATTGATGTAATACAGTGTTCTACTACTTTATTTATTATCTCCCTTCCCAATACACTATTCTTGCACCGTTTCACACGTGTCATTTAATTTTCACCGTTTACCTGGCTTCAATGACACTATTTACTTGTATTATTGTTTTTGTTATGAAACAAATCAAAAGCGAAATACAACTGACAATGTCTCGAATTTTGTTACTGCAAATTGTAACAATAAATGTGTTCATGTATTTTCCTCGATTCAACTTTAAATTCAAGATGGCGGCATATTTGTACATTGACTCACTACGTATAGTCGTCAATGTATTCATCCGCGCAAAAACACCACGGCCGGCTATTTTAATTTCTTCATTTTGTGTTTGTTTTTCACCAATTAGCATAAAATAAAAATAAAATGTGTTTGATTTGAGTGAATATGGAATATATCTCACCTCGAAGTGAGAACACTTTCATATTTTCCCTCGCAAGGCGCTCGTGAATATATTTGAAATGTTCTCACTTCTCAGTGAGATATATTCCATATTCACTCAAAACAAACAAATATCCTCTATATATTACTACACATTCATTTAATGCTATGTATATTGTCAACATGTGATGATTATGTACGAAAGAACAAAATAAATTATAAAAAACACACTCAAATAAGACATTCTATATGTGATTTAGGTCTATCTTAATTACTAGTATACAGTCACATCTGTCTTAAGCAGCCATTCAATGGAACCAAAGAAAGTGACTGCTTAGCAAAGGTAGCTGCTTAGTAGATGTCAAATATATAATAAAACAACATATTGGGAATCTGGAATTTTATTTTTTGTTATACAAAATATATTTTAGCTCGATTGTGAAACAAGTTATTTCAACTTATATTAATCACTCTCGAGACCTCATTCCTGATGGAATCCATCGCCACGAGGGAGTGAGAAGAGGCAACTTGGAATTTAAATCTGGAATATGACTGCTTAATACAGGTGTCTGCTTAATAGAGGTAACCACTAACACATGTCTGACTGTACACTAAAAAACGCTTCGTTCATCAGAATAGTAAGGAGTTAGTTATTTCCTTCTACAATAACGTGACAATATATTGACTCTAGTCTGAAAGTAAAATATTGTTAATTCATGAATGTTTCTAGATATTTAAATAACATCGATTAATGAACAATTTTCTTTTTAAGACAGTAAGTAAATTGTATGGAAGAAATTGTATATTTTTCTTGCCAGGTAACCATCCCGATGTAACGACACTTACGGAAGATCCAGTACATGCCGTAACCTGTGAACTTGATTCATCAGATATCTGTACAAAGGAGCGTACAGTTGAAATACGAATGTGCGGAGAGCATGTCGTATATTATCTTCCTCGAACAGATCAGAATGCTGCGTATTGCTTTGGTATTGCTTTAAACAAATGTATTTTGTATTATATAGAATTGTGATTGGATAACGAAGCAGTAAATAAATAGTCATAGCTCATGGCTAGGCAGGGTACATAACCCTTTTTCTTTTCTTTTTTATATACTTTATTTATTTTACAACGATTCCGAAGCAAGTTTTAACAACTTATATTAATCACTCTCGTTGGCACGGATGAAAGCGTATATGTGGTCATTCATGTGGGAGGAAACAGGTGTACCCGAGAAAACCCACCTATCCGAGCTGGCGACCATCGTACCATCTCACATACTTCCATGTCCGAGGATCGAACCCGGGTCGCATTGGTGAGAAGCGAGCGCGCTAACCACTGCGCTAAATCGAACAGCCAAACCCTTGAAATACATACATTTCGCATCTAAATATTTTGAATTTCTGAAACAAGGTAACAATAAAATCGATATACGATATGAAAATTTACTGAAGATGTATTGATCCAAATATACATGTTCGTATGAGTGCTACCAACTAATGATATGCAGCTGAAATGTACACTCGATGTTACGGGCATGCGCATTCGCAGTGTTATAAGGTAGCGTTCATCGCGAGAAAAGGCGTGTCTTACAGTTTACGCTATTCCAATGTAGTTCATACACCGATGGAAACTATTAACCTGTGACTATCATCAATTATGTTCACAAGGAGTCATGTAGCATACTGGTATTAACCGCTACAGGTCCATATGTCAAAAGCGAAAGTCACTAGTCAAAGGGGCCAAGTGGTTACGATCGTTGACTTTAAATCACTTAAACTTGTACGTTCATCGATTTCTTAAACTTCAGTATTATAGGTGTGTCGATTTCTTAAACGTCAGTATTATAGGTTCGTCGATTTCTTAAACTTCAGTATTGTAGGTGCGTCGATTTATGTTAGTGATGAACATACCCAGCCGGCTTGTGGAAGGTAATTGGTTGTACCCGGGATCCCTCCGTACCCGAAATACTGCTCATGTGGGTATCAGAGAGTCACCATTTGGCCTACATGCAAGATGTTGGTGAATTGAATGCTCAAAAACAAGCAAAACAATGATATGGTTACAAGCGTTTCTCAGCGTTTTATAATAATAATAAAATATGCTAAAATTATGCGAAAAAAACAAAACTATTTTTCATTTCATAAATGTGTTGTAGTTTTTATATCATTTTGTTTTATTTTTATCTTCAGATCCACCCGAGATACAGAATGTAGCTCGTAAGTATTGCGATTGAAATTTGGGCTTCACTTACTAGAAAGGAGTACTTATTAATGTGGATTCGCCGATATCAACTACCCACTATACATCGCGTCCTACTGTAACCCAGTTGAGAGAATTTCAATAAGCTAGTATAGCTTCCAAGTCAATCCACTAGTCATTGTCAATATATTTGTGTAAATTATGTATATGTATAGTGTGTATATTATGTATATGTATAGTGTGTATATTATGTATATGTATAGTGTGTATATTATGTATATGTATAGTGTGTATATTATGTATATGTATAGTGTGTATATTATGTATATTGTGTATATTATGTATAGTGTGTATATTATGTATATGTATAGTGTGTATATTATGTATATGTATAGTGTGTATATTATGTATATGTATAGTGTGTACATTATGTATATGTATAGTGTGTATATTATGTATATGTATAGTGTGTACATTATGTATATGTATAGTGTGTACATTATGTATATGTATAGTGTGTATATTATGTATAGTGTGTATATTATGTATATGTATAGTGTGTATATTATGTATATGTATAGTGTGTACATTATGTATATGTATAGTGTGTACATTATGTATATGTATAGTGTGTATATTATGTATATGTATAGTGTGTACATTATGACGAATACATATGTTTAAACCAACCCAGTTGATACATCGCTACTGTGGAAAATAGGGATATATGTGTTGCTTCAGTGTATGATCTCATTATATATTACCGAATGAACATTAGCCAAGAGTGATACGAATAGCTTTTTATCCAACATACATGCGTAATATTGGTACAATACTGCCTGCCTAATAAACTTTGCTTTATTAGTCAGTGCCTAAACAATCTTTTGTGACGTCATAACGCTGCGTGTATGACGTAATATGTCCACCCATGGTATGGAACTTTCGTTCAGCCTTTCAAGTCATGAATATTCGGTAATATTTCCTCTCTAAAAATTCATTTTTATCAGAAGATACGATGAATAGAATATTATATTATATAGTGTCTTATACATTTTAAATTATTGGGCTCGTCTCCGAAACAATAAAAGGTTAGAGAGAGCATCGCCTTGTATTTTGATCCAACGCGTCTAATAAGTTAAAATTTATAAGACACTAACCTACTATTCTATATTTATGTTCATAGAAAACGTTGATCACTACTTATTCGGTCCATTCTTTTCATCTGTGCAACCATTTGCAGATATTAATGTAATTTAATAATAACAATATTTGTTTTGCCAGTGGAGTAGTAATAAAACATTTCATATCTTAGGTAATTATATAGAGCATATTAGGTTACTGTCTTATAAATTTTAATTTATTAGGCGAGTCGGAGAAAAAATACAAGGCAAGGCTCTGCCGAAATTTATAAGACAGTAACCTAATATTCTATTTATCCTACATTCTGAGTGTGCACCCGACACAAAAACAAACAAACTAGCCATGACAGCTTACAAACTCGCTACGCACTTGGTAATATGTTGCGCATTGAAATTTCGATTTATAGATAAATGATAAATGACATTTCTCTGACAACAGTAGCTTCCAGAGGGGTTTCATCGAGTGCTGTTTATTCATCCCAAACAACCTGAACGTTTGCCTGTACACGACTTTCTTCTTGGGACATTTTCCAAACTCAGCAGACAACACAATGTGACGACAGACGCTTTGTTTATTTACAAACCGTAATCTGGGTCATAAAAGTAGTCCGTCACGAAAGCTTTATTAGGCACTGACTAATAAAGCAACATTTATTAGGCAGGCCGTTTTTGTACGTTATTTCGCATGAAGGTAGGATAAATTGTTATTAGAAGGTAGTGTTGTGATGCAATTAAACAGTATTGCATTTTCGCTTTTGGAATAATTTTGTAGAATTTGATAACGCACCAACGGATATCACATTTGGAACGTTCACTGTTCAACCGGAACTGCAATTCTACGACAACGGTGACACTTTAATACCATATCTGCAGTTCAAGTGTACAGAAGACACTAGCGGAACAAACTCACGTAGTGTCAACTTATATTACTTCACATACTGGTAAGGTTATTTAGATTGTGTTGTAACATTCATATCGAACATGTGGTGTGTGTAGTGGTTGTGGTGTGTATGCGTGCGTGCGCATGGGCGTGTGTGTGGGCGTGCGCGCGCGCGTGTGTGTTTTACGCTTAGTGATCGTGGAAGTCGAGATAGCGCAGTGGATGCGCGTTCGCTTCTAGATGT
The DNA here is from genome assembly GCA_014843695.1 of Archivesica marissinica. Taxonomy (NCBI): domain Eukaryota; kingdom Metazoa; phylum Mollusca; class Bivalvia; order Venerida; family Vesicomyidae; genus Archivesica; species Archivesica marissinica. The sequence continues at coordinate 22,374,850 of CM026392.1, read as the reverse complement.
CTCATGTGTGAAAGACTGTTAATTACGAACTTATATGCGCATACCTCCATCGTGGTCAGAAACGCTAGCCTCGTGGTCAGAAACTCGATCTTCGTGGTCAGAAACTCGACCATCGTGGTCAGAAACTCGAGCGTCGTGGTCATAAACTCGACCATCGTTGTTAGAAACTCGAGCATAGTGGCCAGACACTGGAGCCTCGTTGCTAGAAACTCGACCATCGTGGTCAGAAACTCGAGCCTCGTGGTCAGAAACTCGATCATCGTGGTCAGAAACTCGACCATCGTGGTCAGAAATTCGAGCTTGGTGGTCAGAAACTCGAGCCTGGTGGTCAGAAACTCGACCATCACGGTCAGAAACTCGAGTCTCGTGGTCAGAAACTCGATCATCGTGGTCATAAACTCGAGCCTCGTGGTCAGAAACTCGACCATAGTGATCAGAAACTCGAGCCTCGTAGTCAGAAACTCGAGCCTCGTGGTGGTCAGAAACTCGAGCCTCGTGGTCAGAAACTCGAGCCTCGTGGTCAGAAACTCGACCATCGTGGTCAGAAACTCGAGCCTCGTGGTCAGAAACTCGAGCCTCATGGTAGTCAAAAACTCGAGCCTCATGGTGGTCAGAAACTCGAGCCTCGTGGTCAGAAACTCGAGCCTCGTGGTGGTCAGAAACTCGAGCCTCGTGGTCAGAAACTCGACCATCGTGGTCAGAAACTCGAGCCTCGTGGTTATAAACTTGACCATCATTGTTAGAAACTCGAGCATAGTGGCCAGACACTGGAGCCTCGTGGTCAGAAACTCGATCATCGTGGTCAGAAACTCGATCATCGTGGTCAGAAACTCGAGCCTGGTGGTCAGAAACTTGACCATCATTGTTAGAAACTCGAGCATAGTGGCCAGACACTGGAGCCTCGTGGTCAGAAACTCGATCATCGTGGTCAGAAACTCGACCATCGTGGTCAGAACTTCGAGCTTCGTGGTCAGAAACTCGAGCCTGGTGGTCAGAAACTCGACCATCGTGGTCAGAAACTCGAGCCTCGTGGTCAGAAACTCGATCATCGTGGTCAGAAACTCGAGCCTCGTGGTCAGAAACTCGACCATCGTGGTCTAAAACTCGAGCCTCGTGGTGGTCAGAAACTCGAGCCTCGTGGTCAGAAACTCGAGCCTCGTGGTCAGAAACTCGACCATCGTGGTCAGAAACTCGAGCCTCGTGGTCAGAAACTCGAGCCTCCTGGTCAGAAACTCGAGCCTCATGGTGGTCAGAAACTCGAGCCTCGTGGTCAGAAACTCGAGCCTCGTGGTGGTCAGAAACTCGAGCCTCGTGGTCAGAAACTCGACCATCGTGGTCAGAAACTCGAGCCTCATGGTGGTCAGAAACTCGAGCCTCGTGGTCAGAAAGTCGATCCTCGTGGTGGTCAGAAACTCGAGCCTCGTGGTCAGAAACTCGAGCCTCGTGGTCAGAAACTCGACCATCGTGGTCAGAAACTCGAGCCTCGTGGTCAGAAACTCGAGTCTCGTGGTCAGAAACTCGAGCCTCGTGGTCAGAAACTCGAGCCTCCTGGTCAGAAACTCGAGCCTCATGGTGGTCAGAAACTCGAGCCTCGTGGTCAGAAACTCGAGCCTCGTGGTGGTCAGAAACTCGAGCCTCGTGGTCAGAAACTCGACCATCGTGGTCAGAAACTCGAGCCTCATGGTGGTCAGAAACTCGAGCATCGTGGTCAGAAATTCGAGCCTCGTGGTGGTCAGAAACTCGAGCCTCGTGGTCAGAAACTCGAGCATAGTGGCCAGACACTGGAACCTCGTTAGAAACTCGACCATCGTGGTCAGAAACTCGAGCCTCGTGGTCAGAAACTCGAGCCTCGTGGTCAGAAACTCGAGCCTCGTTGTCAGAAACTCGAGCCTCGTGGTAAAAAAATCGAGCCTCGTGGTCAGAAACTCGAGTCTCATGGTGGTCAGAAACTCGAGCCTCGTGGTCTGAAACTCGAGCCTCGTGGTGGTCAGAAAGTCGAGCCTCGTGGTCAGAAACTCGACCATCGTGGTCACAAACTCGACAATCGTGGTCAGAAACTCGAGCATTGTGGTCAGAAACTCGACCATCGTGGTCAGAATCTCGAGCCTAATGGTCAGAAACTGAACATCGTTGTCAGACACTCGACTATTGTGGTTCGACAGAAGCTAATTTCTGACGGCATATGCTGACGATCCTGGTGGATACTCTTATTCTTTCATTGAGAAAACTAATTCACTCATTGTAATGCTTAAAAGACATCACCCTCTTTAAAACAATGTCGACAGTTATTTTGGATAAGACTATGGCATTTACATTCAATTTTCATAATTCGTTTTATAAGATTCACAACGTGAATAATGGTCAGTAAATCGTAAAGCACTTCCACACCAATGAGAGACATTTGCCTGCCAGACCCCCCTTAATACTCAGTGTTACCGCTGTTTTATACGAAATATACACCAAGCGAGCAAGTTTGATCAAAAACCTGTACTTATGTGCTAACTTGTGTGGTGGTTAACTATTACCCAAGCTACGTTTCTGCTGTAGGTTCATAAATTCCAAGTTTGCAGACAGCTATGGGGGAAATACCACTACTGCGTTGATGGAGAATGATATTATAGCAAACGGTTATGATACACTTGGAATGTATGTAAGTTAACCCTCTACATCAATTTTAACAAGTAGCTGTCCGCTTAGCGCAGTGGTTACCGCGCTCGCTTCTCACCAATGCAACCTGGGTTCGATCCTCGGACCGGGACGTATGTGATATGGTACGGTGGTCGCCAGATCGGACAGGTGGGTTTTCCCCGGGTACTCCGGTTTCCTCCCACACGAATGACCACATATACGCTTTCATCCGCGCCAACGAGAGTGATTAATATGTTAAGTTGTTAGAACTTGCTTCACAATCATTGTAAAGTAAATAAAGTTTATTCTTCATATTTTGTCATATTATAAGTATTACCTTGTAGTTTAATTTCATATACAGTATTTATAGTCTTAGTTCATTATTCACGAATGTGTAATTAGTATGCATCCAATTATTTTATAGATACGTTGTGGTGTGCGTATTTCGAAGTCGAATATAGGTTTAAAAACGGCAATGGTATCAAGCAAGGACTTTTTTGCAGGTGTTAAGGTATGAACTTTTAATTGAAAATATCTGTATTCAGTATATGTACAGTATGCATCAACCATAAATACATACTGTATTCTTGAGTGGGATCTTGTATCACATCGGACATTTTCAAAATCCGTATCATACATGTAACTGTAGATGGCTGTCCGATTAGCGCAGTGGTTGGCGCGCTCGCTTCTCACCAATGCGACCCGGGTTCAATCCTCGGACACGGAAGTATGTGAGATGGTACGATGGTCGCCAGATCGGACAGGTGGGTTTTCTCCAGGTACTCCGGTTTCCTCCCACATGAATGACCACATATACGCTTACATCCGAGCCAACGAGAGTGATTAATATAAGTTGTTAAGTAAAAAAATCATTGTAAAGTAAAAGTATTAAAAAAATGTAGACGGACTACTTTTCTCGCTATTAATACTATACAGGAATCCAGTGTGTGTTTTATTTATCGTCGCTACCGGTTGCCCATATGAGCGACGCCTCCTGAAGAGATTAGTCATTTTAGATTTTTGGAGGATAGTACAATAATACAGAGAGATCCATTCCAGAGTCTTTTCTGGTTCTTTTACGTGCACGGTGTAAAGCACCAACACGAGACCTCGATTTAACGTCCCATCTGAAAGACTGTTAATTTTATTAGGGTCAGACGGGGGATCGAACCTGCGATCCCTGGATTACCAGTCCAGCGTGTTACCACTGGGCTACATATCCCTCTGTATTATTTTCGTTCTGATTTTAATATATATATACAAATTTATTCTAGTTTAACCTGCGTAAACCATCATTTGTAAATATCCAAAAATAAAGGGAGGTAAATTTCAAATAGTAATTCCACTAAAACTACCGCATTTGTTTCTGTTCATAAGAATCCAGCATGCTCGACTTATTTAAATAGTATACATACCTCAAATAGCATGTAACAAACCATGAGGCAATGACATCACAGGCGCTTCTTTCTCGTTCTAAATAAATAAATACCCAACTGGCATTTGGAAGGACCGTTGTTCTAGCCGGGTATATGGCCGCGCCTGAAATACTGATGGAGTGGACAAACGGGGTAGTAACAGCTGGACAGTCACCATATGACCTAACCTCAAATCCCAAAAATAACAAATTACTAGTTCGTGAAATAAGACTAATGTACTGTAACACAAATCAGTTTACACGGCATATCGGGAGCTACCGTGTCAGAGATTTTACTGTCACTGCCTTCAAATCATTCGCCCCTGACCGTTGTAGCCTGGAATCCCACTGGGGATGTCAAATTCGTTCAAGTGACGAAGCTATCCAGCTGACTTGCGGTAGATCGCTTGTTTGTGCCCGTCGGTGACTAAAATACTGCGCTGAGTGGCACCCGTGGTTCTTCCTCCACAAATTATAGCTTGAGGGTCGCCGTACACCGCGTCTGATCAGGATCTATGTTGTTTGCTATTCAGACAAATGTTTTAGCTCGATTATCGAGGTTCACATATCTAACTGGGATCGTCGAATTCTATCATTGTTAATTGCTGACGTTATTTTTTACGTTTATTTATCGTCGCTACCGGTTGCCCATATGAGCGACGCTTCCTGAAGATATTAGTTACTTTAGATTTTGGAGGATAGTGCATGATACAGACAGAGACTCATTCCAGAATATCCTCTGGTTCTTTTACGTGTACGGTGTAAAGCACCGACACGAGACCTCTGATTAACGTCCCATTTGAAAGACTGTTAATTTTATTAGGGTCAGACGGGGGATTGAACCTGCGATCCCTGGATTACCAGTCCAGCGTGTTACCACTGGACTACAGATCCGTCTGTAATTGCTGACGTGTGGCTATTGACGAGTACTAGTATATAATTTAAATACAAAACAAACTTTGTATACAATTAATGTTCGGTAACTTCTAAGGACCGTCTTATTAAATACTGGTGTATGCAAGCCTGGTGTATTTTCATCAGCTAGTTTGTGTGTATGTAACTATGTTCTTATTTGTGTCCATGCCCAGGTTGCCAATGCTACTACCTACATTGACAAGAACGAAGCAGCCTACATTACACTCCAGCCAACAGTTCCTTATGGTTGTTACGCAGTTAAGGTTGATCCAACAGACGACAGTGCATGTGTGCTTCGTATACGAATGTTGTATCCTAAATTACACGGAGTAGTGTGTAATGGGGGTGGGATGTCGGATACATACCACGATTCCCAGCAAGCACAATGTGCATTAGAATTTAAGGTATTTGTTCAAATATGTACATACAGTCTAAATTCGTTATGTCGAATTCTCCGGTTATCTCGAATTCGGATCAATTTCCCGTTTCAGACACTATCATTTGACATATAACTTGCTCCGTTTATATCAAATTTCGTTAAGTCAAACTTCTGTTATGTCGAGGTATTTTGCTCTGTCCAACGGAATTCGAAATAACAGGTGTTGACTGTATATTATTGAATACGGTTATATTAATATTATAAAGACTTGTTTTTCAAACGAGCTTGAATAGTCTTTTACGAATTCAGAGCATTCATAATTTTCGGATGACTTTTTGCAACATCCGGTTATTCCTGTATCATACATGTTGTTCATTTTAAATCCAGTATAACCCACATTATGCAATGATGAAATCCATCACATTTAAAGCGACACTACATCAGTGAAAATGCAAATTTCTACAGAATATATTTTAATTCCTATTATATAGTATAATTGTTTTCGAAATATTTGCCTAATAGTATCTAGTAGTAACTAATAACAAACATCGTATACGCGGTTTGTTAACATAACAAAATAATGTAAATATAGGGTCGACCTCAATGCGTAATGCAACTCGTGTATCCTGAATAACACGATTTATGGTACAGATTTACCATTATATCTCACATGTGTGCCTGTGCATATTTATTTGTAAGACTAGTCTTAGTTAATATATCTTTAAACGACATTATCTCGCGTTAAGTATTGATTCTGATGACAAGCAAACGGCAATTCAGGATATATATATATACATACATAATTTATAATATATAGGTCTGGTAGAATTTTCACATTTTGCTTGTATTTTATTTTTTTTGTTTTTTGTTTTTTTTCTTCAAATATTCAATTTAGTTTTTGTCTGTTGTCAAAATTGGATATGACAGACAAACACATTAGAACAGATTACTTTATAATTAACTGTTTATGATTTAATGTGGATATGACAGACAAACACATTAGAACAGATTACTTTATAAGTAACTGTTTATGACTTAAATTGGATATGACAGACAAACACATTAGAACAGATTACTTTATAATTAACTGTTATGACTTACATTGGATATGACAGACACACACATTAGAACAGATTACTTTATAATTTACTGTTTGATTTAAATTGGAAATGACAGACAAACACATTAAAACAGAGGAACACAAAACGCAACCGGTGACAAAGAAAATCTACCTTCCACTGTGAAAGATAGCATTTTCTGTCACTGAGAACACTTGATCATTCATTGGAGAACATAAAAGAAATATTACTGTTGGTATATGTTTATATTTCCAGGGATACTATCCGGATGACGTTGACAATGTGCCGAATGTGATGACGCAGTCAGAGACAATGCATTTATCCGCACCATACTTCAGTGATTCAGATCCTCTCACATATGGGATATCCCTTGTGGTATCCGGTAATCAAGGACACAATATTTGGAAAAATTATAAACTGGAGGAAGCTCAGGTAGATACCAAAATTCAGTGACATAATTGTATTCTATTATCACATAACTTTGCTTGTATTCAGTGTAATAGAGTCATATGTTCTTATATCTACACACGTAGAAGATTAATAAAGATTAAAACACGTGTAATATCATCTGGAAGGAATCTGATTGGTCTCGGCATGACATTGACAGCTTGCAATACAAATTAGACATATACATGTACATGCTGTTGTGGTCATGTTTTATTTGTTGAAAATCAACTGCTTAGATCAATGAAATGCCAAATATGCTATAGCGTGACATAGCGATTCAAATATTGGGTCGAGTATTTGCATGAAGTTGTCTAATTATCAGGGACTATTACTACAATGCATGGATGTTCCTTAAGGTAATAAGGCTAAAAACTATACTGGCAAACAGAATTTTTTTTTTTTTTTTTCAAACTTGTCGTTGTTGCTACTGCATTAATGTGATAAGGTGATTTCGTATCATATTTTAATAAACCAATTTTGGAAAGTTGCTATTAAGTGAGCCTTTTAGTATAAAATGAGTATGAAATCACCACTTATGTACCATCCTATATTTAGTATACAACACATGATAACTCAATGAAAAATTCCCATAGGTCAATAGTCAATATTATTTACTATTTGTCTCAGAGATAATATTGACCTGTAAAATTGGACTAGCATAGTACGTCAAGTTGCAGAAAGTATGCTATTGTTAACCATTTCAACAATACAGGCCTCTAAATAGACTTACAAAAAGTGTAGATCCAGATGAGCCGGCTCATGACGAGCCCTCTCATCAGGATCTGCACTTTTTGCCGGTAATAATTATTACTATATTTAGATAAAATTACGCATTTTGATAAATGAACTGGTCCAAAGGTAATGTTCTTATTAATTTATTGGTCTAAAAATATCATGCACCAGTCCATGTCAGTTACTTGGGGTTAATTAATAAATTTAGGATCTATATACGGCATCCAGCAGTAAAACGTTCATTGGGATATTTTTTTTATTTTTTTAATTCTGTGCATGCTGGGTAATATAAAGACTATACATAATTCATATAATTGTAGCAGACGACAATTCATTAATGTGTTTTTCTAAATATGAAATATTTCATGGAATTTCATTAGAATTGTGTCGTATCAAATTGCATTACATAATTGACTGTTATGTCCACCGCTAACATGCAAAGGATTCATTATTAAATTCTCATACACGCTTCTACATACTTACATACGAGAGTAAAAAAGAAAACAAGAATCTTCACTGCTTGGTGTAACCAGATTTATTTTAAAATACTGGTACCTGGATTCAGTATAATAAAATAAATATTACATTCCTGAGTGAGCAATATGAAATATATCACCCGTCTACTGAGGTTTCGGTTAATATTCATGTTCTCTGGGTGATATGTCTTTCATTTTTCCCACTATATATACCAAAGTACAATCCGCTGCTTATCAATGACACCGGCTTTACTAACCATCAACGAACTGTAGATAATTGGATTATTTAACAAACATTTTTTAAGTTGACATACTTACTACATCACTACTATTTAGCTTCGATTTTCCTAATTCCGTTACTATATTAGGGGCCTCAATGGCCGTGTGGTTACGGTCGTTGACTTCAAATCACGTGTCTTTCACCGCTGAAAGTTTGAATCCCACTTTAGCCAATACTTTCATGTGAGGAAGCTATCCAGTTGGCTTGCCGTAGATTGGCTGGAACAACAAGGTTGGAGTAATGTTTGATAAAACAACTTTCATTTATTCCTCACTTGAAGTACTTGAAAGTAAGATGCCCCAAGGCAATACACATTATCAAAGTAGTTGCTCATACGGCTGGGGAGCTGATCAAAAGGTCCTCCTTAGACTGTATAGAATGCTAGTTCGTTCCAAACTCGATTATGGATCAATTGTGTATGGATCAGCCAGACCATCATATATCAAAACACTTGACCCAATACATCACCAAGGCTTACGACTTGCACTCGGAGATTTCAGAATATCACCAATAGCAAGTTTATATGTCGAAGCAAATGAACCATCCCTTTACCTCAGACGGGAACAATTATCTCTACAATATGTTTTTAAGCTTAAATCAAACCCAAGAAGTCCAGCGTACACAGATGTGTTTGATCTAGGCAATAAAACTTCAACAACTTCATGATAACCTGAACTCATAAACTAGCCCGCTAATCTTTAGATCAAAATTAAATGAAATCGGAACCATGTTTTCGGATTATACACCAATATACACAGATGGATCTAAAGCTGGCAACAAAGTTGGCTGTGCTGCTGTCAGTAAATCAAATAATTCTAAATTACGGCTACCTGATCATGCGTCTATATTTTCAGCAGAAGTAGAGGCTATTGATTTAGCTTTGAATTTTGCTGATGCATCATGTGATAGAACATGTATATGATCCTTTCAGATTCTGTATCTGTACTGCAATCAGTAGACAATATGAACGTTAAAACCCCGCTTATTCACAAATTACTTATTAAACACACATATATTACATCGACTAAACATGTTATACATTGCTGGATACCAAGTCATATTGGTATTCGTGGCAATGGAATGGCTGATCAAAGTGCAAAATATGTACTTAAACTAGACTGTATAATTTCTAAAATACATGTACCATACACTGATGCTAGGCAATCGATTCTTTCTTACATTACTTCAAAATGGCAAACCACTTGGAATAACATACAATTCAATAAACTACAATTAATTAAGCCAAACAATGGTAAATCATCTTTTGTTTATCACTCCAACCGTATAAAGGAAACAGTAATGTCACGGTTGAGACTTGGACATACCCGTTTCACACACTCATTTCTATTGAA
>CM026392.1:22253790-22364148 GCA_014843695.1 Archivesica marissinica | reverse complement strand
ATCCTATCTACCATATCTATCCTATCTATCCTATCTACCATATCTACCCTATCTACCATATCTACCATATCTATCATATCTACCATATCTACCATATCTATCCGATCTACCATATCTACCATATCTACCATATTAACCATATCTACCATACCTATCCTATCTACCATATCTACCATATCTACCCTATCTACCATATATACCATATTGATCCTATCTACTATATATATCCATATACAATATCTACCATATCTATCCTATCTACCATATCTATCCTATCTATCCTATCTATCCTATCTATCCTATCTACCCTATCTACCATATCTATCATATCTATCCTATCTATCCTATCTACCATATCTATCATATCTATCCTATCTATCCTATCTATCCTATCTACCATATCTATCCTATCTATCATATCTATCCTATTTACCATATCTACCATATCTATCCTATTTATCATATCTATCCTATCTACCCTATCTACCATATCTACCATATCTATCCTATCTATTCTATCTATCCTATCTACCATATATATCCTATCTATCCTATCTACCATATCTATCCTATTTATCCTATCTACCATATCTATCCTATCTATCATATCTATCCTATCTATCCTATCTACCATATCTATCCTATCTACCATATCTATCCTATCTACCATATCTATCCTATCTACCCTATCTATCCTATCTATCCTATCTATCCTATCTACCATATCTACCATATCTATCCTATCTATCCTATCTATCATATATACCATATCTACAATATCTATCCTATCTACCATATCTACCATATCTACCATATCTACCATATCTATCATATCTACCATATCTATCCTATGTACCATATCTATGATATCTACCATATCTACCCTATCTACCATATCTACCATATCTATCATATCTACCATATACATCGTATCTACCATATCTATCATATCTACCATATCTACCATATCTACCATATCTATCCTATCTACCATATCTATCATATCTACCATATATACCATATTGATCCTATCTACTATATATATCCATATACAATATCTACCATATCTATCCTATCTACCATATCTACCATATCTATCCTATCTATCATATCTACCATATTTACCATATCTATCCTATCTACCATATATATCATATCTAGCATATATATCCTATCTATCCTCTCTATCATATCTACCATATCTACCATATCTATCCTATCTATCCTATCTACCATATCTATCCTATCTACCATATCTACTCTATCTACCATATCTATCCTTTCTACCATATATATCATATCTAGCATATATATCCTATCTATCCTCTCTATCATATCTACCATATCTACCATATCTATCCTATCTATCCTATCTACCATATCTACCATATCTACGATATCTACCATATCTATCATATCTACCATATCTATCCTATCTATCCTATCTACCATATCTATCCTATCTATCCTATCTACCATATCTACCATATCTACGATATCTACCATATCTATCATATCTACCATATCTACCACATCTACCATATCTACCATATCTACCATATATATCCTATCTAGTATATATATCCTATCTATCCTCTCTATCATATCTACCATATCTACCATATATATCCTATCTATCCTATCTACCATATCTACGATATCTACCATATCTATCATATCTACCATATCTACCATATCTACCACATCTACCATATCTACCACATCTACCATATCTACCATATCTATCATATCTACCACATCTACCATATCTATCATATCTACCATATCTACCATATATATCATATCTACCATATATATCCTATCTACCATATCTACCATATCTACCATATCTACCATATCTATCATATCTACCATATCTATCCTATCTACCATATCTATCATATCTACCATATCTACCCTATCTACCATATCTACCATATCTATCATATCTACCATATACATCTATCTACCATATCTATCATATCTACCCTATCTACCATATCTACCATATCTATCATATCTACCATATACATCGTATCTACCATATCTACCATATCTACTATATCTACCATATCTATCCTTTCTACCATATATATCATATCTAGCATATATATCCTATCTATCCTCTCTATCATATCTACCATATCTACCATATCTATCCTATCTATCCTATCTACCATATCTACCATATCTACGATATCTACCATATCTATCATATCTACCATATCTATCATATCTATCCTATCTACCATATCTATCCTATCTATCCTATCTACCATATCTACCCTATCTACCATATCTACCATATCTATCATATCTACCATATCTACCATATCTATCCTATCTACCATATCTACCATATCTACCATATTAACCATATCTACCATATCTATCCTATCTACCATATCTACCATATCTACCCTATCTACCATATCTATCATATCTATCATATCTATCATATCTACCATATCTACCCTATCTACCATATCTACCATATCTATCATATCTACCATATCTACCATATCTACCATATCTACCATATCTACCATATCTACCATATCTACCATATCTATCCTATCTATCATATCTACCATATCTACCATATCTATCCTATCTACCCTATCTATCCTATCTACCATATCTACCATATCTACCATATCTATCCTATCTACCATATCTACCATATCTATCCTATCTATCCTATCTACCATATCTACCATATCTACCATATCTATCCTATCTATCCTATCTACCATATCTACCATATCTATCCTATCTATCCTATCTACCATATCTATCCTATCTATCCTATCTATCCTATCTACCATATCTATCCTATCTACCATATCTACCATATCTACCATATCTATCCTATCTATCCTATCTATCATATCTACCATATCTATCCTATCTATCATATCTATCCTATCTACCATATCTACCATATCTATCCTATCTACCATATCTACCATATCTACCATATCTATCCTATCTACCCTATCTACCATATCTACCATATCTACCATATCTATCCTATCTACCCTATCTACCATATCTACCATATCTACCATATCTACCATATCTACCATATATATCATATCTATCCTATCTACCATATCTACCATATCTATCATATCTACCATATCTATCCTATCTACCATATCTATCATATCTACCATATCTACCATATCTACCATATCTATCCTATCTACCATATATATCCTATTATCCTATCTATCCTATCTACCATATCTATCCTATCTATCCTATCTACCCTATCTACAATATCTACCATATCTATCCTATCTACCATCTCTATCATATCTACCATATCTACTATATCTATCCTATCTATCATATCTATCCTATCTACCATATCTACCATATCTGTCCTATCTATCCTATCTATCATATCTACCATATCTATCCTATCTATCCTATCTATCCTATCTACCATATCTATCCTATCTATCCTATCTATCCTATCTACCATACATGTCCTATCTATCCTATCTATCCTATCTACCATATCTATCCTATCTATCCTATCTATCCTATCTACCCTATCTACCATATCTATCATATCTATCCTATCTATTCTATCTACCATATCTATCATATCTATCCTATCTATCCTATCTATTCTATCTACCATATCTATCCTATCTATCATATCTATCCTATTTACCATATCTACCATATCTATCCTATTTATCATATCTATCCTATCTACCCTATCTACCATATCTACCATATCTATCCTATCTATTCTATCTATCCTATCTACCATATCTATCCTATCTATCCTATCTACCATATCTATCCTATCTATCCTATCTATCCTATCTATCCTATCTATCATATCTATCCTATCTACCATATCTATCTTATCTACCATATCTACCCTATCTATCCTATCTACCATATCTATCCTATCTACCATATCTATCCTATCTATCCTATCTACCATATCTATCCTATCTACCATATCTACCATATCTATCCTATCTATCCTATCTATCATATATACCATATCTACCATATCTACCATATCAATCATATCTACCATATTTATCCTATCTACCATATCTACCATATATATAATATCTACCATATCTATCCTTTCTACTATACCTACCCTATCTACCATATCTACCATATCTACCATATATATAATATCTACCATATCTACCATATCTACCATATATATAATATCTACCATATCTACCATATCTACCATATATATAATTTCTACCATATCTACCATATCTACCATATCTACCATATCTACCATATATATAACATCTATCCTATCTACCATATCTAACATATATATCATATCTAACTTATATATCCTATCTACTATATCTACCATATCTACCATATCTACCATATCTATCATATCTACCATATCTATCCTATGTACCATATCTATGATATCTACCATATCTACCCTATCTACCATATCTACCATATCTATCATATCTACCATATACATCGTATCTACCATATCTATCATATCTACCATATCTACAATATCTACCATATCTATCCTATCTACCATATCTATCATATCTACCCTATCTACCATATATACCATATTGATCCTATCTACTATATATATCCATATACAATATCTACCATATCTATCCTATCTACCATATCTACCATATCTATCCTATCTATCATATCTACCATATTTACCATATCTATCCTATCTACCATATATATCATATCTAGCATATATATCCTATATATCCTCTCTATCATATCTACCATATCTACCATATCTATCCTATCTATCCTATCTACCATATCTATCATATCTACCATATTTACCATATCTATCCTATCTACCATATCTACCATATCTACCATATCTATCATATCTACCATATATATCTATCTACCATATCTATCATATCTACCCTATCTACCATATCTACCATATCTATCATATCTACCATATACATCGTATCTACCATATCTACCATATCTACCATATCTACCATATCTATCCTATCTACCATATATATCATATCTAGCATATATATCCTATCTATCCTCTCTATCATATCTACCATATCTACCATATCTATCCTATCTATCCTATCTACCATATCTACCATATCTACGATATCTACCATATCTATCATATCTACCATATCTATCCTATCTATCCTATCTACCATATCTATCCTATCTATCCTATCTACCATATCTACCATATCTACGATATCTACCATATCTATCATATCTACCATATCTACCACATCTACCATATCTACCATATCTACCATATATATCCTATCTAGTATATATATCCTATCTATCCTCTCTATCATATCTACCATATCTACCATATCTATCCTATCTACCATATCTACCACATCTACCATATCTACCACATCTACCATATCTACCATATCTATCATATCTACCACATCTACCATATCTATCATATCTACCATATCTACCATATATATCATATCTACCATATCTACCACATCTACCATATCTATCCTATCTACCATATCTACCATATATATCCTATATATCTTGTCTATCTGTGGTAGGATATTCGCATCCAGACTATGTACATTGATATATTGTGTAAGCTGTCATATTAAGTTTACCCCATTTTGTTATGCGTTAGTATGCATGTCGTCTTTATGTGGTGCGTGTACACGTGCATGAATATTCATATATTTCCTTAATTATTTATGTGTTTGTGTGTCCAAATGTTGGATGCAATGGTCAGCCACAACAATCGAGGATACTTTCAGATACATGTATGTAGCGACGCAACCGTGGTTCACACTGAATAGTTCATCAACTGACAAAATGCTTTATATATAACATTTGACATTGTATACATACTAATCATTAAATGCGTTATAAATAACATATGACATTGCATACGTACCAATCATTAAATGCGTTATAAATAACATTTGACATTGCATACGTACCAATCATTAAATGCATTATAAATAACATTTGACATTGCATACGTACCAATCATTAAATCAGTTAGACGCAATGGGGACATTAAATACGAACTTTACAACGTTCCAAGTTTCATGAATCTACGAATCAATGGTTCGATTCCCAATATACACCTGTGCATTTACCCATTGTAACGAAGTAAAGCATTACGTTAAGCATGTTAGCATGTTAGCATTGTTATGATTCACCTTGAGATAATTCTTTGAAAACAGATAAAAGAATATAATAATATTACTCTATGTTGTCATTGTCATTAATTAATAAGTATAGCTATACAAGCACATACATCCCAATCCTATTCCAAATACCTGAACAATGCACCATGTGCTATCAAACCACGTCTCTGGAAGTCGTGATAGCGCACTGGATGCGTGGTCTGGAGTTCGAGCCCCGCTGGAGCTGTTACGATTGTGCATTTAAATTCCACATTGCCTTCCTAGTAGCGATGGATTCCATCAGGAATGAGGTCTCGGGAGTGATTAATATAAGTTTTAAAATAACTTGTTTCGCAATCGAGCTAAAATAAATTAGTATAAACTAACCACGTCTCTATCTTAGTGGTTCGAGTAAGCCGCTGTTACACAATAGGCGAAATTCTTGCCTCATTCTCGTTTTCTTTTACGTTTAGTTATCGTCGCTACCGGTTGCTCATATGAGCGACCCCTCCTGAAGTGATTAGTTATTTTAGATTATTGGAGGATAGTGCAATGATACAGACAGAGCACCAGTCCAGCCTATTCTGGTTCTTTTACGTGCATAGTGTATATAACCGAAACGTGACCTCGGTTTAAAGTCCCATCTGAAAGACTGTTAATATCATTAGTCAGACGGGGGATCGAACCTGCGATTACAGTCTCATTCTCACCCATCAGCGGTCCGCATATATGTGCAGTCCCTGTATTCTTGTACTGAATATAATAGCCCGTAGTTTTTCTGGTAGTCATGGTACCCGGTATCATTAAATCCAATAATTATCCTCATACCCATCTAGTCAATCAATGTACCCTCCAATTCAACGAACAGCTCGTTATGTCACTATGAAGCCCAAACTAATCCCACACGATTTACCACAGTTACGCTTTCATCCGCGCCAACGAGAGTGATTAATATAAGTTGTCTAAACTTGCTTCGCAATCGTTGTAAAATAAAAAAACATTTAAAAAACCTAATCAAATATCCAGTAATCGTTTCACTCCAGTGTATACATGCTAATCCATTGCAAACCTGAGCTTCAACATTCCCTAACAACACAGCAGATCCTTCCTAAGCAGTGGATTCCAGTGGTTCCCAATTTCCGCATAGCTTAACATTTATCACACACAAATGTCACGCATAGAAAATGCATTTCACTTTAGTATCATATCGATCTCCTCTTTGTGTGTTTTACGTTTATTTATCGTCGCTACCGTTTGCCCATATGAGCGACGCCTCCTGAAGATATTAGTCATTTTAGATTTTGGAGGATAGTGCAGTGATACAGACAGAGACCCATTCCAGAGTCTCCTCTGGTTCTTTTACGTGCATGGTGTAAAGCACCGACACGAGACCTCGGTTTAACATCCCATCTGAAAGACTGTTAATCGATCTCCTCTCCCCGAGCTACCATATTAAAAAACCATGGCAACTATTGAATGGACATGCCCCTGACAGGAATACATGTCGTAAATATCACGGATATGTATAGACCTATAGCTAATTGTGGTTCAGTAGCAATTTGAATGACGATTTATACAACAATAACTTTTCATCTTTATTCAAGTCTCTATATATGTATATACACATAATGCAAAGATAAAATTAAACAATCATATTTAAAGTACATAGCCATTCTGAATAGAAATATAAGAGACATATTGCAACAAAACATATCACATTATAAAAATAACATGTTTATTATATAAATTATATACATTTTATTACATTGAGTCTAAAGCCTGGATGAAATAGAGAATGACCTAATTAGCAGCTGCTTCTTGTAGTATGTAATACCATATATATATAATAATAAAAAAATGAGGACATTATTTACAAACTTTAAGGTAAACGTATCGACGCTGTAGTATATTAAAACAAGTTTTGGCACACAATGTCTTATCACTGACTGATTACTAAAGTTAAATATAAATTGATCATGTTTTGTCATATTACAGAAATTATTGTCAACTAATATTGCTTTCTCAAGGAATACTGTTCTAAGATCAGTACACATTGTGCATTCTAATATAACATGATTGTCATCTTCTAACACATTACAAAAATGACATTTACGATCGTCTTTACTTAAATTATCACAACTTCCAGTTTCAATACGGATGTTGCAACACCATATCTAAATTTACTAAACCATGTAAGAGAAAACCCAAAATATGGATCCGATTCTCCGATTGAAAATGCCGAACACTTTTGCTTCCTATAGAAAACAGTTCTATCAGCCCCAGCCGTGGATTCAACCATTCGGATTGAGCTATGTTATGAACCTATAATTTAGCTTGTTTTGTGGCTTTGCTTTGTTCATATTATATATATCTATATTTAATACGGAGAATGTATGACCGCCTATAGACAGCCTATAGATAGCATGTACTAGACACAAAATATACATGAACAAGAACATAAAACTAACCATAATTAAACTAACCCATTTAATCTAATCTACAATACTAGGACATATTTTCTGGTACGATCACTTCTCACAGTTTATGTCAATTACACGATGTCAATATACAATACTGATGTAGCATGTTCATGAGAAATAAACAGTTCATAGTGTGCCTAAATAACAATTCTAGTTCCCCCAATGCACGCTCTTCCATTATTAAAAGAAATTAGCTTGGTATGCAGTAACATAATGTTAGGTCGGTATTCATGCACCAGGATATAATTCCTCGGAAATACATAGTGTTAAAGACATACTCGAGATGCGGGAGGGTTGTTAAGCATTAGTTTTACACATGACAAATGAGAAACTCCAAACATTTAATACTATTCAAAAGAAATAACATCATATAAAGTGTGACTTTGTATGCTTTTTGTAAGATATAAAATGTGGATGTGTATTTAAAGACTCATCAATTGTTTCACGAGCTATCTGTTTACTATTACGTTATTAACCAATGTACGTAGTCAATTCAGTTCGTCATTACTCAGACATGAATTGTAGCCTATTTTTTGCCGTTATATGCCTTCCACAATAATGTCTACCACTCTGTGTTTTCCAGTCTGATACTACGTATGCTTGTTTGATACGGTCACGTTTCAATATCAAAGCAGAAAAAGCGGTATCATAACAAGTTCCTGAGAAAATAACGTGTGCGCACTCGGTGCTAGTTCATTTTACTTCCAGTAGCGTCGCAGATGTTTCCTGGTAATACTTAGTCCAATTGCTCTCGTGTATTTAATTCTAATCAATACTTGTGCTTTATTCCTGATCAATGGATAACGGAGAGCATGGTTTCGATTATTAAATGTTCAAATTCAGATCAAAGTAATAAAGATGTTATTACGTTGCTGCTAGTTTTATATCAGCCTAGGTATCGACCCTCTTTAACCTGATGTCAGTCTGAGACCGAAGGATATCAACATGCAATCAATTCATTTAGTGCTTCGAATGCATGTATGAACATACATATCATAATCATTTGATTTGATATAATTTATGTTGAGCCTCATGGTAGATTAGCTTTTGTTAAATGAGTTATCTCATAAAATAAAGTCTTTATTATTATTATTATTATTAATCATTCTACTATGAACTCATCCACGGTTCGAATCAACACCCTAATAGTTATAATCCTTTCAATGTTCATTCGGTTAAATATAATTCGATCGTACACTGAATCCATCACATATCCTCTTAATAGTTCGTTTAATGTCAAATACTGTATCTATGACATAGTGTTGCATATGGTAGCCAATGTCATGCTACTTATTCATCGTTCACTCTCCACTATAGCTGTAATTCCATTCGTAGTAGCTGGAGTATGTGGTTTGTTATCTGGGCTGTAACACAAAAGAAAAAAACACTTAATACCGTACGTTACCATAATTATATGTTTACTCGAAATTGCATAACGCACATTGCATACCTGCATGGCTATTATGATTACGGAGAAATGGATCTACAAAGAGAGTCAACAACAAATATACTGTCGTAGTAAACATAAAGATTACTGGTTTACAAAGGATGGATTACTTTTCTTTAAAATTTGTTTTGTAACAAATACTATTACAAGATATTATCAAATGCTAGATAAAAGCAAACAAAGACAGTTTTAGGGAAGTTTTTAAATTCCATCTGAAAGACTGCTAATCTTAGTCGGGTCAGACGGGGGTTCGAACCTGTCTAATACAGCATTGACCCATTTATTTACATGTAGGCAGTTCAGTCACGTGATTCATGTGTGTCCAATGATAACGAATATGTTAACATTTAATGCCTTACACATATGTTTACCTTTGTACATAATCGGTAACGGTATTAGGCTAGTCTCCGAACAAACACAATGATTGGCAGAGCGTCGCCTTGTATTTGTTCTCCAACTCTCCTCATAAATATATAGTATATCATAAAAAATATTATATTAAATGACTAAACTTTATTTATTTTACAACCATTGCGAAGCAAGTTTTAACAACTTATATTAATCACTCTCGTTGGCGCCGATGAAAGCGTATATGTGTTTATTCGCCTGGGAGGAAACCGGAATACCCGGAGAAACTCCACCTGTCCGATCTGGCGACCACCGTACCATCTCACATACTTCCCGGTCCGAGGTTCGAACCGGGGTTGCATTTGTGAGACGCGAGCGCGCTAACCACTGCGCTAACCGGACAGCCATATATTCACAGATGGTATGATAAATTTCAAGTGTGGAATATTCTGTAATCTTGCATAGGTGGTAAATATAAATACGTTACAGGGCATCGCCTTATATGTTTTATCCGACTGGCCTAATAAATTACAATGTATAAGGCAGTGCCATAATAGTCTGTCTCTATTTATTACTAAGATATCAAGTTTAGCCTATTGTTGCCGTTATTTGCTTACCACAATACGCTCTACCACCCAGGTTGATACGCTTTGTTTTCCGGTCTGATATTATATTAGAGGACTTAGAAAACGCACACTTCGAATAAATTTGTTTTACATGAACAATAATAACTACAGTCAAACCTGCCTTAAGGAGCCAGCCACGGGAATCGCAGAAAGTGGCTGCTTAGCACAGGTGGCTGCTTACTAGAGGTCAAATGTATAGCAAATCAACATATTGGGAATCTGGAAACTGGCTGCTTAATGCAGGTTGGCTGCTTAATAGAGGTGACCACTAACACAGGTTTGACTGTATATAAATACATAGTTTTAAACATGTTGGAATAATTTTAGTTATTCAGTTTGTGTTTTGTAATAAAAATATGATATATCTTTGAGGAATCCTATTTCGAGTTCATGTAATAATAATCATATAATGTATGTGTGCGTTTTCCATGTCCACTAGTATACGTTTGCTGGTTTGATACGATCACGAGCCCGACCGTATCAAACCAGATAAGACCGTATCATAAATTGTTCCTGAGAAAATAACGCATGCGCACTCGGTGCTACCTTGCTTACTTTCCGTAGTTTTCAGCTTGGCAACTAATTTGACAGATTGACGGTTTCGTGTATCTAATGCAGTAATTGTGATTTATTCCTGATAACTGGATAACGGAGAACATGGTTTCGATTATTTAATGTTCACATTCATATCAAAGTAATAAATACGTTATTACGTGGCTAGTTTCGTATTAGCCTAGTATTGGACACTCGGTAGCTTGATAGCAAGTAACTTGATAGCAAGTTACCTCGGGTCGATACATATGCTGATATGAAACTAGCCACGTAATAACTTCTAACAACAGTATCAATGTGTTTATCAGTAATCACAAATATCATTTACAATACTTACTATGAGCATAGAGATACGGTTGAAGCCGCTACTCTCTGACTACAAAAGAAGCAAGAAACATCATGATATAATACTGGTATGAATATTGTATCAGACAAACAGAGCTAGAGAGGGAGTGAGAGGTATATAAAGAGAGAGGAGGAGGGTTGGGCAGAGAGAGACAGATATGGAGGTGGCGAGAGTGAGATGGAGGGGGAGATAGAGGGGGAGGTAGGAGGTGATAGGAGAGACAATAAATATACTCATCTTATGTGTTGTAAGTAGAATGAATAGACACACGTGTATATTGTATTGTTTTATATACTGCCCATTTTCTAACGTCAGTAAAATTATTTATGAATTAATTGACATAATGTCAAGTCACAGTTTTAACTATTGGGAGCGTTTCAATGAAAGCACCATAGAACCGCCTATCTTCCACAAGCCAGCTACATAGCGTCCTCACATTCAATTCTAGCATGCAGTGGTGAGTGACAAGCTATGTTCAATCACCCTACCGGAATCACTCGAGCCACCACTCCTAATGGTGTGAGTAAAAGCTGAAACCAAACCAGCATGTACGTATCGTCTGTTGCCATATTATTCGGAACATATACCTGATAATAAATCGAACTGTGTTTATAGGCTTTTCGCACTAATACAGAACCAAAAATCAAAAACAATTTGCAAAATGTTCTTGTATTGTCATTCATTTGTCAATAAACTATCATATGAAATGGAACGGTAAATACATACCTTGCAAGTCTATGCATGTAAATTGTATACGCCATATATACAATCGCCACTAGTGATGCTGCAAGCGCTACCGACAGAACAACAATTACTATTATGTAGCCGATATCTGTCACAGGAAAAAATAATAGTATATTGTTATTTTATTCTGCATTGAAACAGTTAAAAGTACGTGTAGCACAATGAACCTCACATACTACTAATGTATGTCCTACATATTCATGTAGGTAAGCTTTCGGAATGTCGGTTCTACCCGAGTGCCTGGAATCGGGGTCTTCCTCAACCAATGATTGGTTGAAAGTCGCCATATGACGTAAGCTGTTTGTGCGACTTTAAGCCACAAACACATACACAACAAATGGTTTGAGTTATCTCATTTCTCTGACAGGTCGTATTGTACAATGACTGTTGTCCTATTTAATATTCAAATGAAACAGTAATATATATACAAGTGAGGTAGGATATGCATTTTGAAATCGATATATGTACATGTATATAAATGATCTCGGTATTAAAATATATTTATATGATTGACCAGGCAAAATATGTCAACGCCTGTTCACAGGCTACAGCTACAGATGTGCACAGACTCCGGACCGCACGCCTGAAACGAACGCTCTACCACTGCGCCATCACGACTTCCACTTGTATTACAATATGAAGTTTTAGATAATAGTTACCTGAATTATGAACTCATACATAGTTTATGCAAATATAGTTTAGCTCGACTTCGACGATTTTACAACTTTAGAGTAATCGATCTCGTGACCTCATTCCTGGTGTAATAAAGGGAGAGAGAAGAGGCCTCATTCCTGATGGAATCCATCGCCATGAGGGAGAGAGAAGAGGCAACGTGGAGTCATGTGTCTTGCTTAAAGGACATCACCACCGTGATTCTGGCGGCGGGACTTAAGCTCACTTACTAGTGTCTGTATGTATATCATTAATTTACTTACAGTCTGTAGGTATATCATTAATTCACTTACAGTATGTAGGTATATCATTAATTCACTTACAGTATGTAGGTATATCATTAATTCATTTACAGTATGTAGGTATATCATTAATTCACTTACAGTATGTAGGTATATCATTAATTCACTTACAGTCTGTAGGTATATCATTAATTCACTTACAGTCTGTAGGTATATCATTAATTCACTTACAGTCTGTAGGTATATCATTAATTCACTTACAGTCTGTAGGTATATCATTAATTCACTTACTACAGTCTGTAGGTATATCATTAATTCACTTACAGTCTGTATGTATATCATTAATTCACTTACAGTCTGTAGGTATATCATTAATTCACTTACAGTCTGTAGGTATATCATTAATTCACTTACAGTCTGTAGGTATATCATTAATTCACTTACAGTCTGTATGTATATCATTAATTCACTTACAGTCTGTAGGTATATCATTAATTCACTTACAGTCTGTAGGTATATCATTAATTCACTTACAGTATGTAGGTATATCATTGATTCACTTACAGTATGTAGGTATATCATTAATTCACTTACAGTCTGTAGGTATATCATTAATTCACTTACAGTGTGTAGGTATATCATTAATTCACTTACAGTATGTAGGTATATCATTAATTCACTTACAGTCTGTAGGTATATCATTAATTCACTTACAGTATGTAGGTATATCATTAATTCACTTACAGTCTGTAGGTATATCATTAATTCACTTACAGGCTGTAGGTATATCATTAATTCACTTACAGTCTGTAGGTATATCATTAATTCACTTACAGTATGTAGGTATATCATTAATTCACTTACAGTCTGTAGGTATATCATTAATTCACTTACAGTCTGTAGGTATATCATTAATTCACTTACAGTCTGTAGGTATATCATTTATTCACTTACAGTATGTAGGTATATTATTAATTCACTTACAGTCTGTAGGTGTATCATTAATTCACTTACTACAGTCTGTAGGTATATCATTAATTCACTTACAGTCTGTAGGTATATCATTAATTCACTTACTACAGTATGTAGGTATATCATTAACAGCCGGGTCATTGGTTCCACTTGTATCAGTCGTCGTTGCTGTAGTTGTTATTTGTGTTGTTGTTGTTGTTGTAGTTGTTGTTTCTATATCCAGATCGGTATCTATTAAGTTAAATATAAACTTTAGTTATTTTACAATGATTGCTAAACGAGGTATAACTTATATTAGTCACTCTCGTTTGCTCGGATGACAACGTATATTTGGTCATTATTGTAAGAGGACACCGGAATACCCCGCCAAAACCCACATGTTATATCTGACGACCACCGTACTACCAGTCCAATAATCTAACTCGGACAGCTATGTCTATTGAGTTAGTTTATACAAATTTATTTTAGCTCGATTGCAAAACAAGTTCTTTCAACTTATATAAATCACTCTCGATACTTCATTCCTGATGGAATCCATCGCCACGAGGGAGAGAGAAGAGGCACCGTAGAATTTAAATGCCTTGCCTAAGGCAGTGGGGCTCGAACTCCAGACCTTTCGCACCTGAAGCGAACGCTCATCCACTTCTATTGAGTTCACAAGTTAATCCTATGAAACTAACATATATGGTATATGTTACATCAGTCATAAAATATATTCGCTGTCTACTTATACTATATACATGAATCCCTCTAAATTTAAATCGTTATTGCATTCCCTTCGATGACATGTTTGTATCTATTTTCATGTGAATTCCCTCACTAATGCTGACAATAATTTATGCCGTGGGCATGCGCACTCAAAGTTATTGGCCTGCGAATTACCAGTATTGGGCAGAGTTTCTTTTGTATTCTTTGAATAATTTATGTAAATATAAGTAATACATAGCGGGTTAATAGTTTCCATCGGGGTATGAACTACATTGGGCATCTACGCTAACAATAAACACGCTCAATATAGTTCATACACCTATGGAAACATTTACCGTAAAAGGATACAGATATCATATAATGGTGATCAATCGTATGCTATACGTTGTGCTAATTTCCGGATAAAGATGACAAGGTGGTACTTACCCAAGCAATATCTGCTGTGACAGTTCGGGTGTATATCTATGAAGCAGTATACCATATAGTATGTACAGTTCCGTATTTTAACTGACAAGCTATGTTCACAGCACTCACTATATGTCCTAACACACGCAGACTCAGTGACTGTACCATCTGAACTATCAGGTAGGGTTCCTATTTAAGAAATAGTTATCAGATGGACAGAACGATTCTTCTCATTTATTAAATTATGGTGAATTAGCATAGAAATATCAGAATTGATTTAATGGAATACAGAAACTGCAGACACTGGATTGCTATTTTGTTACATAACTGGTACCGGCATGTTAGAAGCTTTGATGCACTTCTCATATAGGAACTCTAGCTACTTCGTACAGGTCTGTGCCATTTCTTAGGGATTGTGCCTGGGACTATATGCATTAATTCGCCATTACAGGTTTACAAACATTCTTCTAATATCAGGCAGCAAAATATAGAATAAGCATGATATTGGACAAGTACCACTTAAAGTGCATGGCATTCTCCACATATCTTTAATTTTCGGTTAGAAATATCTAAACTATGGCAAATATGATTTTATCACACGACTTTGCTTGTATTCAGTGTAATACAGCCATTACATATTTACTTATATCAACACACGTGTAAAACACATGGCATGATTCTGATTGCTCGTGGTATGACAGATTGCGTATGTAATAGTTAGATTGCTACTTTGCCGTTGAAAATATGTGTGTGTGTTGTGTTGTGGTGTGGTGTGGTGTGTGTATGTGCGCGTGCGCGTGCGTGTGTGTGCGCATGCGTGCGTGTGCATGCGCGTGTGTGTGCGTGTGCGTGCGTGTGCGTGCGCGCGCGGTGATTTGGTGTGGCGTGGCGTTGGGGTGGCGTGTGTGCGGTGATTTGATTTGGCGTGGCGTGTGTGCGGTGATTTGGTGTGGCGTGGCGTTGGTGTGGCTTGTGTGCGTGATTTGATTTGGTGTGGCGTGTGTGCGGTGATTTGGTGTGGCGTGACGTTGGGATGGCTTGTGTGTGGTGATTTGGTGTGGTGTGGCATGGCGTGGCGTGTGTGTGGTGAGTTGGTGTGGTGTGGCGTGTGTGGTGTGGCGTGGGGTGTGTGTGGTGATTTGGTGTGGTGTGGCGTTGGCGTTGGCGTGGCTTGTGTGCGGTGATTTGGTGTGGTGTGGCATGGCGTAGCGTGGCGTGTGGTGATTTGTCGTGGCTGACGTGGCGTGGTGTTCAACACTAGACACACTTACCATTCAACCATATCGGATCACTAGTTCCGCATTGGCGGTGGTCAACACAATATGTTATTAGGTTATAACTACTTCTATACCAAGTGTCATGCTGGAGCGCATATAAGTCGCAGTATTTTGAATCATCTGAAGGTGACTCATATCCAATTGAAGGATGTCTTGTATAAACATATGGCAGCTCCTTATTGTTGGTCAAGAGACAAACATCTGAAACAAGATTATGATCAACAATGCGAGAATAAGTAAGGGAAACGGGTCCACCACGCGGTTTCAAAACAAGCTTAATACAGAGTTTATATTAAAGCATGTCCATGGTAAACATAAAGTATAACTATCCGATTATATCTATTATGAAATGCTAAATACTGCTAAAAATATTTGGTAAAGATATAATATTGTTTATTTTAAACAAAAATATAGATCATATATTCCGATTGTAATTGCTGCAAAGTATTTGAACCATAACATCATGTTATCCTTCCAGACCGTCCGTGTCTTCGCAAGTGTGTGTTTTACGTTTATTTATCGTTGCTACTGGTTGTCCATATGAGCGACGCCTCCTGAAGAGATTAATCATTTTAGATTTTTAGAGGATAGTGCAATGATTCAGACAGAGACCCATTCCAGAGTCTTCTCTGGTTCTTTTACGTGCACGGTGTAAAGCACCGACACTAGACCTCGGTTAAACGTCCCATCTGAAAGACTGTTAATTTTATTAGGGTCAGACGGGAGGATGGAACCTGCGATCCCTGAATTACCAGTCCAGTGTGTTACCACTGGACTACAGATCCATCTGTCTTCGCAGATCAATGAATTGTAATTCATGAAAGAGATGGACATTTTTGTCATTACTTGAGACGTCCTTGGCCGTAGATAATATTGTTATCTGTTAAATGACAAGGTATGTTCTGTAGATGAGTATGTCTTGTGTTGAAATAGTTGCAACAATATAATAAGTAATGGTTTGACGTTTCAATTTCTCTTCATGCACAGTTTGGTTGTTCCCGATAAATTTACGGAATATTTAATGAGCTACAGCCATTTTGGATCACATATACAGAATCAATTGGTGGCATATTTAACCCATTCAACACCAAGTAACTCACATGGACTGGTCCATGATATTCATAAACCAATAAATGAATCAGAAAATCACATTTGGACAAGTTCATTTATCAAAATGGGTAATTATGTCTAAAACTAGTCATATCACTGGCAAAAAGTGCATATCCTGATGCGACGGCTCGTCACGAGCCGGCTCATCTGGATCTACACTTTTTGTAAGCCTATTTAGAGGTCTGTGGTGTTGAAAGGGTAAACCTGATCGTATGACAAATGCATAGTAGTTTACATGCACTGTTATCTCTGTGAAAATTAATTCGATCATACACTGAAAAAGACAAGTATCATATGTTGTCGTCTTTTTTTACAGACGGATATGTAGTCCAGTGGTAACACGCTGGACTGTTAATCCAGGCATCGCAGGTTCGATCCCTCGTCTGACCCTAATAGAATTAATAGTCTTTCAGATGGGACGTTAAACCGAGGTCTCGTGTCGGTGCTTTACACCGTGCACGTAAAAGAACCAGAGGAGATTCGGAATGGATCTCTGTCTGTATCATGCACTATCCTCCAAAATCTAAAATAACTAATCTCTTCAGGAGGCGTCGCTCATATGGGCAACCGGTAGCGTTGATAAATAAGTAAAAACACACGTTGTCGTCTTTCCTTCAAGTTTTCAAGTTAGTTATATGCAGTGTCACAAAATTACTCTTGAATTAACTGCCATAGTCTTTTAAACCACAAGTCGGTGCCACAATTCCCCCATTGTATAGAACGATGGTTTACTACAAATGTAAACACATAGTCAAAAATACACGTATTAAGTTTTTCGTGTTAATTTTAATTGTATGTATGGTAATATAATTTACGTCAAACCTCGTGTACATTGTAGGGAAACATTTTTAAAACGTTACATGGGTCATACCAGCCAGGAATAAAACAAACTTTCGATGTGTGTACAAATTATTGCCACAAAACTACATGCAATGGCCACACTATTAAGCATTATATAATCATCTGATTTAATGTTCATGCAACTGTCAACTGTTTATGTGAAAATTGTCGGATCTGTAAGTGAACACATAAACACTCCAACCGAAAGAAAGTTACACCAGACGGATATGTAGTCCAGTGGTAACACGCTGGACTGGTAATCCAGGGTCGCGGGTTCGATCCCCCTTCTGACCCTAATACAATTAACAGTCTTTCAAATGGGACTTTAAACCGAGGTCTTGTGTCGGTGCTGTACACCGTGCACGTAAAAGAACAAGAGGAGACTCTGAAATGGGTCTCTGTCTGTAGCATTGCACTATCCTCATGTTAAATTATTTACTTATGTTACAGTCATGTTAAATTATTAACAAGGTTACAGTCATATTAAATCATTATCTAGGTTACAGTCATGTTAAATTATTAACTAGGTTACAGTCATGTTAAATTATTGACTAGGTTACAGTCATGTTAAATTATTAACTAGGCTACATTCATGTTAAATTATTGACTAGTTTACAGTCATATTAAATTATTAACTAGGTTAGAGTGATGTCAAATTATTAACTAGTTTATATTTATAGTCATGTTAAATTATTGATTAGGTTACAGTCATGTTGAATTATTGACTAGGTTACAGTCATGTTAAATAATTGATTAGGTTACAGTCATGTTAAATTATTGACTAGGTTACAGTCATGTTAAATTATTGACTAGGTTACAGTCAAGTTACAGTCATGTTAAATTATTAACATGGTTACAGTGATGTCCAATTATTAACTTGGTTACAGTCATGTTAAATTATTAACTAGGTTACAGTCATGCTAAATTATTGATTAGGTTACAATCATGTTAAATTATTGACTAGGTTACAGTCATGTTAAATTATTAACTAGCTTACAGTCATGTTAAATTATTTACTTATGTTACAGTCATGTTAAATTATTAACAAGGTTACAGTCATGTTAAATTATTAACTAGGTTAAAGTCATGTTAAAGTATTAACTAGGTTACAGTCATGTTAAATTATTAACAAGGTTACAGTAATGTTAAATTATTAACTAGGTTAAAGTCATGTTAAAGTATTAACTAGGTTACAGTCAAGTCAAGTTACAGTCATGTTAAATAACTAGGTTACAGTCATGTTAAATTATTAACTAGGTTACAGTCAGTTAAATTATTAACTAGCTTACAGTCAAGTCAAGTTACAGTCATGTTAACTTATTTACTTATGTTACAGTCATGTTAAATTATTAACTAGGTTACAGTCATGTTAAATTATTGACTAGGTTACAGTCATGTTAAATTATTAACTAGGTTACAGTCATGTTAAATGTTTGACTAAGTTACAGTCATGTTAAATTATTGACTAGGTCACAGCCATGTTAAATTATTAACTAGGTTACAGTCATGTTAAATTATTGACTAGGTTACAGTCATGTTAAATTATTAACAAGGTTACAGTCATGTTAAATTATTGACTAGGTTACAGTCATGTTAAATTATTAACAAGGTTACAGTCATGGTAAATTATTAACAAGGTTACAATCATGTTAAATTATTGACTAGGTTACAGTCATGTTAAATTATTAACTAGGTTACAGTCATGTTAAATTATTAACTAGGTTACAGTCATGTTAAATTATTGACTAGGTTACAGTCATGTTAAATTATTGACTAGGTTACAGTCATGTTAAATTATTAACAAGGTTATAGTCATGTTAAATTATTAACAAGGTTACAATCATGTTAAATTATTGACTAGGTTACAGTCATGTTAAATTATTAACTAGGTTACAGTTATGTTAAATTATTATCTAGGTTACAGTCATATTAAATTATTGACTAGGTTACAGTCATGTTAAATTATTTACTTATGTTACAGTCATGTTAAATTATTGACTATGTTACAGTCATGTTCAATTATTGACTAGGTTACAGTCATGTTAAATTATTTACTTATGTTACAGTTATGTTAAATTATTGACTATGTTACAGTCATGTTAAATTATTTACTTATGTTACAGTCATGTTAAATTATTAACAAGGTTACAGTCATGTTAAATTATTGACTAGGTTATAATCATGTTAAATTATTGACTAGGTTACAGTCATGTTAAATTATTGGAAAACGTAAATGTGGCCATTCGTGTGGGAGGAAATCGTAGTACCCGGAGACACCCCACCTGTCCAATATGGCGACCACCGTACCATCTCACATACCTCCCAGTCCAAGGATCAAACCCGGGTTACACTGGTGAGAGGCGAGCGTGCTAACCACTGCGCCAATCACTAAACACCTTTACCTTCTCTTAGTCGATGGAACAATTTATATTAATCACTCTTGTTGGCGCAGATGAGAGCGTAAATGTGGCCATTCGTGTGGGAGGAAATCGGAGTACCTTTACCTTCTCTTGGTCGATGGAACCCAGAAACATGGTATGTGTGAAAATGTTTTAACTTACCAGATGAACTAGAATCGCATATAGCTGATACTAAAATATAAAATAGAAGGAATAATGAATGGGTGAATCAGTAACAACTGAGCTATATTTCTTTTTAGACCTCCGTGGTCGAGTGGTTACGGTCACGTACGTATACCACTGTAACATATCATCACTGGTGGTCACGGGTTCGAGCCCCGCTCAGATCGTGTCTCTTTATTTGAAAACGTTGCCAAAGAAAGGTGTTGTTAGGTAAAGTGCAAGTCGCTAACATGGGCAACCCGTAGCGACGTTAAATCAACTAAAAGAAGAAGTGTTTAATGTATAGTTCATGTCTGACGTTAGTTTATACAAATTTATTTTAGCTCGATTGCGAAACAAGTTATTTCAACTTATATAAATCACTCTCGAGACCTCATTCCTGATGGAATCCATCGCCACGAGGGAGAGAGAAGAGGCAATGTGGAATTTAAATATGAAGGATGTCTTGTATAAACAAGCCTAAGGGCACAATCGTAACGGCTCCAGTGGTGCCCGAACTCCGGACCTGAAGCGAACGCGCATCCACTGCGCTATCACGACTTACACACGTCTGACGTTGAACATGTGATCGTCTTTAAATAAGGTTATATATGTCAATCAAGAAAGAACATGTAGTATTCACAAGAGTTTAGTCATATTGTTCCCACTTATATAAAATTAGGTAAAAACGGGTGTGGGACGGATAGACATACAGACAGACAGAATGTGTTTAAGAGTGTTTAAGATCAACTACAATCAAACGGACGGACAGACACGCATACAGACAGCAACTATATATATACATTCCATGAACCTGTAACCACCAACAACAAGACTTTGTCCACCGTGTTTGTTGTGGACAAACTCAATTTGAACTTTTGCATTCACTATAACTTTAAGCTGTATGCATATGACATATATGTCTACTGGACAACAGCAAGTGGGAATAAAAGGATTAAACCTTCACAAGTTGACTGCACAATAATAAATAAATAACACAATGGTAACAACAAGTTAATTACCTTTTTTCAATATCTGTAGATAAATAAATAAACTAATGCACGATTTCATTGTCTTCAGGTAAAATCCACAATATTGGTATTACTGATATTTAGCATATCACACTATGTTTATTATGACTTCATTGTTAGTAATTTCCGAATGGTTGATATACCGATCAATATGTATTGGGAAATCTAACATAAAATGCAGCTCTTTATTTATGATATATGATCTGCAAAACCAACACAGCATTGCAACGCTAGATTTGGAAATGCGTTCATTTTGCTAGGCTAATTAAAGTTTAAAAAATATCCAATTACGTGTGTGTGCGCGCGTGTACGCGTGCGTGCGTGTGATTTATGGTTAGTTATCGTCGCTACCGGTTGCCCATATGAGCGACTCCTCATGAAGAGATTAGTCGTTTTATATTTTTGGAGGATAGTGCAATGATGCAGACAGAGACCGATTCCAGAATCTACTCTGGTTCTTTTACGTGCACGATGTAAAGCACCGACACGAACCCTCGGTTTAAAGTCCCATTTGAAAGAATGTTAATTGTATTAGGGTCAGATGGGGAACACTTGATAAGTCTAAAACACGCTATAATATCAGCAGTAACATCAAGTAACTGACATGGACTGGTGCATGATATTTTAGACATTTAAAATTATATTTGGACCAGCTCATCGCCGGCTCATTTTGATCAACACTTTTTTAGGCCTATTTAGAGGTATGTTGAAAGGGTTAAACACACTTTCCTATCATCAAGAACAAAGAACATTTATTATATTTATCAGTATATTATTATAGGTAAATACAAGTTATTAAAGCGACATTACATCGGTCAAAACGCAAATGTCTACAGAATGTAATTTACTATTATATGGTATAATGTTTTTCCAAATATTTGCCTCGAAACCTGAGTATTTCATCTAATAAACAAACGTCGTATACGCGGTTTGTTGACATAATAAAATAATGTAAATATGGTCGACATGCATGCGTAATACAACGCGTGTATCCAGAATATCACGGATTATTGTGCATATTTACCGTTATATCTCACATGTGTGCCTATGCATATTTATTTGTAGACTAATCTTAGTTAATATATCGCTAAACGACAGTATCACGCGTTTAGTAGTTACCCCAGTGACAAACACACGTCCACTCAGGAACGCGGATACCCGTAATATGAAATCCTACTTTCACTTTTTAAAAGTTTGTAGACCACAAAAACACTGTTTATTGATTCATTGTTACTGTTCGAATGTATTTGGAAGAATGTGTAGTAGCAATGCATTTATACGTGAACAGATGCTTTTTTTGTTTTGATTTTTGTGATGTAATGTCGCTTTAACATAGATAATGGTATGCACATTCTGCTTAATTCTTTCACCGCCAATGTCGCATACAAGCGACTTTGTAAAACAAGTAGAGAACCCGATCGGACAGAACAGAACATACCGTCTGATCAAGCTATTTGCTGATTGCTCCTCAGAGAGTGGAGCTGAAGCACCTGTCCGAATAACAAACAACATATATCCTGATCAGACGTTTCGTTACGCCGCGGCTGATCTGGATCTATGTTGTTTGCACATGCTCTGAATTTATTCGGCGCTGAAAGAGTTAAGCTATATTCAACGTGTTATTCACATATTTCTCACTGATATGCACGTGTGGCACCTAGCCGCTAAATGTTGACATGTTGTCAACGCAAACGTTTGCTGACTCAAACTATCATTTCTGACGTCATTTTAGTTGTCTAAGCACAACGTTCATGTGCATTTAGCGCACGGTTGCACAGCAGTCTATCATAATCTCTTTAGGAAGATTAACTATGAAATGACGGTTGTCCATATGAGCAACGTCTCCTGAAGAGATTAGTCATTTTAGATTGTTGGGATAGTGCAATTATACAGACAAAGAGCGCTGTACGTGTATTATATAATATTAGGTAAGTTTAACGTAGGATAAAGTATAAATCAGATAAAGTTATGAACATGTGGCTAACACGCCACAAAACCTACTATCTAAGTATCGACTTCCAATTGATTAATTATCAATTGTTTCAAATTATTGGCTATACACGCACCCGTACAACGCATTACATATTACGTGAAACGGGTTTCAAATTATTGGCTAAACAGGCACCCGTACTACGCATTATATTCGTCTGGGACTGAAACGGGAATTTCCCATTAATTGTTGCTGGAGAAATGCCAATGAATGGTTGACAATTAATTGAATGTAGTTTTGCAAATGTAAATGTAGATCGGGTGATGATTACTAATATAAAGGGGAAATGAGGAAGACAAGTATCAAAATATAGATAACAAGAATTTAGAACAAAAAATAACGAACAATACCAACACACAAAATGATTAAGAAGCTCAATTGATTATAGCTACACCAATAAAGTGCCCCATCGTACAAAGTTCCCCAGCCAGCCACACCCGTCACCATCGTACACAGTTCCCCAGCCAGCCACACCCGTCACCATCGTACACAGTTCCCCAGCCAGCCACACCCGTCACCATCGTACACAGTTCCCCAGCCAGCCACACACATCACCATCGTACAAAGTTCCCCAGCCAACCTCTCCCGTCACCATCGTACAAAGTTCCCCAGCCAGCCACACCCGGCACCATCGTACAAAGTTCCCCAGCCAGCCACATCCATCACCATCGTACAAAGTTCCCCAGCCAGCCACACCCGTCACCATCGTACAAAGTTCCCCAGCCAGCCACACCCGTCACCATTGTACAAAGTTCCCCAGTCAGCCACACCCATTACCACCATACACAGTTCCCCAGCCAGCCACACCCGTCACCATCGTACAAAGTTCCCCAGCCAGCCACACCCGTCACCATCGTACAATGTTCCCCAGCTAGCCACACCCGTCACCATTGTACAAAGTTCCCCAGCCAGCCACACCCATCACCAGCGTACACAGTTCCCCAGCCAGCCACACCCGTCACCATCGTACAAAGTTCCTCAGTCAGCCACACTCGCCACCATCGTACAATGTTCCTCAGCCAGCCACACCCGTCACCACTCCCTGAAATAAATCGTCGCTAGCGGAGAACAGCCAAAATATATACTCACATAAAATATACAGATCATGTATTTATTTGCTCAAAGCTTCGAGTCGTTTGATATGTTTGAACTCAAAACAGTAGCTTTCTTGTACTTAATGGATGCTACGTACCCGTCTTTTTGAATAATACACACCTGAAATTTACATAGAATAGACAGCGAAATATATAATAGTGTTCCGCCTGCTCAATTTCGTTAAGCTGACACAAACATTTGGGACTATCGCGTAAATGATTATTATAAAGATCTGAATGCAGGTTGCGACAAGCATTTGAGAGCATTGTATACTTGCTGACAACGGTTTCCAGATTTAATGTATGAAGGTACTATCGCTTCTTTGAAGATTTCGTTCAACTTTACTTTAAATGATGACAATGTATTTATATTACGAATATTTACATCAAGTTCATTCGACAATGTTATCGATGAGGGTAAGATTTTGAATACATTTCAGTTCGCCATGCTAAAGTAACAATATCTGTATTATTTCTTAAGTTGTATGGAGTAGATTCGCCAACTGTTGTTGGAAATAAGTTGTTTAAGTAGCTTGGTACGTCATCATTTTTTTGGTTTATAAACTAATGTTTGCATTTTTCTGCGATCATAGAGAGGAACCCAGCCAATGTCTAGAAGAAGTCTTTGAATGGACACATATCTTGTAACTTGTAAAACCTGTATCTATTCTAGCAGCTTCGTATTTTTCATATCATACAGCAATCCCAGACTATGGACGCATATTCTAAAATAGGTCGGAGATCAAATATGTATACTTGATTAAGAGTTTGGCATTATAATTTAAATTTTAACATTCTCATTGATCCTAACATTTTTGAAGCGGAAGTAGTAATGTTTTATATATGTGTCACGTACCGTCTTCACTAAGTGTAACTCCAAGATGCTTGTGATGTTGTACGTAATCTAACTGTCAAAGAACAACATTAAACATGTGTCGATTAACGTTGCCTATTGATAAGAACATAGCTTCTGTTTTTGCTGGATTAAATTGACCACACCATTGCTTAGGCCGTTGTGATATTACGTTTAGATCACGATTAAGTGAAACTTCTATAACATGCAAGTCGTTGGATGTCATTGCCAACGAGCTATCATCAGCAAATAATCGTGTTAGACTACATAGTGATTCAGCAATGTCATTGACGTATATCAAAAATAGCAATGGTCTTAAGACAGAGCCTTGTGGTACACCAGTATTAAGACATGTTTCACTTAAGAATGCAGATCTAACAAAAACCTTTTGTCGCCGTTCAATAAGTTAGCTAAATAACCACTTGATTTTGTTTCCGGAAATGCCATACTGTCGAAGTTTGAAAAGGAGACCGTGGTGCCAAACTCGATCAATGCCTTATACTCCAGTCAAGGTAGCTGGAATTGGCATATGGGTGCACATTAATTGCAAACTAATTTGTTTTAGCAGTTATGAGTATGATAATAATTATATGAGGCTCTGGATACTAAAAGTTGCACTTTTTATTTGGTACTATTGGCCACAATTTGTAAAACTTGTCCAAGAAAGAGACAACTGACGAACTATTGGGTAATTTAGTTCAAAGAATTTGTTTCGCAATCGAGCTAAAATAAATGTGTATAAACTAACGTTGTCCAATAGTAATTTCAATGAGGATAATATATTACTATGTTATGAACCATTGCATTACCGTAAAATATCTCGTTATAGGAATCAATATGTCTATATATTTTGCAGCACCCTCTGGCGAGAATTATATGAAATAAGTGTAACATGTTTCTACAAATTTAGTTTAGCTCGATTGTGAAACAAGTTCTTATAACTTATACTAATCACTCTCGAGACCTCATTCCTGATGGAATCCATCGCCACGAGGGATAGAGAAATGGCATGTGGAATTTAAATGCCTTGCCTAAGGACACAGTCGTAACGGTTCCAGCGGGGCTCGAACTCCGGGCCTTTCGCACGTGAAGCGAAAGTGTGACATGGGTCATTCATATATAAGCAACTCTGGCGTAGGTTCCTTCGATATCATTTCCATATTCCGTATACATGGAAAAAAGCCACAGTGTCGTAAAGTAAAACTCTCTCAATATAAATTGAAAGGTAAATATTCTATATATAGTTTGAGTTTACTCGCAAGAGTTTCCCTGGGTTCTGACCATGGGCGGAGGTATGATTGTGCAAAGAAGATTTATTAGTCCAATGCATGCAGAGCTTTCATTAACGTTCGTACAATCTTTCATGCATACAAATACAACAAACGAAACGATTGGACACAGAACAAGACATTGACATGTGTTCACGAGACAAAACACGTGCACGACAATATTGACAATGGGAAACATCGACATTTAGTCTCCGACGTAGATTGTCGAGAATCCCTGATGCAATACCGTTGCATACAACACAAAGAACGATGATACACATGCGCGAAGATTAAGTATTTATGTATTATGGAAAACCGTTACCTGTAACATCGAAGTATTCTTAAGTATAACCGTAAACAGTATCGTCAATCGCTCAATTTTCGTGCCCCATATGTTTCCGAATTTGTTTACAAATTACGCCATCGCTGTCAGTAGCAGGTACTAGGATTATATGGTAGACGCTAAAACTGCCAAACACGAACATGAGTAAAAACAAATCAATATTCATCTTTTATTTCAAAAATATGTAAATTGTTGATGTTTTCATTAATCTCGTTCACGTGTACCCTAAATTTCCCCTACACGGAGGTATAGGCAAATAACTATTTGTTTACCTGTGTATCGGGAGAACTCTAATGTTTGGCATTACAATATCACGTGTCAATAGTGTGAAGATACCTCAAACGCATTTCTTGTACATGACATTTGGTTGGTGGGCTGAAACGTGTGTCCTTTGTTTGGATGCCATGTTGAATTCACATGCGTGTGTGTGTGTTTTACGTTTATTTATCGTCGCTACCGGTTGCCCATATGAGCGACGCCTCCTGAAGAGATTGGTCATTTTAAATTGTTGGAGGATAGTGCAATGATACAGACATAGACCCATTCCGGAGTCTCCTCTGGTTCTTTTACGTGCACGGTGTAAAGCACCGACACGAGACCTCGGTTTAACGTCCCATCTGAAAGACTCAGGATATGACGCCAATTTATGTGTAGTAGCCTCATCACGAAGCAAGAACTATCACAGTAGATGATGCGTGTAAGAATGTGCATGTTTCAACTGCACTGAAAAGAGACATACAATATAGCATCAATCTACATTTTGAGAACATTTTCTGTCCAGAAAACCCAGGCATAGCGATTCGCCATGCGTCCAGTAAATGTAAATTTGAAATGTGACATGCACCGTGACGTGATTATGACGTGGCCAAATCATGTGTCGAAACAAAACGAGTTGTTTTGACGGAGCGTTATGGGCTATATTCGGAATATTATTGTTTACAAATTGATTGTTTGTTAAGACTAAGTTAAACATAAACATTGAAACGGGATAAAAATCAAAGTTCTCCTTTTTATTAATAAGTTATTATAAGTTTTTTATATTCATTATAGAGTAGAGTCTGAATAAGTTACAACCATGACCGGAAATAGTGTACATGTATGTCACCGTTAACATCCAAGTGTGACCTTGGCCGTGAAACTACGGACCTGGGTCATATGTATGATGCATCACCTATATGCTATATGACGAACATTTGTGGCACATTATTTTTGAAATCCCTCCTTAGCCGAAGAAGTTCGGACCGGAAATGTTGATACAGACGGACGGAGAGTGCGAACACTATATGCACGCGAAGAAATGTATTCATGTGTATACAATAACAAAAGCAAGTGTTTCAAGTCATGAACGCGCAGTGGTAGCGCGTTCGCTTCGTGTGCGAAAGGTTCGGAGTTCGAGCCCAGCTGTAGCCATTAAGATTGTATCCATGGGCAATGCATTTAGATTCCACATTGCCTCTTCTCTCTCCCTCTTGGCGATGGAATCCACCAAGAATGAGGTCTCGAGAGCGATGAATATAAGTTATAAGATCTTGTTTCGCAATCGAGCTATAATATAATTTGTATAAACTAAGCTTTGATAACAGCATCTATAATTTGAATGGACTTCTGAGTCATTGACCAGCCAGTTTGTCATCCTCTGCAATACTAAACCGATCGTCCGGATTTGAGTACATTTCTGTGGTTATATCCCCGTGTTGAATCACACCATTTGTAACTGTAACAACATTTCATTAAATAATTAGACATGTGTTGTTCATTTAGGCCTAAGCCATACCTATCTGCCTCTATTATTCAAATCGTACATTAGTATAAATACTAGTTGTTATCAGTTGGTGAGCTGTTGTTTGTTTGTTTGTTTGTTTTGTTTCAATGATATTTGTGGTATTTCAAAAATGTTATTCTACAGAAACATGTATCTGATACTGGCTATATACACTCGTCCTGAAGTCCTATTGGCGCTCACTTTTCATTAATGGCTCTAAGATGGTAATGAGCACTACATTGGTTCGATTATATGACCGGGGGTATGTGATATGTTACGGTGGTCGACATATCGGACAGGTGTATTTTCTCCTGGTATTCCGTTATCCTCAAACACGAATGTCGGAATGACCACATACATTATATACATTCCTCACTTGCAAACTTATAAAGCAAATGCGTCTTATAAAATCAGATCGAGATCAAACAGTGCCACCTATCCTTCTTTCAATTAGATCAGTTTTGACCCAGAAGCATAACAATTTGTTGATGCCCGGGAAATTATAAAATGTCGACGTAAATAATAAGTAGCCTAATCCATTTATATCAAGTTCCCTTTATCTGAAGTAATGCTCATAATTTCCTTCATATATAGTTATGGCCATTGTAAGTTGGTAAAATGCCCATATGCCATCCAATATTTATTAAACCAACTGTTTTTACCGTGTTTTCAAATGACTATGTACTTCCGGGGAATACCAAATATGGAGATTTACTAAGAAGTCCAAGACGTGCTTTTCCTACTTACATTATTTTTAAAAAAATAGATTTTTCCCCAAATTTAATATTTTGGTTTAAAGCGACATTACATTGCAAAAAGCCAAACATGCATTTTGTTCCGGTATAAATGCATTGCTACTGCACATTCTTCCACTAACATTGAATCAATAAACAGTGTGTTTGTGGTATACAAGTAGGGTTTCATATAAGCGCCATCCACACTCCGGAATTGACGTTTGTTTGTAATGCAGTCAATACTAAACGCTTGATATTATCGTTTAGAGATAATTTCACTAAGATTAATCTACATAATTTATAAATATGCATAGGCACAAATGTGAAACATAACGGTAAATATCTATCATAAATCGTGTTACTCGGGACACGCACATTGCCCATGGATGTTGACCCTATTTACATTATTTTGCTATGACAACAAACCGCGTATACGACGTTTGTTTATTAGTTCAAATACTGTTATTGAGGCAAGTATTTGGAAAGAAATTATACTATAATTATAGGAAATTACATTTTGCAGAAATGTGTGTTTTCACTGATGTAGTGTCGCCTTAAAACTAGTTCATGTCTTTGGAACTTTCTACTATGATGTATGTATCTTGGCACGCGGTAATAAATCCGCATTGTAGTATTCATAAATAGTACGCGGTCCATGGTAGGCCTAAAACTGTTTTGTTTTCCCTGGTGGTTGATTGAAAGCATGGATATTCATATGTTAAATGGTACATTTACTTATGCATGCTCCCTATCGTAGAGATGAAGTTCTATACCAAATAGTCAGATAATTGTATTATGACAACCTTTGTAGAAACAACCGAATCAGGGACTCGACCATTTTCCGCAGTAGTCTCGGCAATAACCTTTAGCTAATTGTTGATAATATGGCGGCAAACCTCTAATGCAAGTATTGTGTATCTGTATTTAATAATTATTTTACATCATCCTATGACTTTAACATTACAAAGACACTAAGATGAAATGGTATTGAGAATCACTTGCCAGGGATGATGCAAACTGATTATTAAATTCACGTACACAATACTATTTCTGTATTTTAGTTTATAATAGCTATTACCGCGATAGATATACCCATGAAGCATCCTACAGACTGAAGAGCTCATCGAATTGTCCCAATCAGTCTGTATAGAGCGATACGATAATACGATACATATTCGATTATGGGTTGATTGTTTATGGGTCATCCTGAACAGCCTATGTTAAATTGTTTTACCTAATATATTACCAGGGCTTATGACTAGCACTCAGAGCTTTCAGAGCATCACCAATAGCTGGCAATAAACGATCTCTTAATCTATAGCATGTCAAATTGTCTCAAAGGTATGCTATTAAATGTCTAGCAAACCAAAGAAACCCATATCATACGAGGGGAATTCAAATGCTATGCATTATATTGTGCTTAGATTACGCATTAGTTTACAACTTTTTTATATAAATTCGTTACGTCAACAAACGTCATATGTTTATAAGTTGAAAAAGAATATACATGCACTATGATTCTGTGTTAAATAAAATAAATATACAACATAGTAACATTCTGTAGAATATTCAAGTTTTTAACTGATGTAGTGTCGCTTTAAAGTGTATCGAATTGTTAAATTTAAAAACTGTCTAGTTTTAATAAAGCTTTACAAATATATTGGCTATTGCACAAGTTATTTAGAATTGACAGGCTAGAGATCTAAACTTCCTGTATGTAGAAGTATATTATTATAACACCTAACTACTGGCATGCAGTTATAGAACAGAGCTTGTGGATACTGTTATGAAATATATATTACTCTTGTTTAGTGTGGGAACTCTGGCCTGGCCGGTAAGTTTTGCATTTTAATTCTACGCATCCGCTTTTGTTGTGTACTAGACCTATCTAATATATATACACATACTACGTAAATGGAATACTGACTTAGTTACAAACAATAAAGTAAATGACAGGTGCTGGTGCAAGGGAGACAACTGTTATCGTCCATGAACCACAGTGTAATATTTACGATAATAAATTTAGATGCCTTTATAGATTACGTTAAATAAGTCAACATGTTTAACTAAAATCATCTTTTTTATTAGACAGGTTAATATTTTAAACTTTATCTATAAATTTTACATTTCATCTTCCATGCACCATGGTGGAATATATTTACCTTTATATAAATATAAATACATAGCATTTATATAGCGCAAACATTAAATATTATTCTATTGCGCTTCATAATTACAGATGCAATTTTAAACATTTACCCATAACAATAATATATGGAAATATAAATAAAAATGTATAAATATATATATATGTACCGTGATTTACATATTAGTACATTAAATAAATCAAAGTGTTTAACCACAAATCCTCTTTTTTTATGAGACGCGCAAAATATTTATAACTTATAGTAATCACTCTCTTTTACACGGCGGAAGAAATCGTATACACGGTGGTCATTCGTGTGGGAGAAAATCCCCGGAGAATACCTACCTGTCCGATATGGCGACCACTATACCATATCACATAATTCCCTGTCTTAGGATCGAACCATTGTTGTATTGATGAGAAACGTGGGCATTTGTCAATTTCCACCAGCAAGAAAACCACATTCGGATCCAGATCGCTTACCTGGACATTTGTCAATATCCGCCAGCAAGAAACCCCTCACTTGGTTCCAGATCGCCTACCTCGGCATTTGTCTATACCCACCAGCAAGAAACCCCTCACTTGGTTCCAGATAGCTTACCTTGGCATTTGTCTATACCCACCAGCAAGAAACCCCTCACTTGGTTCCAGATCGCTTACCTTGGCATTTGTCTATATCCACCAGCAATAAATCCCTCACTTGGTTCCAGATCGCTTACCTGGGCATTTGTCTATACCCACCAGCATGAAACCCGCATGTGTTGGCAGATCGCTTACCTGGGCATTTTGTCAATATTCACCAGCAAGAAAACCGCCTATGGTTCCAGATCGCTTACCTTTGCATCTTACAACAACATCTATCAAACGTATTACAGCGAGTATCGGTCATTTACCCAATAATGGTCCAAAGCCCATACACTGGGTATTTGTATTCAGGGTGGATAACATGGGCATTTATTAGGAAGCGAATACCGCATGTCAGCGTTTTCCAACAATTGCACCACATTTAATGGTTTTAGGTCCATTGTCTGTGTATTTGTCTGCAGTAGCCAGCAACAGTAGCACATTAGTTATACAATGCTTACGGGAACATTTTTCAACAGCCTCCAACAAGAGAATTACGTCGATATGTTGTCGTTTGTGTACGTATATATCGATACCCTCTTGAAAGAGTACCATAATGGCACCAGGTCGCTTACCGGGACAACAACACCAACACTACATGTAGCTGTGACTGTTTGCATTCTCCAACAGGTGTGCCATAATGGTCCTATGTAGCTTTTCCGCGTATTAGTGACTGTGTGCATTCTCCAACAGGTGTGCCATAATGGTCCTATGTAGCTTTTCTGCGTATGTGTGACTGTGTGCATTCTCCAACAGGTGTGCCATGATGGTCCTATGTAGCTTTTCTGCGTGTTTATGACTGTGTGCATTCTCCAACAG
Source organism: Archivesica marissinica (assembly GCA_014843695.1). Lineage (NCBI taxonomy): Eukaryota > Metazoa > Mollusca > Bivalvia > Venerida > Vesicomyidae > Archivesica > Archivesica marissinica. Next base: position 22,329,990 of record CM026392.1, on the reverse strand, counting down.
GTGTGCCATAATGGTCCTATGTAGAATTTCTGCGTGTTTATGAATGTGTGCATTCTCCAACAGGTGTGCCATAATGGTCCTATGTAGAATTTCCGCGTATTTGTGACTGTGTGCATTCTCCAACAGGTGTGCCATAATGGTCCTATGTAGCTTTTCTGCGTGTTTGTGACTGTGTGCATTCTCCAACAGGTGTGCCATCATTGTCCTAGGTCACTTTTCCGCGTATTTGTGACTGTGTGCATTCTCCAACAGGTGTGCCATCATTGTCCTAGGTCGCTAGCCTGTCTAAATTGTCCTCATTACTATGGCACTTTTATTCACCTGTGTAATTATAAATAACCATCAGCATGAGTATCACATTCAAAAGCTCCTAGCAAAGGTTCCCCATTTGGTCGTTCAGCTAAATACATTATAGTAGGCAAAGAGAACCAAATTATTAGGCCGGATTTCTGACCGGGTAAAAACGTTGCACCACGAGTTGGTGGGACCAGGAACATAGGACCTAGTATAGTCGCTCTATAATTTATAATTTCTGGCCACTTATGACGTAAGTAATGTTTACTATCTAGTTAAGAAATACACATATATAAAATAGGAATTCCTATTATTCGCTTTTTCATGACTGATTTGTATGCACTGGTTGTGATGCATTAGTTAATATTAGCACCTATATTTATGAGCAACGTGTCATCACCTGCCTTGGTTAATTGAAGCCATAATCGCAACAACTGTTCGCAACTCAACCTGGCCTACATTGGACATTCTTCTTATTATCATATATCCCACCAGTACTTGTTCGATCCCATGTCTGACCTTAATAATATTAACAGTATTTCAGATGGAACTTAAACCCGCTGTCTCGTGTCGGTATTTACACCGTGCACATAAAAGAACCAGAGGAGACTTAATAGGTTTATGTATGTATCATTGCACAATCCTCCGAATATCTACACTGACTAATCTCTTCATGAGGCATCACTCATATGTGCAACCGGTAGCGACCAAAACTAACCGTAAAAGACACACTGATAGTGACACGGAGCATTAATGAATATGTGTATTTTATTTAGCATTATACTCATAGTTCTAATAGGATGAACATGTATTTAATTAAATACTGCGAACATCAAAACATGACGAATAAACAGTGTAACGTAATTTGAACGACGGCCTTGCGACTTGTAAGCTCGTCATATGCACAATGTAAGGAATTATCCCAATTTGATATCATTTATTGCATGTTTTATCAACAAGGCGGAATGTATTTTCATGTGTTTACAATGTTATAGAGTGAAGAATTGGAGACACCATGCGAGCTTGGGACACTGCAAAAGCTCGATAGCTGTACAGACACCATAGGAACCAAATTCGATAAGAAAACAACTTCAAGAGTGGCTAAGGGCACCGTTTGCGTTCATGTCATATGTGGCGTACTCAAACATGCCGAATGTAAATTCAACGGACGGTGGGTTGGTGAAGATGGAATTGAAATAAACGATGGCGAGGAATATGTATGTACGTGGACTTGAAAGATAAGAGCACAACTGAATTGTTTGTAATAATTAATATTTTCAGAGAAATGAATTTTGTAATGCATGATTTACTGAATACATAGTGCGTTTCTACACAACGAATGTGTCATGTAATGTGTCTATAGTAATATTTTTGACATGCACTTACCAACATACATTTCAATAACAATAAAGCTTGAATTAATTAGTATTACTAATTATCATGAGTTTATCTTTTCACACAGGCCAAGACTATACAATTAATACAGGGGTTGTGCTAATTCGGAAAAAACGATTTAGAATGAGAAGAAGACGGAGATCGCCTCCGCCGCCCCCACCACCAGGTGGGTAAAACTTGTTTTAGTTAAAGCCCCACTATACGTTTACCTAGAATGTGCTTCAGACCGAGAACGGATGATATTAATAAGGAGCAGATGATTAGATATAATAATTTTATATATAGATATTACACATCCCTTACCAAAATAATTTATATGCGTGCGTTATATGCGCCTTACAACTTTCCGCATATAAGGCGCTTATAAGGCGTGTATATGGATTGTTTGTATGCAATTTTAGATGTAAGCTAGTTGATTGCATATATGCGACTTATAATGCGCTTAGAAGCGACATATAACTCCGCATATATGCGACTTATAACTCCGCATATATGCGCCTGATACTTCGCATGTATGAGCCTTATAACCCGCATATAACTCCGCATATAAGTGCCTTATAACCCGCATATAACTCCGCATATAAGTGCCTTATAACCCGCATATAACTCCGCATATAAGTGCCTTATAACCCGCATATAACTCCGCATATAAGTGCCTTATAACCCGCATATATTCCCTTTATACATCCCTGATCATTCAGCCTGGCCATTTCTTCAAATAAAATAATCCTCAGTTTCTTCTGCTTCCATCACTTTCTTCTTCTTCTTCTTCTTGTCGTTCGCGAATCACATGGACAAGCCGGCAGCAAACACGAAATGGGCCGTCCTCCTCAGATCCTCCCGGAAGCCATGTAACTTCGTCTGGAGAGAAATATCTGTTGCCCAGGTTGTTTTCCTCAGCCCATGAAGATTGGAACACTCCTGGAGGATGTGTTCTGCAGTATGGTCCCCTATTTTGCAGCTGCAGGCAGTTGATGGAGCTAGTCCAAGCTTCCGACACATATGGAAGTTCAGGCGGTTATGCCCTGTTCTAAGCCGGAATATCGTGACTTGCTCCTGTCTGGTGAGAAGGTGGTAGTCATCCTTCTCGACTGTTGGCTTTGATGCAGATTTGATTATGGTGCATTTCTCCTTGTAAGTCAAATCTTTGTCTGGTTGCCTCTCGGTAGAACCTTGCTTGGCAAGCTGGTCAGCGGATTCATTGCCAGGAATACCTATGTGTGCAGGTACCCACTGGAGGACAGTTCTTTTAGTTACGCTGACTGTTCGAAGGGCTTCCATCAGGTGGGGATCTTTATTGTTAGACAGGGCATCCAGAACTGAGAGCGCATCAGTCAGGAAGACAAACTGGGCACACTCCACAGTGCTGTGTACTAGAGATGCTGCTGTTTCAAGGGCCTGTACTTCTGCCCCATAGTTGCTGCAGTGTACTCCAGTAGGTAGAGCAACTGATTGTGTGTGTCCATCTGGGTGTCGGACATACACGCCTGCTCCTCCGTTTGCTACTGCTCTTGTGGCTGAACCATCTGTGTAGACTTCTAGCCATGCTTCTCCAGGATAACTCTTGTCGATGTGTGCTAGTGTGAGGGCACGTTTGACGTCATCATGTTGTCTATCTCTGTATGTCATGTATGGGATTGTACTGCAGATGGTAACCTTGGCTTCATCGCTAGTCAACCATGGCTTTGATAGAAATGGCGTTGCAGGCAATGTCTTGGCTGGGAGATGGCTGGTGTGCTTTCGAGCAAGCTTCTTAGACTGGTGGATGAAACTGCTTCGCTTTAGACGATTCTTCGTTAGTGCCTCAACTCTCTGCTTCATCGGTTGTTCTTCCTGACATCGAAACTTCTCTGTCTGTAGAAGAATTCTTGTGTCGTGACGTTCTTGCAGTGGCTGGATGGATTTAATTTTCTCTATGACCTTGATTGGAGTGCTCTTCATTGCACCTGTGATCAGCATGAGAGCTTTGTTCTGAACCTTGTCGAGTGTCTGTTGGTTGGTCTTGGCTGATGATGTCAAGGTGGTGGATCCATATTCAGGTGAGGCCTGACCACACCTTGGTATATAATCTTCAGAATGTGATCATTGGCACCCCATGTGGTGCCAGCAAGCTTCCAAAGGATTGCAAGCTTGCGCTTGGCTTTGGTCTCTGCTTTCTGGATATGTGGCTTCCATGTCTGCCGTCTGTCAAATGTCACCCCCAAGTATGTTGGCTCGTTGTCCGTCTTCAAGGCAGTTCCACCGACTTTGATGGTTCAAGCTTTCTGTTTGGTGGAAAGTGTGAAGAGTGTGGTTGACGACTTCTCCTTATTAATAGAGATGCACCAGTCTTCTGCCCATGCTGTGAGCTTGTCTGTGGCCATCTGCATTCTGTATGTGGCAGTCGTTGCATGTTCTTCAACACACCACATGACCAAGTCGTCAGCATAGAGTGCTGCTTTGATACCTTTTGGGAGCTCTGCAAGCAAGTCATCGATGAAGATGAGGAACAGCGTAAGCGAGATCACTCCTCCTTGAGGAACACCGTGTCGGATGAGGAATTTCTTGCTCTTCTAGTTGTCAACAAGTACTCTGGCTCTGCGATTGTGTAGGACGGATTTGGTCCATCGGATCATCTTGTCGGCAATTCCGCATCGTTGCATCTTGACCAGCAGCCCATCAGTCCAGACGTTGTCAAAAGCCTTCTGGAGGTATATCCAGGTTGCAAAAACTACCTTCTGGCCTTTCTTCTGAGTCTGCTATTGTTTCAGAATTATTCAGTTAATATAACTTAAAGAGTGGACTATATATTATACCAAATAGGTGAGCATAAATCCAGTTCAACGTCCAACATAATATATATAAAACAATGCATTTTCCTTTAGTTTGGATTAAAAGTTCAAATAAAACAATATCAGTAGTATTATATAGTTTTATATAGTTAAGCAGTTAACAAAGCAACACGATTGTAATTTTACAACAAACCCAACTGCTCGGCCAATATCTACAAGTCAGCTCTACTTATAGTACTGCGTAACTACAGTGAACAAACTCCATCTCGGAAAGTAATTCATATAAGCATTCTTTTTGCTTGTTTTTCAATCCAATTCCATTTGTGTGATGTACATATGTATAAAAGGGAGATAACCATTGTATTCTACAAGATACTGGTCTAAGGGGAGGTAACCATTGAATCCTATAAGATATTGGTCTAAGGGAGGTAACCATTGCACTCTACAAGGTATTGGTCTAAGCGGAGGTAACCATTGTATTCTACAAGATATCGGTCTATGGGAGGTAACCAGTATATATTTATAATATTATGAACTGAATAAAAATATGCATCGCACTATAACGGTCATCTTAATGTTATAACATCTGGATCTGCACTGGTTACCGGTAACATAATTAGATTTATTGAATGGCAACTAGCCGATGATGGTCAGTCAACACTCAACAATGATAATGTCCACAAGATCCACACGGGTGGTCCACACAGGTCTGGTCGCTGATGGCTGGTATTGATGATTCATAAGTGTACACAAGTTGTAAGCAGGCTTTATTAAGACAGTGCTTAAATTGTTGAATAAATCCAGGAAGCTATCCACCTGGCGTGTGGTATGTCGGTGGGTCTATCAAGGTGCCAGAAATACTGATCGGAGGTATACTAAAAGTCGCCAATTGACCTAAGCTGGTGGTGCGATATTACACCCCAAACAAGAGGGTCAAGAAGTCACTGGATCGCTCACCCGATATGAGAGGGCTATAATTAATAACAACATATGTTGCTTAATAGAGGGAATAATTAACACAGGGTTGATAATAGTGTACATTGCAAACTATCAAAACTCTGGGCATTGTCAGGTTTCTGAGAAGAGTTTGTATGTGTGTACATGTATGTATGTCAATGTAAATAATGTAACCACTACCGTGTGGTGACCAGTTAATGTTGCAAGTCACCAATGGTACCAAAAACAAATACTGAATTTTGTTTTTTGGCACATGTTTTGTCAAATACATGGCTTCAAATATGTATATGTGATGGCTCTTAGTTGGCTTTTTCAAATTGGTTCTAGTTGTTTTTAATTGGCGACCGAAGTGGCACAGACAAATATTCAGACAGAGGGAACCCTGTGTGACGGGTAAAATATGACCGACCCCAGGGTCATATAATTATTTTGAGCAACCATAGTAGAGGTACACAAGGCAATTCTACATACAAACTATCAAAGATATCTGCATTGTGATCTATGGGAACAGAATATTTAAAGATTTACTATACAATTATGTAATATTGCACAAAAATCCCCACCTACATGTACCATATCTTTTTATGAATCAATTCGGCAGTAGCACACATTAGATACTATAATATAATAATGCACCACACACAATGCATATATAGTTACCTAATTTGAGCAATCGTGAGGATCACCCAATCCTCACAAAAGCTCACCTTGAGCACTTTTGTTCAGGTGAGCTAACAAAATAGATCCCAGTTATCCTGTAGGAAGTTTTTCAAGTTCCTACTAGAAACAGTATTAGTGCTTAATCCAGATTATCCAGGCGGGTGGTTGGTGTGAGCCGTGATGGGCACATTAAGAGAGTGATGGATTCGTCCTTTCCAGATGTCCAGCTTATCAGGCTCAGCTCCCATATATGAACATGTATAGTGTTGTATAATTGGGTTATTTTCCTAATAAGAATAGTAGGAATTTGTATTATTCCTATTAATAAATTGTGCTCGGATATGTTTCAACATAATATTTTTGACAGCTTTTGAGAAATTACAATGTTCGAGTTTTTTTACATTATTTTGAAACAATTCATGTTTAACGTCGCAGGGTATAACCACTAGAAACAGTATGCAACTTACCAAAGTTTCTCGTGGGCACGTCTTTGATGGCGCCATTACCATCTCGCTTTCCACTAAAGTCGGCAAGATAATACATTTGGTTTGACGTGACCCAGCCACCGTCATATAGAGACGGGTCCTCGGTTTCATCTGAAAGAAAAGCTGGAACTATGAAAGTATTTTATCATGCTGGGACTGGCGATAGAACATACAACCTCTAGCATGGTAATCTAGCAATCTGCCCCTAGTCACCAACCCAGCCACCAATATAAATAGGATGACAAGTTAGTATCACTGTGACATATGAAGATGAGTTGGTAAATGAACATAATATGAAGATGAGTTGGTCAATGTACATGTACATATATGTTCAGGTGCGAGCATGCGTACTAATATCTTCACAATGTTTTGCCCAAATTTATAGGGAATAATTATAGATAGTCGATGCGATTACTTACTTTATTGGACAGAGTGGTGCCAGAACTTCAAACCGTCATTGTGGTTATGTCAGCAAAGATTTATTTATATAAATAATATACCAGTGTGATTAATCACCTGTGGGCTATGTAGTTCATGCACTCCAGTCAAGTACATTTTATTTACAAAGTCGGGCAATATAACAACATAATATAAGCTCGAAAGAGCTTTTAACACCGACTTATGGTATGAGTTTCTCTGGCTCAATTGGCATGGCCATCATAGTAAAAACAAATGTATGCCTTCCATGGGATGCACGTATTTTGAAACAATGGGTCTCATTGATAGTGAGTGTGTGCGTCCAGGACTCTGGACTAGATTATTCACTACTTATAATTTATATTATCTTTATTTCAGCTATTGTACTATTAAAAATTGTATACATGCATAGTGCCATTAGTGGATTATTTGTAACTTTGTTGGGGATTAAATCAGAACATAAATGGAATATCATACTAGGTAAACAAGATTTTATATGGAAACGTATTTACTCAGTTTTGTATTTTGCGACAATAGACACGAAGTTAAGAAGTTTTCAATACACATTCTTGAAGCATATTCTACCGACTAATACACATTTATTAAAATGCAAATTAGTTTCGACAAGTCTTTATGATTTCTCTAATATGAATGTCGAAAATATTGAACATTTGTTTTGGGAATGCCCATGTGTACAACACATGTGGAAACAACTAAGCACATTTCTAAAAACAAAAAATATAGATGTGGATATAAATTTTGAAGTAATTTGTTTTGGTAAAATAAACAACTCAGTAATAAACAATACAATTAATTTCGTAATTATTCTATGTAAATCTTTTATATATAGAATGAAGTGTAGAAAAGAATTGCCACGTTTTGAATGCTTTAAAAGCTACTAAATATTAGAATTAATTTAGAACGGGAGATTGCTTTGCGATCAGACAACTTAGAAAAATACAACTCCAAGTGGGTAGCGTTTATATAATCAATTAATTCCTCTATTTATGTTTTTTGTGTGTAATTTGAAAATAAATAAATGGAATCGACCACATATATGCTTTTTATTTTCACCCTTCTCTTTTTGCTTTAAAATTTATTTTTCAAACTAGGGAAACTTATCCGGAAATAACCCTTTTGTGTATATATATGGAAGGCAAACGTCTTATGATATCATTTATGTTGTAACATTGTGTAAATGCTGTTTATGTACATACAAGAAAGAAATAAACGGGGTTACTCGAAAAGGGGCCTTAACAATTTAAAAAAACAATAATTTGTTGGGGATTATTTCCCTGGATACAATTATTTGTTGAAGACTCAAACACAGATCGATCTCATATATGCGCAATTAATAAATTATAGTAAACCCAAATCCACCATAGGTGTTATAAAGTAATCAAGCCCAAGTCAATTTGAACCCATGACCAACTGACCACCCATTACCTGGAGGTGAACACTCTTAACAGGGGATGGGTGTAAAGTTCCACTCGCCCTCTTGCATTTGAGAGTTGAATTAACTGTTGAACTGTTGTGCGAGTAAAGTTGTGCGCATGTAGATTGAAATACATGTATAGAGTGGTGGAACCTATGCTCGGCGTATTCCTATGCTCGGCGTATTCCTATGCTCGGCGTATTTTTTCCATTTACATCCGTATTTAAAATATTTAAATAGTTTTAACCTATTTTCGCTGACAGAGGTGAAGCATCGTTCAATAGCATTCCGTTGTGCGTACCGATATCCTAATACTACTGTCACCTGACTGGCTCAGTAGCGGAATATAAACAGACAACTTGTTGGGAAAATATTTTCCACCGAAATAATGCGGTTTATGAGCATTTCAGGTAGCTATCCGAATTGAGGGGAAATGTACAAATAACCAGAAAAAAGTTTCTTATGAGTTGTAATATTGTTAGTTATTGATGTTACTAAGTCAAAATAAGATATTCAACATTTACCCGTGCATAAATAAAAAAATTAATGTACGCCGTGCATAGGTGCCCTAAAGTATCTAGTTCCCCATGGAAACAGGTGCCGTTGCGATAACTGTATTGAGGCGCATGGTCACGTCATGAAGCTAACATGTTCAACAACATTTTTATGAAAGTTGTGTTCACGACATAAAAAATCATAAAATACGGCAAGTGCATTTAACTTTTTTAATAGGCCATGATATGCAAGATTTACGCCGAGCATAGGTTCCACCACTCTACATTTATAATATTCCCAACACTCAATACTGAGTATGTCTATAATTACTCGCCCAGTTGGACAAGTCCGTTTGTAAGACATTTAATTAATTAATTAGTTTTTAAAAACAATAAAGTATTATCCGCAGTAAAATAATATCATACCGGTTATGTTTATACAAATTTATTTTAGCTCGATTGCGAAACAAGTTATGCCAACTTATATAAATCACTCTCGAGACCTCATTCCTGATGGAATCCATCGCCACGAGGGAGAGAGAAGAGGTAACGTGGAATTTAAATGACTTGCCTAAGGGCACACTCGTAACGACTCCAGTGGGGCTCGAACTCCGGACTTTCGCACCTGAAGCGAACGCGCATCCACTGCGTCATCCGGCTTCGGTTGAATCAGGATCTATTTGATTGACAATTTCTATCTAGGTTCCTGGTTGAATACAGCTTAAGAAGATTTAGTACAGTATTTGTTAACACACTTTATATTTGAACTACTAAAAATAGTACTATAATTATATGGAAATTACTTTGTCTAAAAAATAATGCTGAAACTATTGCATGAACCATGAAAGTAGACTATAAATAACTACCGGTAATTCATGCTACATGTACAGACGGATGTGTAGTCCAGTGGTAACACGCTGGACTGGTAATCCAGGGATCGCAGGTTCGATCCCCCGTCTGACCGTAATAAAATTAACAGTCTTTTAGGGGACGTTAAACCGAGGTCTCGTGTCGGTGCTTTACACCGTGCACGTAAAAGAACCAGAGGATACTCTGGAATGGGTCTCTGTCTGTATCATTGCACTATCCTCCAAAAATCTAAAATGACTAATCTCTCCAGGAGGCGGCGCTCATATGGGCAACCGGTAGCGACGATAAATAAACGTAAAACACAATGCTACGTGTATTGGTTTGATTTCTTTACTGAACTTGTTTTACGAGTACACTTATACGATAACATCTGTTTGCATATGTAGGTGATTTTAATGCTAAACCATTATACTATGTCAAATAATATATAATAAGTATACTATTCTCATGTAAGTAGCCATGTGTTTATGTGTGTGTTACGTTTATTTATCATCACTACCGATTGCCCACATGAGCGCCGCCTCCTGAAGATATTAGTCATTTGAGATTTGTGAAGGATAGTGCAATGATACAGAGACCCATCCATAGTCTCATCGGGTTCGTTTACTTGTGTAAAGCACCGACACGAGACCTCAGTTTAAAGTCACATCTGAAAGACTGTTGATTTCATTAGGGTCAGACGGGGGATCCCTTGATTACCAGTCCAACGTGTTAACCATTGTACTACAGATCCGTCGAAGCACAATGGCCATGCTAGTTAATTTAAATGTGGTCATCCTGCAATGTATGTATTATCTTTTGACACAGGTGAAGATTATAGCAAATTGTTAGTTCGAAACCGACGGTGTTTTGGCAACGCTTGTACGATGGATATTCCTATTGGAAGGATGATTTTTGATATTATATGTAAGTCGGCAGCTGCTTGAACTGTTTTGTCATGATATAACTATGCATGGAGTTGCTTCATAACAATGTCACGCTCACGTTACTTGTTTAAAATGTCATAACAATGCCACGCTCACGTTACTTGTTTAAAATTAACATTTATTGGAAAACATCAATCACATATAACATACAATGATATACATAGTGCAAATGATCAAGTAGGTAGCTAAAGCTTCTATAAACAATATGTTCCTTGTATTGTTTCTAAATGCAACGCAAAGCAATCTCCATCCATTTTCTAATCTCATCATTATTAAATTACTATATCTAGAAAGATATATAATTATTATCCTAAAGTGTATACTATGGTTACTTATCTGTACAGATTTACTATACATTAATTAATATCTGGTTAGGGAATAAGCGTAAAAACAAAGAATTCTAACTATTAGGACCGATATACATTTCGCGATAAATTGGACTTTACCTGCCAAGGGAGGTAACAGAAAAGACAGCGATTCGCTCTTTCATACAATAGCTGAACTAGTCGGGTCTCTAAAGCTTGAGATACTACATAAAATAACAACACAATACCTTGATTATGCTTGTAGTTCAATGTGGTAATCCTGGTACACCAGCACATTCTTCTGTGGCCGTGACTAATACATATGTAGACGGTGTTGCAACATATACGTGTAACGATGGCTACAACCACACAGCAGGCGACATGATGCGTACGTGTCAATTAAATACACTATGGTCTGGAACTGAACCCACCTGTTCTTGTAAGTATAAACTGCAATATTTGTGTCCTTTATGCAAAATATCCGTTTTAAGTATTAATACATAAGTTTAATCACAGACAGGCCTCGAAGTAACATATGCATTCAATTGTTATATTTTGGCTTTATTTTCAATAATGTTAGTAACTCTTTATGGTCAATCTCTCCAAAAGAGTCTGCATACTTATGTCGGAGATTGTTTTCTTGACTGCGTGCTGTATTCCAGCTGCGGAATATAGCTATACATGACATGTTCCCTCTTCTTTCTGCGGACATCTTATAGCGTTCTTATTAGGTCTCTTACACATACATGTAGATTGTGCATGCAAAGGATGATAGCCATGATAATTATACATGCATGTTTATGAATGTAGTAACTTTCACATAGATTATGCATGCGAAGGTATGATATCCAACACAATTATACATGAATAATGTTTATGAAGGTAGTAACTTTCATATATATATTGTGCATGCAAAGGTATTATATCTAACAATATTATACATGCATGTTTATGAAGGTAGTAACTTTCATATATATATTGTGCATGCAAAGGAATTATATCTAACAATATTATACATGCGTGTTTATGAATGTAGTAACGTTCACATAGTTGTGCATGCCAAGGAATGATATCCAACACAATTATACACGAATAATGTTTATGAATGTAGTAACGTTCACATAGTTGTGCATGCCAAGAAGGTATGATATCCAACACAATTATACACGAATAATGTTTATGAATGTAGTAACGTTCACATAGATTGTGCATGCCAAGGAATGATATCCAACACAATTATACACGAATAATGTTTATGAATGTAGTAACGTTCACATAGATTGTGCATGCTAAGGTATGATATCCAACACAATTATACATGAATAATGTTTATTAATGTAGTAATTTGCATAGTATCAATTGTTTGTCCTTTGTGTCTTTCCTGTTAAACATGGAGTGGGACGGAACTAACCACGGGGTTTTGGGTGCATGTACTATATATCACATTGATTTCCATTCTTGATACAGCATTGAACTTTTTTGGTCGTTCTTTTCAATTATTTTCGTTAATAATCCTTATATATTATAATAGTTAACTAATATTTATCACGAAGCTTAATTGTATATATCTGATATATTTCTACATCAGATCATACATAACAGAAATTGTTCATCCAACATTGCTAATTTAGAGTGAAGTGATGGGAAGAGCTGTAAATAATGTTGTTATAACATGTAGGCCAGCCCATTTGCGTTTTTCCACCAGACGAAATCGTATACAGCAATAATAATAAATTCTAGTATAATTTCAAATTGTTTTCTACGTAGTTCATTATGTGTATAATTGTAATGTAATGTATGAAGACAAAAATGCAATAACATATTATTAAATTATGAATCTGCTACAACGATGAGGGACAAGTTATTGGAAGTCATTTGCCTTAATCGCTGGGCATCAGTTGCAGGTTTACTTACACATTTAATTGGTTAAATTAATCTTAAGACTATATTTTGTGTCTCATTTCAGATATGAATTCTTGCAACAGCAGCCAGTGTTTGAACGGGGGCACATGCATAAATATTCCAGACTCGTACACGTGCAACTGCTTGAGCATATGGACTGGATTGACATGTGAGCAAGGTATGAATACCACTATTTCATTTTAATGATTTCCACCCGACCGACCTCCTCACGGCATGCACGTCACAGTCAGGGCACATCTCGCAGCAGCAGCGTACGATGCTGCGATCTTCTGGCCGTCGCACTTGAAACAAGGGGCACCCGCTCCAGCTGTTCTACAGAAGTTGTGGAGGTATGACCATACCCTAGAGCGACCAGATATCTAACTGTCAGACCCGTGTATATGCTGCTGCGAGAGTGAGAGGCATGGCCCTAAACAGTACCCGTTTGAAAGAAGTAATAAGACGTGTCACCCTGTGAATGAAGAAGATGCATCCTCCTGATGTCGCCATCAGGCATAGTCTACTTAGACGATTCACTCGCCCATATGTATCGGCGGTGGTGAGTATTAATGAACTTATACAGCAGCAATGATTGTCTCGATGTTATCAGTGATTATGTTAGCCTAATGATGTGCTTTCTGTGTATATTATAATACATTCTCCCATTACATAATTTGTTTCAGCACAACATTATTTATTTCCCAAGATTGGCTTGGGGTAGGTCGGTGGTGCTGGTGTGCGGTGGGATAGATAAGATAGAAGGAAAGATAGAAAGAAAACTTAAATTCCACGTTGCCTCTTCTCTCGCCTTCATGGCGATGGATTTCATCGGGAATGAGGTCTCGAGAGCGATTTAATTAATGTTGTAAAATATTGTTTCGCAATCGAGTTAAATAAAATGAGTTTAAACTACTGTACCTGCTGATACGTGTAGATGCTGTGTGGATATGTGCAGTAAGAGGTTTGGGGTGAGATTGTTAGAGAGCGAGTGTATGAGAGTGAAAAGAAAGTATATATCCATCTCTAATTGACAATTAAATGTTTAGATTATGTACGTGTTCATATATTAAAAAGTATGTCAATATTTATTTTTGAGTGCAAGTTTGATAAGACATAGCATCATCATTTAATGCATGAAAGGATAATGCACATCCAGGTTAATGCTTGTGATTGATATATCTATTAAAACAAGCCATATAGTATCCATTATTTGAATTAAATTATAGTAATTATCTATCTATCTCTGGACACTGCCAACTCCTCTCGCGAGTGTTACTGGCAGGAAACGTGCACGTGGGTATGTTAGTATTAAGCGAAGTAGATACAACCTGATGCAGTTGGGTAGGTTAGTATTAAGCGAAGTAGATACAATCTGATGCACGTGGGTCGGTTAGTATATAGCGAAGTAGATACAACTTGATGAGGGAACAGAACATTAGTGAAGCGAACAAAGACTGAGAAAAAGAAGCTATATAGTTATATTTTAAAACATGTTAGTGAGAAGTGAGGGCAGACATAAATGTTAAAAGTAAATTAAATTATGCACATATCCAATATTCCATATTCAGAAACCCCCTGCGGAGGTGAAGAACTATTACCTGAATTGAAGCTGCGGGCAAGAAACTATGAAGCAGACGATGTTCGTGGAAGTGATCCGTATGTGGATGACCAAACGCTTAGCCTAAATTGGTATGGAACGAGCATTGGTAACGAACAATATCTTATGCCCGACAGTAGAGTCATACCGGAACACAACGTATGTGGAACACGGAATCCTATATACATCAAAGGTAGATTTTATAGATACTTCCTGGAACATACGTCAATAGCACACTCAATTTCTTAGCACCCACAGATTCTCCGTATCTTTCAACTTAGCAAATATCAGTTTTGGTTTCAAAGAAAAGGGACTAAAAGGAAACATAAAAACATAAAACAATGCATGTTCTTTTTAATGAAATCTTCTATGTTCCAACATTGAGCATTTTCTAAATTATCTGAAAAAAAGAAAATATCTCTTGAAGATATAGAAATTATACATGATAAAGTAAATTATCATAATATAAAATGGTCATTCCTTAATATGTAACATTATCGAAACTATCTTAAAGATTGAACAACATACAGAAGCGTCTATTTAAGGTTGTTCATATACTCTTTTTATATAAATGTTGTGATTGCATATGTTTTTTGTTTTTACAGAATTGAATTGAATTGTTTTCTCAAGATTCAAAATTGTGTTTGACATTTTTATAACATGCACACTGCTTACATAGATATTAATTGTTGAAATAAACGTATGCATGTGAATATATATATTTATTTTATGCTAATTGATGTAATACAGTGTTCTATCTGTGAGATATAATCCATATCTCACTGCATATCACTCACTGTATTTTGCTGGACTACTTTATTTATTATCTCCCTTCCCAATACACTATTCATGCACTGTTTCACACGTGTCATTTAATTTTCACCGTTTACCTTGCTTCAATTACACTATTTAACTTTATTATTGTTTTTGTTATGAAACAAATCAAAAGCGAAATACAACTGACAATGTCTCGAATTTTGTCACTGCAAATTGTAGCAATAAATGTGTTCATGTTTTTTCCTCGATTCAACTTTAAATTCAAGATGGCGGCAGATTTGTGTATTGACTCACGACGTATAGTCGTCAATGTATTCATCCGCGCAAAAACACGACGGTCGGCTATTTTAATTTCTTCATTTTGTGTTTGTTTTTCACCAATTAGCATAAAATAAAAAGAAAATGTGTTTGTTTTGAGTGAATATGGAATATATCTCACCTCGAAGTGAGAAAACTTTCATATTTTCACTCACGCAACGCGCTCGTGAAAATATTTGAAATGTTCTCACTTCTCAGTGAGATATATTCCATATTCACTCAAAACAAATAAATATCTTCTATATATTACTACACATTCATTTAATGCTATGTATATTGTCAACATGTGATGATTATGTACGAAAGAACAAAATAAATTATAAAAAACACACTCAAATAAGACATTCTATGTGTGATTTAGGTCTATCTTAGTTTAAACATATTTTATTCGGATCAAATACATATATACATATATAAACACAATTCTTATACATTGGAACCGATATGGGTCGAGAAACAAGCTTAAAGCTTATATGAATCCCTTCCCATGTTGGAGTACGTTTAAATGGTACAAAATGCTTGGCGAATAGTAATGGCGAGTTTATGTGTTCAGTATATATCATATAAATTGTAGAGAAACTATTGAATATTTAACAGCAGTGGCAAATATTTGGACTTAATTTTACTAAACGTCCGCATATATTTACAGCATCGTTATTGTAATTTTAATGTAGCAATACGGAAACGTTATATCCAAATATGTAAAATATTAAAAAACAATCTGGTATTGTCACACGACGGGCCGGGACCAAAACGGAGAGAACCCCCACGTTCACCTAGGTATCGAAACGTTTTGTTGCTGCAATATAGCTCTGGACATTCAGGTAAAGTGTTGTGTTACAGTGTGTAGTGAGATGCTCATCGCCAAACAAGAGATTGTTGAGTGTGGCAGCACATGGAAGGTTAGATAGGTGTTGTAGACGTTGATGATTATACCTTGGGCAATGCAGAAGGAAGTGAGTGACTGATTCGATAGACCCGCATGCGCACACGGGAGAATCGATGATATTTTTCCTGTGAAGGTCGTAGCACAAAGAACTACATCCTAGTCGTAGTCGGGTGTGGAGTATCTGATTCCTTCTTGATCCAACATTGTATAACGGGGATTGTCTTTTCCTGTTTTTACTTAACATGTATTTGAAGGTTGCTACTGTATCGGCGTTCCGTGTCTCGTTTGGCAGCGAGTTCCATATTAGAATAGTTGATGGAAGAAATGTAGAAGCATGGGATTGAATATGTGCAGTTATAGGTTGAACGGCGGGTACGTGTCGAAGGTTATATAATTGGTCAGCTTGTTCTGAAATGAGATTGGAGAGGTAATGGGGACAGCGACCAGTCTTCATTTTGTAGAAGAGGGTGAGCTTGTGATTGCAACGTCTTTTGGCTAGGGTATCCCAGGACAGGTCCGACAGAAGAGTGTTTATGTTGCAGAGTTTAGTAGCTCCAGACACAATTCGCGCTGCCTCGTTCTGTACGGCCTCAATATCGTTTTTCGAATCATTACTGCAGTTGTCCCACACGACGTTACCATATTCTAGAAGAGGTCGAATGTAGGCAAGATACATGCGCTCTAGACAGAAACGGGTAAGAAGGAATTTTAATGATCTGAGAATTCCGATGCGCTGCCAAGACTTGTTAACAAGCTCAGATATATGAGCATTCCACTTGGCATCATCTGAAAAGATTATACCAAGATGTTTGTGAGTTCTAGTTTGGGTAATGGGAATGCTATTCATGAAGACATCTGGATGGATGGGCTTGTTTCGCTTACGTGAGAAAATCATGGATTCGGTTTTTGCAGGGTTGAATGTAACTAGCCACAATTTGGACCAGGAATGGATACGAGAAAGGTCGGTGTTGAGGACGGCAGCTGCATTGGCTGGATCGTCAACGATGATGTAAAGACTTGTGTCATCGGCGAAAAGACGTATATTGGCATTAATGTCAGCAACGATGTCGTTAATGTAAATGAGGAAGAGTAGTGGACCTAAAATCGATCCCTATGGAACTCCAGCATTAATAGAAGACCATTGCGAGGATGAATTTGCAATAACAACACGTTGATTTCTTGAAGACAAGTAAGATGCGAACCAGTTTAGAAGAGAACCTGTGATACCGAGAGAAGACAGCTTGCTAAGCAGACCACGGTGCCATACCCGGTCAAACGCCTTCGAAATGTCGCAGAAGATCGCTCGCACTTCCTTTCCATCGTCCATTGCCTGAGATATGTCATTGTAAAGGAAGGTCATTTGGTTGACAGTGGAATCACCCTTGATGAAACCAGACTGGTTCGGTGTCAAAAGACTATTGTCCGTGACATAGTTGTAGAGGTACTTATGTACGCAGCGTTCCATAAGTTTACCCAGGCAGCTAAGTAGAGAGATAGGGCGATAGTTTGAGGGTTTTGATGGATCAGATTTTTTAAATATTGGGCATATGTTGGCTAGTTTCCAATGAGAAGGAAATGTGGATTTCGTAAGTAGCTTGGTGAAGTATACAGAGAGTGGTACAGCGAGCTCGTTGGCACCTTCCTTAATGAGTCTAGGACTAACCAAGTCTGGCCCGCTAGCCTTCGATGGGTTGATAAGAGAGATCGCGTCTCTAACATCCTGGTGTGTTATGCTGATATGTGACAGAGTGGATGGTGTCATTGGTGTGATGGGTGGTGGGATCTGATTTTGGTCGTCTATTGAGGATTGCTCACAGAAGATGGTATTCAGGAGCTCAGCTTTGTCCTCATTGGACGTCGCTTTGACTCCGTTGTTAACAAGGGTAGGGATGCCAGAATATTTAGTGTTGTTTGAGAGTTGTTTCGACAGTTTGAACCACTCTTTAACTGGAATGGAAGATGAGTTCATCCTGTCGATTATGTTGTGTAGGTGAGTATCTTTCGTCTTTCTGATTAGAGCGGTGGTGATGTTCCTGCATCGTCTAAAGTTTTCCCATGCCAGTTCGGTATTTAGACGCTTGGCTTTCTGGTGGACTCTGCTACGCTTTCTGATGGATTGTCTCACCTCGCTGGTCATCCATGGAACGTCACCTGGCCGAATGGTTACTGTTTTGTTGGGGATGCTATCTGTTGCTGCTTGGAGTATGGAGTCTGTAATATTTTCAGCGATCTGTTCCAAATTAACGTCATCTATGATAGTGTTCCAATCTGTTGCACGTAGTTTGTCGTTAAACTTGTTATAGTCGCCATTGTCGTATGGTCTATCTTAATTACTAGTATACAGTCACATCTGTCTTAAGCAGCCATTCAATTGAACCATAGAAAGTGACTGATTAGCAAAGGTAGCTGCTTAGTAGATGTCAAATATATAATAAAACAACATATTGGGAATCTGGAAAAAAAAAATGTTATACAAAATTTATTTTAGCTCGATTGCGAAACAAGTTATTTCAACTTATATTACTCACTCTCGAGACCTCAATCCTGATGGAATCCATCGCCACGAGGGAGTGAGAAGAGGAAACTTGGAATTTAAATCTGGAATATGACTGCTTAATACAGGTGTCTGCTTAATAGAGGTAACCACTAACACATGTCTGACTGTACACTTAAAAACGCTTCGTTCGTCAGAATAGTAATGAGTTAGTTATTTCCTTCTGCAATAACGTGACAATATATTGACTCTAGTCTGAAAGTAAAATAATGTTAATTCATGAATGTTTCTAGATATTTATATAACATTGATTAATGAACAATTTTCTTTTTAAGACAGGAAATAAATTGTATGGAAGAAATTGTATATTTTTCTTGCCAGGTAACCATCCCGATGTAACGACACTTACGAAAGATCCAGTACATGCCGTAACCTGTGAACTTGATTCATCAGATAACTGTACAAAGGAGCGTACAGTTGAAATACGAATGTGCGGAGAGCATGTCGTATATTATCTTCCTAGAACAGATCAGGATGCTGCGTATTGCTTTGGTATTGCTTTAAACAAATGTATTTTGTATTATATAGAATTGTGATTGGATAACGAAGCAGTAAATAAATAGTCATAGCTCATGGCTAGGCAGGGTACATAACCCTTTTTCTTTTCTTTTTTATATACTTTATTTATTTTACAACGATTCCGAAGCAAGTTTTAACAACTTATATTAATTACTCTCGTTGGCGCGGATGAAAGCGTATATGTGGTCATTCATGTGGGAGGAAACCGGTGTACCCGAGAAAACTCACCTATCCGATCTGGCGACAATCGTACCATCTCACATACTTCCATGTCCGAGGATCTAACCCGGGTCGCATTGGTGAGAAGCGAGCGCGCTAACCACTGCGCTAAATCGAACAGCCAAACCTTTGAAGTACATACATTTCGCATCTAAATATTTTGAATTTCTGACACAAGGTAACAATAAAAGCGATATACGATATGAAAATTTACTGAAGATGTATTGATCCAAATATACATGTTCGTATGAGTGCTACCAACTAATGATATGCAGCTGAAATGCACACTCGATGTTACGGGCATGTGCATTCGCAGTGTTATAAGGTAGTGTTCATCGCGAGAAAAGGCGTGTCTTACAGTTTACCTTGTTCCAATGTAGTTCATACACCGATGGAAACTATTAACCTGTGATTATCATCAATTATGTTCACAAGGAGTCATGTAGCATACTGGTATTAAACGCTACAGGTCCATATGTCAAAAGCGAAAGTCACTAGTCCAAGGGGCCAAGTGGTTACGATCATTGACTTCAAATCACTTAAACTTGTAGGTGCGTCGATTTCTTAAACTTCAGTATTGTAGGTGCGTCGATTTCTTAAACTTCAGTATTGTAGGTGCGTCGATTTCTTAAACTTCTGTATTGTAGGTGCGTCGATTTCTTAAACTTCAGTATTTTAGGTGCGTCGATTTCTTAAACTTCAGTATTTTAGGTGTGTCGATTTATTAAACTTCAGTATTTTAGGTGCGTCGATTTATTAAACTTCAGTATTTTAGGTGCGTCGATTTATTAAACTTCAGTATTCTAGGTGCTTCGATTTATTAAACTTCAGTATTCTAGGTGCGTCGATTTATTAAACTTCAGTATTCTAGGTGCGTCGATTTCTGTTAGTGAGGAACATACCCAGCCGGCTTGTGGAAGGTAATTGGTTGTACTCGGGATCCCTCCGTACCCGAAATACTGCTCATGTGGGTATCAGAGAGTCACCATTTGGTCTACATGCAAGATGTTGGTAAATTGAATGCACAAAAACAAGCAAAACAATGATATGGTTACAAGCGTTTCTCAACGTTTTATAATAATAATAAAATATGCTAAAATTATGCGAAAAAACAAAACTATTTTTCATTTCATAAATGTGTTGTAGTTTTTATATCATTTTGTTTCACATTTGTCTTCAGATCCACCCGAGATACAGAATGTAGCTCGTAAGTATTGCGATTGAAATTTAGCTTCACTTACTAGAAAGGAGTACTTATTAATGTGGATTCGCCGATGTCAACTACCCACTATACATCGCGTCCTACTGTAACCCAGTTTTGAGAGAATTTCAATAAGCTAGTATAGCTTCCAAGTCAATCCACTAGTCATTGTAAATATATTTGTGTAAATTATGTATATGTATAGTGTGTATATTATGACGAATACATAATATTATGTTTAAACCAGCACAGTTGATACATCGCTACTGTGGAAAATAGGGATATATGTGTTGCTTCAGTGTATGATCTCATTATATATTACCGAATGAACATTAGCCAAGAGTGATAATAATAGCTGTGTATCCAACATACATGCGTAATATTGGTACAATACTGCCTGCCTAATAAACTTTGCTTTATTAGTCAGTGCCTAAAAAAACTTTTGTGACGTCATAACGCTGCGTGTATGACGTAATATGTCCACCCATGGTATGGAACTTTCGTTCAGCCTTTCAAGTCATGAATATTCGGTAATATTTCCTCTCTAAAAATTCATTTTTATCAGAAGATACGATAAATAGAATATTAGGTTACTGTCTTATAAATTTTAAATTATTGGGCTCGTCTCCGAAACAATACAAGGTTAGAGAGTTTGATCCAACGCGTCTAGTAAGTTAAAATTTATAAGACACTAACCTACTATTCTATATTTATGTTCATAGAAAACGTCTTTTTCGGTCCATTTTTTTCATCTGTGCAACCATTTGCAGATATTAATGCAATTTAATAATAACAATATTTGTTATGCCAGTGCAGTAGTAATAAAACATTTCATATCTTAGGTAATTATATAGAGAATATTAGGTTACTGTCTTATAAATTTTAATTTATTAGGCGAGTCGGAGAAAAAATACAAGGCAAGGCTCTGCCGACATTTATAATACAGTAACCTTATATTCTATTTATCCTACATTATGTGTGTATCCACCCGACACAAAAACAAACAAACTAGCCATGATAGCTTACAAACTCGCTACGCAATTGGTAATATGTTGCGCATTGATATTTCTATTTATAGATAAATGATAAATGACATTTCTCTGACAACAGTAGTTTCCAGAGGGGTTTCATCGAGTGCTGTTAATTCATCCCAAACAACATGAAAGTGTGCCTGTACACGACTTTCTTCTTGGGACATATTCCAAACTCAACAGACAACACAATGTGACGACATACGCTTTGTTTATTTACAAACCGTAATCTGGGTCATAAAAGTAGTCCGTCACGAAAGCTTTATTTGGCACTGACTAATAAAGCAACATTTATTAGGCAGGCCGTTTTTGTACGTTATTTCGCATGAAGGTAGGATAGATTGTTATTAGAAGGTAGTGTTGTGATGCACTTAAACAGTATTGCATTTTCGCTTTTGGAATAATTTTGTAGAATTTGATAACGCACCAACGGATATCACATTTGGAACGTTCACTGTTCAACCGGAACTGCAATTCTACGACAACGGTGACACTTTAATACCATATCTGAAGTTCAAGTGTACAGAAGACACTAGCGGAACAAACTCACGTAGTGTCAACTTATATTACTTCACATACTGGTAAGGTTATTTAGATTGTGTTGTAACATTCATATCGAACATGTGGTGTGTGTAGTGGTTGTGGTGTGTATGCGTGCGTGCGCATGGGCGTGTGCGTGGGCGTGCGCGCGCGTGTGTGTATTTTACGCTTAGTGATCGTGGAAGTCGTGATAGCGCAGTGGATGCGCGTTCGCTTCAGGTGCGAAAGGTCCGGAGTTCGAGCCCCGCTGTAGCCGTTACGATTGTGCCCTTAGGCAAGGCATTTAAATTCCACATTGCATCTTCTCTCTCCTTCATGGCGATGGATTCCATCAGGAATAAGGTCTCGAGGGTGATTAATATAAGTTGAAAGAACTTGTTTCGCAATCGAGCTCATAATTTGTATAAACATTTATTTATCGTCATTTATGGTCCAGGTATGTAGATACCCAGAAACAAATACTGGTATGAATATCTTTATTGTATGTTTTACGTTTATTTATCGTCGCTACCGGTTGCCCATGTGAGCGGCGCCTCCTGAAGAGATTAGTCATTTTAGAGTTTTGGAGGATAGTGCAATGATACGGACAGAGACCCATTCCAGAGTCTCCTCTCGTTCTTTTACGTGCACAGTTTAAAGCACCGATGTCTCATGTGTGAAAGACTGTTAATTACGAACTTGTATGCGCATACCTCCATCGTGGTCAGAAACGCTAGCCTCGTGGTCAGAAACTCGAGTCTTGTGGTCAGAGACTCGACCATCGTGGTCAGAAACTCGAGCCTCGTGGTCAGAGACTCGACCATCGTGGTCAGAAACTCGAGCCTCGTGGTCAGAAACTCGAGCTTCGTGGTCAGAAACTCGACCATCGTGGTCAGAAACTCGAGCGTCGTGGTCATAAACTCGACCATCGTTGTTAGAAACTCGAGCATAGTGGCCAGACACTGGAGCCTCGTTGCTAGAAACTCGACCATCGTGGTCAGAAACTCGAGCCTCGTATTCAGAAACTCGATCATCGTGGTCAGAAACTCGACCATCGTGGTCAGAAACTCGAGCCTCGTATTCAGAAACTCGATCATCGTGGTCAGAAACTCGACCATCGTGGTCAGAAACTCGAGCCGCGTGGTCAGAAACTCGATCATCGTGGTCATAAACTCGAGCCTCGTGGTCAGAAACTCGACCATAGTGATAAAAAACTCGAGCCTCGTAGTCAGAAACTCGAGCCTCGTGGTGGTCAGAAACTCGAGCCTCGTGGTCAGAAACTCGAGCCTCGTGGTCAGAAACTCGACCATCGTGGTCAGAAACTCGAGCCACGTGGTCAGAAACTCGAGCCTCATGGTGGTCAGAAACTCGAGCCTCGTGGTCAGAAACTCGAGCCTCGTGGTCAGAAACTCGAGCCTCGTGGTGGTCAGAAACTCGAGCCTCGTGGTCAGAAACTCGACCATCGTGGTCAGAAACTCGAGCCTCGTGGTCATAAACTTGACCATCGTTGTTAGAAACTCGAGCATAGTGGCCAGACACTGGAGTCTCGTGGTCAGAAACTCGATCATCGTGGTCAGAAACTCGACCATCGTGGTCAGAACTTCGAGCTTCGTGGTCAGAAAATCGAGCCTGGTGGTCAGAAACTCGACCATCACGGTCAGAAACTCGAGCCTCCTGGTTAGAAACTCGATCATCGTGGTCAGAAACTCGAGCCTCGTGGTCAGAAACTCGACCATCGTGGTCTGAAACTCGAGCCTCGTGGTGGTCAGAAACTCAAGCCTCGTGGTCAGAAACTCGAGCCTCGTGGTGGTCAGAAACTCGAGCCTCCTGGTTAGAAACTCGATCATCGTGGTCAGAAACTCGAGCCTCGTGGTCAGAAACTCGACCATCGTGGTCTGAAACTCGAGCCTCGTGGTGGTCAGAAACTCAAGCCTCGTGGTCAGAAACTCGAGCCTCGTGGTCAGAAACTCGACCATCGTGGTTAGAAACTCGAGCCTCGTGGTCAGAAACTCGAGTCTCGTGGTCAGAAACTCGAGCCTCGTGGTCAGAAACTCGAGCCTCCTGGTCAGAAACTCGAGCCTCATGGTGGTCAGAACTCGAGCCTCGTGGTCAGAAACTCGAGCCTCGTGGTGGTCAGAAACTCGAGCCTCGTGGTCAGAAACTCGACCATCGTGGTCAGAAACTCGAGCCTCGTGGTGGTCAGAAACTCGAGCCTCGTGGTCAGAAACTCGATCATAGTGGTCAAAAACTCGACCCTCGTGGTCAGAAACTCGAGCCTCGTGGTCAGAAACTCGAGCCTCGTGGTCAGAAACTCGAGCCTCGTTGTCAGAAACTCGAGCCTCGTGGTCAAAAAATCAAGCCTCATGGTCAGAAACTCGAATCTCATGGTGGTCAGAAACTCGAGCCTCGTGGTCTGAAACTCGAGCCTCGTGGTGGTCAGAAAGTCGAGCCTCGTGGTCAGAAACTCGACCATCGTGGTCAGAAACTCGACAATCGTGGTCAGAAACTCGAGCATTGTGGTCAGAAACTCGACAATCGTGGTCAGAAACTCGAGCATTGTGGTCAGAAACTCGACCATCGTGGTCAGAATCTCGAGCCTAATGGTCAGAAACTGAACATCGTTGTCAGACACTCGACTATTGTGGTTCGACATAAGCTAATTTCTGACGGCATATGCTGACGATCCTGGTGGATACTCTTATTCTTTCATTGAGAAAACGAATTCACTCATTGTAATGCTTAAAAGACATCACCCTCTTTAAAACAATGTCGACAGTTATTTTGGATAAGACTATGGCATTTACATTCAATTTTCATAATTCGTTTTATAAGATTCACAACGTGAATAATGGTCAGTGAATCGGAAAGCACTTCCACACCAATGAGAGACATTTGCCTGCCAGCCCCCCCTTAATACTCAGCGTTACCGCTGTTTTATGCGAAATATACACCAAGCGAGCAAGTTTGATCAAAAACCTGTACTTATGTGCTAACTTGTGTGGTGGTTAACTATTACCCAAGCTACGTTTCTGCTGTAGGTTCATAAATTCCAAGTTTGCAGACAGCTATGGGGGAAATACCACTACTGCGTTGATGGAGAATGATATTATAGCAAACGGTTATGATACACTTGGAATGTATGTAAGTTAACCCTCTACATCAATTTTAACAAGTAGCTGTCCGCTCAGCGCAGTGGTTACCGCGCTCGCTTCTCACCAATGCAACCCGGGTTCGATCCTCGGACCGGGACGTATGTGATATGGTACGGTGGTCGCCAGATCGGACAGGTGGGTTTTCCCCGGGTACTCCGGTTTCCTCCCACACGAATGACCACATATACGCTTTCATCCGCGCCAACGAGAGTGATTAATATGTTAAGTTGTTAGAACTTGCTTTGCAAAGTAAATAAAGTTTATTCTTCATATTTTGTCATATTATAAGTATTACCCTGTAGTTTAATTTCATATACAGTATTTATAGACTTAGTTCATTATTCACGAATGTGTAATTAGTATGCATCCAATTATTTTATAGATACGTTGTGGTGTGCGTATTTCGAAGTCGAATATAGGTTTAAAAACGGCAATGGTATCAAGCAAGGACTTTTTTGCAGGTGTTAAGGTATGAATTTTAATTGAAAATATCTGTATTCAGTATATGTACAGTATGCATCAACCATAAATACATACTGTATTCTTGAGTGGGATCTTGTATCACATCGGACATTTTCAAAATCCGTATCATACATGTAACTGTAGATGGCTGTCCGATTAGCGCAGTGGTTGGCACGCTCGCTTCTCACCAATGCGACCCGGGTTCAATCCTCGGACACGGAAGTATGTGAGATGGTACGATGGTCGCCAGATCGGACAGGTGGGTTTTCTCCAGGTACTCCGGTTTCCTCCCACATGAATGACCACATATACGCTTACATCCGAGCCAACGAGAGTGATTAATATAAGTTGTTAAGACTTGCTTCGCAATCATTGTAAAGTAAAAGTATTAAAAAAATGTAGATGGACTACTTTTCTCGCTATTAATACTATACAGGAATCCAGTGTGTGTTTTATTTATCGTCGCTACCGGTTGCCCATATGAGCGACGCCTCCTGAAGAGATTAGTCATTTTAGATTTTTGGAGGATAGTACAATGATACAGAGAGATCCATTCCAGAGTCTTCTCTGGTTCTTTTACGTGCACGGTGTAAAGCACCGACACGAGACCTCGGTTTAACGTCCCATCTGACAGACTGTTAATTTTATTAGGGTCAGACGGGGGATCGAACCTGCGATCCCTGGATTACCAGTCCAGCGTGTTACCACTGGGCTACATATCCCTCTGTATTATTTTCGTTCTGATTTTAATATATATACAAATTTATTCTAGTTTAACCTGCGTAAACCATCATTTGTAAATATCCAAAAATAAAGGGAGGTAAATTTCAAATAGTAATTCCACTAAAACTACCGCATTTGTTTCTGTTCATAAGAATCCAGCATGCTCGACTTATTTAAATATTATACATACCTCAAATAGCATGTAACAAACCATGAGGCAATGACATCACAGACGCTTCTTTCTCGTTCTAAATAAATAAATACCCAACTGGCATTTGGAAGGACCGTTGTTCTAGCCGGGTACATGGCCGCGCCTGAAATACTGATGGAGTGGACAAACGGGGTAGTAACAGCTGGACAGTCACTATATGACCTAACCTCAAATCCCAAAAATAACAAATTACTAGTTCGTGAAATAAGACTAATGTACTGTAACACAAATCAGTTTGCACGGCATATCGGGAGCTACCGTGTCAGAGATTTTACTGTCACTGCCTTCAAATCATTCGCCCCTGACCGTTGTAGCCTGGAATCCCACTGGGGATGTCCAATTCATTCAAGTGACGAAGCTATCCAGCTGACTTGCGGTAGATCGCTTGTTTGTGCCCGTCGGTGACTGAAATACTGCGCTGAGTGGCACCCGTGGTTCTTCCTCCACAAATTATAACTTGAGGGTCGCCGTACACCGCGTCTGATCAGGATCTATGTTGTTTGCTATTCAGACAAATGTTTTAGCTCGATTATCGAGGTTCACATATCTAACTGGGATCGTCGAATTCTATCATTGTTAATTGCTGACGTTGTTTTTTACGTTTATTTATCGTCGCTACCGGTTGCCCATATGAGCGACGCTTCCTGAAGATATTAGTTACTTTAGATTTTGGAGGATAGTGCATGATACAGACAGAGACCCATTCCAGAATATCCTCTGGTTCTTTTACGTGTACGGTGTAAAGCACCGACACGAGACCTCTGATTAACATCCCATTTGAAAGACTGTTAATTTTATTAAGGTCAGACGGGGGATTGAACCTGCGATCCCTGGATTACCAGTCCAGCGTGTTACCACTGGACTACAGATCCGTCTGTAATTGCTGACGTGTGGCTATTGATGAGTACTAGTATATAATTTAAATACAAAACAAACTTTGTATACAAGTAATGTTCGGTAACTGCTAAGGACCGTCTTATTAAATACTGGTGTATGCAAGCCTGGTGTATTTTCATCAGCTAGTTTGTGTGTATGTAACTATGTTCTTAATTGTGTCCATGCCCAGGTGACCAATGCTACTACCTACATTGACAAGAACGAAGCAGCCTACATTACACTCCGGCCAACAGTTCCTTATGGTTGTTACGCAGTTAAGGTTGATCAAACAGACGACGGTGCATGTGTGCTTCGTATACGAATGTTGTATCCTAAATTACACGGAGTAGTGTGTAATGGGGGTGGGATGTCGGATACATACCACGATTCCCAGCAAGCACAATGTGCATTAGAATTTAAGGTATTTGTTCAAATATGTACATACAGTCTAAATTCGTTATGTCGAATTCTCCGGTTATCTCGAATTCGGATCAATTTCCCGTTTCAGACACTATCATTTGACATATAACTTGCTCCGTTTATATCAAATTTCGTTAAGTCAAACTTCTGTTATGTCGAAATATTTTGCTCTGTCCAACGGAATTCGACATAACAGATGTGGACTGTATATTATTGAATACGGTTATATTAATATTATAAAGACTTGTTTTTCAAACGAGCTTGAATAGTCTTTTACGAATTCAGAGCATTCATATTCATTCGGATGACTTTTTGCAACATCCGGTTATTCCTGTATCATACATGTTGTTCATTTTAAATCCAGTATAACCCACAATATGCAATTATGAAATCCATCACATTTAAAGCGACACTACATCAGTGAAAATGCAAATTTCTACAGAATATATTTTAATTCCTATTATATAGTATAATTGTTTTCGAAATATTTGCCTAATAGTATCTAGTAGTAACTAATAAGAAACATCGTATACGCGGTTTGTTGACATAACAAAATAATGTAAATATAGGGTCAACCTCAATGCGTAATGCAACTCGTGTATCCTGAATAACACGATTTATGGTACAGATTTACCATTATATCTCACATGTGTGCCTGTGCATATTTATTTGTAAGACTAGTCTTAGTTAATATATCTTTAAACGACATTATCTCGCGTTAAGTATTGATTCTGATGACAAGCAAACGGCAATTCAGGATATATATATATACATACATAATTTATAATATATAGGTCTGGTAGAATTTTCACATTCTGCTTGTATTTTATTTTTTTTGTTTTTTGTTTTTTTTCTTCAAATATTCAATTTAGTTTTTGTCTGTTGTCAAAATTGGATATGACAGACAAACACATTAGAACAGATTACTTTATAATTAACTGTTTATGATTTAATTTGGATATGACAGACAAACACATTAGAACAGATTACTTTATAAGTAACTGTTTATGACTTAAATTGGATATGACAGACAAACACATTAGAACAGATTACTTTATAATTTACTGTTTGATTTAAATTGGAAATGACAGACAAACACATTAAAACAGAGGAACACAAAACGCAACCGGTGACAAAGAAAATCTACCTTCCACTGTGAAAGATAGCATTTTCTGTCACTGAGAACACTTGATCATTCATTGGAGAACATAAAAGAAATATTACTGTTGGTATATGTTTATATTTCCAGGGATACTATCCGGATGACGTTGACAATGTGCCGAATGTGATGACGCAGTCAGAGACAATGCATTTATCCGCACCATACTTCAGTGATTCAGATCCTCTCACATATGGGATATCCCTTGTGGTATCCGGTAATCAAGGACACAATATTTGGAAAAATTATAAACTGGAGGAAGCTCAGGTAGATACCAAAATTCAGTGACATAATTGTATTCTATTATCACATAACTTTGCTTGTATTCAGTGTAATAGAGTCATATGTTCTTATATCTACACACGTAGAAGATTAATAAAGATTAAAACACGTGTAATATCATCTGGAAGGAATCTGATTGGTCTCGGCATGACATTGACAGCTTGCAATACAAATTAGACATATACATGTACATGCTGTTGTGGTCATGTTTTATTTGTTGAAAATCAACTGCTTAGATCAATGAAATGCCAAATATGCTATAGCGTGACATAGCGATTCAAATATTGGGTCGAGTATTTGCATGAAGTTGTCTAATTATCAGGGACTATTACTACAATGCATGGATGTTCCTTAAGGTAATAAGGCTAAAAACTATACTGGCAAACAGAATTTTTTTTTTTTCTTTCAAACTTGTCGTTGTTGCTACTGCATTAATGTGATAAGGTGATTTCGTATCATATTTTAATAAACCAATTTTGGAAAGTTGCTATTAAGTGAGCCTTTTAGTATAAAATGAGTATGAAATCACCACTTATGTACCATCCTATATTTAGTATACAACACATGATAACTCAATGAAAAATTCCCATAGGTCAATAGTCAATATTATTTACTATTTGTCTCAGAGATAATATTGACCTGTAAAATTGGACTAGCATAGTACGTCAAGTTGCAGAAAGTATGCTATTGTTAACCATTTCAACAATACAGGCCTCTAAATAGACTTACAAAAAGTGTAGATCCAGATGAGCCGGCTCATGACGAGCCCTCTCATCAGGATCTGCACTTTTTGCCGGTAATAATTATTACTATATTTAGATAAAATTACGCATTTTGATAAATGAACTGGTCCAAAGGTAATGTTCTTATTAATTTATTGGTCTAAAAATATCATGCACCAGTCCATGTCAGTTACTTGGGGTTAATTAATAAATTTAGGATTTATATACGGCATCCAGCAGTAAAACGTTCATTGGGATATTTTTTTAATTCTGTGCATGCTGGGTAATATAAAGACTATAAATAATTCATATAATTGTAGCAGACGACAATTCATTAATGTGTTTTTCTAAATATGAAATATTTCATGGAATTTCATTAGAATTGTGTCGTATCAAATTGCATTACATAATTGACTGTTATGTCCACCGCTAACATGCAAAGGATTCATTATTAAATTCGCATACACGCTTCTACATACTTACATACGAGAGTAAAAAAGAAAACAAGAATCTTCACTGCTTGGTGTAACCAGATTTATTTTAAAATACTGGTACCTGGATTCGGTATAATAAAATAAATATTACATTCCTGAGTGAGCAATATGAAATATATCACCCGTCTACTGAGGTTTCGGTTAATATTCATGTTCTCTGGGTGATATTTCTTTCATTTTTCCCACTATATATACCAAAGTACAATACGCTGCTTATCAATGACACCGGCTTTACTAACCATCAACGAACTGTAGATAATTGGATTATTTAACAAACATTTTTTAAGTTGACATACTTACTACATCACTACTATTCGATTTTCCTAATTCCGTTACTATATTAGGGGCCTCAATGACCGAGTGGTTACGGTCGTTGACTTCAAATCACGTGTCTTTCACCGCTGAAAGTTTGAATCCCACTTTAGCCAATACTTTCATGTGAGGAAGCTATCCAGTTGGCTTGCCGTAGATTGGCTGGAACAACAAGGTTGGAGTAATTTTTGATAAAACAACTTTCATTTATTCCTCTCTTGAAGTACTTGAAAGTAAGATGCCCCAAGGCAATACACATTATCAAAGTAGTTGCTCATACGGACTGGGGAGCTGATCAAAAGGTCCTCCTTAGACTGTATAGAATGCTAGTTCGTTCCAAACTCGATTATGGATCAATTGTGTATGGATCAGCCAGACCATCATATATCAAAACACTTGACCCAATACATCACCAAGGCTTACGACTTGCACTCGGAGATTTCAGAATATCACCAATAGCAAGTTTATATGTCGAAGCAAATGAACCATCCCTTTACCTCAGACGGGAACAATTATCTCTACAATATGTTTTTAAGCTTAAATCAAACCCAAGAAGTCCAGCGTACACAGATGTGTTTGATCTAGGCAATAAAACTTCAACAACTTCATGATAACCTGAACTCATAAACTAGCCCGCTAATCTTTAGATCAAAATTAAATGAAATCGGAACCATGTTTTCGGATTATACACCAATATACACAGATGGATCTAAAGCTGGCAACAAAGTTGGCTGTGCTGCTGTCAGTAAATCAAATAATTCTAAATTACGGCTACCTGATCATGCGTCTATATTTTCAGCAGAAGTAGAGGCTATTGATTTAGCTTTGAATTTTGCTGATGCATCATGTGATAGAACATGTATATGATCCTTTCAGATTCTGTATCTGTACTGCAATCAGTAGACAATATGAACGTTAAAACCCCGCTTATTCACAAATTACTTATTAAACACACATATATTACATCGACTAAACATGTTATACATTGCTGGATACCAAGTCATATTGGTATTCGTGGCAATGGAATGGCTGATCAAAGTGCAAAATATGTACTTAAACTAGACTGTATAATTTCTAAAATACATGTACCATACACTGATGCTAGGCAATCGATTCTTTCTTACATTACTTCAAAATGGCAAACCACTTGGAATAACATACAATTCAATAAACTACAATTAATTAAGCCAAACAATGGTAAATCATCTTTTGTTTATCACTCCAACCGTATAAAGGAAACAGTAATGTCACGGTTGAGACTTGGACATACCCGTTTCACACACTCATTTCTATTGAAAAGAGAGGTTCCACCATGGTGTATAACATGTCATTCCTCTATAAATGTTGAACACATCCTAATTCACTGTGTAGATTTAGCACTCATTCGTCAAAAATGAGCTTTTCGACACTAAATTGTAAAATTTTACAACTAACGTTTTTTATCATTTTTACAGTTTGATAAATTTTGTTTGTCATTACAATTTCAATACATACAGTATGTTATCTACATACTATTTGTTTACTAATTGTAGATATCTTGTATACAATATACTTAACCCGGCGCGATATAGCCTGAACTGTGCTGATGCGCCATTAAACCAAATACTCACTCACTCTAAGGTTGATCACGAAACATGACTAAATCTTTAATATTTATGTTGTATACATTTATTCACAGGTTTATTGTCTTAGTCAACCATGATCTTACAATTCCTCTTTAATGTCTCCTGTACCCGGGTCCTTCTGGTCCCAAACTCTTTTGCCACTTTCCTGGAGCTATAACCAGAATCAATGCTCTATTTTACTTTAACCGAGTGTCTGCATTTCGTATGTTTGAAGATATAATGATTTGCAATAACAACCAATAGTTTATAGTATCTCGATTTGCAGTAGCTAACAATTAAAAGAAACGAATGGAATCAGTCCTGAAGACACAATAATTACTCATATGACTTACTAATTTAAATCCCTGGAACATGAATAAAATATTATATGACGCATTATGGTGATATCATATACAGTCTACATCCGTTATATTAAGTCGGTTATGTCGAATTCCCCTGTTATCTCAAAGTCGGATCAAAGTCCCGTTTCAGACACTATCATTTTACATATAACTGGTTCCGTTTATATATAATTCAGTCAAACTTCGGTTATGTCGAAGTATTTTGTCGGTCCGATGGAATTCGACATAACGGATGTAGACTGTAGTAGGCAATGTTAATATTTGTGTTGGTACTTCAAAGACATTTGCCATTTTGTTATGTAAGAGAGAATCGTTCTATGCGATTTATTGGTTTTACGAATTCAGTGGACTGGTAGGTTTGATCTACGTCTGACCCTAATAAAATTAACAATCTTTCAGATGGGACGTTAAATCGAGGTCTCGTGTCGGTGCTTTACATCATGCACGTATAAGAACCAGAGGAAACTCTGGTATGGGTCTCTCTCTGTATCATTGCACTATCCTCCAAAAATCTAAAATTGCTAATCTCTTCAGGAGGCGTCGCTCATATGGGCAACCGGTAGCGACGATAAATAAACGTAAAACACACACTAATTCAGTACATGTATAAAGTTTACAAATTCCGTTTACTTTTCCAGATTTAATTTGTTATATATCTATTTTTCAGATTCATGTGAAAGCATATGACCTTTACAAAAGAAAATTATGCTATTCCCATGTGGATCCTCACATGAAAACACCCGATGGATGGTCTGTAAACTAATCTAATTTCTTCAAACGTATACACTGTCAGATTTAAAAGTTAAGCAGTTAACGTCTACTGTTCTAAATATTAGTGACACAAATCAATAAAAGGGAAATTAATCATATGAAATAGACGGGGAAACCCTGGGAAAGCCCATTTAAACTATTTATTTTACAATGATTGCGAATTCTCTGCTTTACAACTCTCGTTGGCGCGGATGAAAGCGTAAATGTGGTCATTCGTGTGGGAGGAAACCGGAGTACCCGGAGTGCCCGGAGAAAACCCACCTGTCCGATCTTGCGACAATCGTACCATCTCACATACTTCCCGGTCCCGATGATCGAACCCGGGTTGCATTGGTGATAAGCCAATAAAAGGTTGAATTCAAAATAAATTGCAAAACTAGACGTGATAGGAGCAATGACTGCATCCCCGCAGAGACATCTAAAGAAGATATATAGATGTTGCGAGTATGCGTTTCTTGTAGACATTACACACTTATTTGCAGAATCATGAACGTTCTTATCATGGAGCCAGTGACATAGTCTAATTTATCAACTGTGATAATTAAAATGTTCCAACTGTGATAATTAACTTGTCCAGGGAATTATTTACAGAATCATGAATGTTCTTATAATGGAGCCACTGACATAGTCTAATTTATCAACTGCCATAATTATCTTGTCCAGAGAATTATTTACAGATTCATGAATGTTCTTATAATGGAGCCACTGACATAGTCTAATGTATCAACTGCGATAATTAACTTGTACAGGGAATTATTTGTGCCGTTACGATCATTGCACCCTTAAGCAAGGCAGATAATTCCACACTGTCTCTGTTCCCTCCCTCGTGGCGAAGGATTCCATCAGGAATGAGGTCTCGAGGGTGATTATTATAAGTTGTAGGGACTTCTTTCACAATCGATCTAAAATAAATGTGTCTATTGTATGGCGTAACTGTGTACTTTGGTTATAATGCTCGTGTATGTGCATTAATGCTACGGTGTTAAGAAAGATTAGTTCAGAACTAATTAGGTCACCTTCTATAAATAAAGAAATCTATCTAAACTAAATTATTTGTGAGTATAGAAAATTAGGAGAATAGATTGTTAAGCTTTATATTATTTACATGTATATTGTTTGTCTATGCATGTCTCGCACGTGTATCCATAGTAAGTATTATAGTGTGTATGTCTCGCACGTGTATCCATAGTAAGTATTATAGTGTGTATGTCTCGCACGTGTATCCATAGTAAGTATTATAGTGTGTATGTCTCGCACGTGTATCCATAGTAAGTATTATAGTGTGTATGTCTCGCACGTGTATCCATAGTAAGTATTATAGTGTGTATGTCTCGCACGTGTATCCATAGTAAGTATTATAGTGTGTATGTCTCGCACGTGTATCCATAGTAAGTATTATAGTGTGTATGTCTCGCACGTGTATCCATAGTAAGTATTATAGTGTGTATGTCTCGCACGTGTATCCATAGTAAGTATTATAGTGTGTATGTCTCGCACGTGTATCCATAGTAAGTATTATAGTGTGTATGTCTTGCACGTGTATCCATAGTAAGTATTATAGTGTGTATGTCTCGCACGTGTATCCATAGTAAGTATTATAGTGTGTATGTCTCGCACGTGTATCCATAGTAAGTATTATAGTGTGTATGTCTCGCACGTGTATCCATAGTAAGTATTATAGTGTGTATGTCTCGCACGTGTATCCATAGTAAGTATTATAGTGTGTATGTCTCGCACGTGTATCCATAGTACGTATTATAGTGTATATGTCTTGCACGTGTATCCATAGTAAGTATTATAGTGTGTATGTCTCGCACGTGTATCCATAGTAAGTATTATAGTGTGTATGTCTCGCACGTGTATCCATAGTAAGTATTATAGTGTGTATGTCTTCCACGTGTATCCATAGTAAGTATTATAGTGTGTATGTCTCAGTATCCATATAAGTATATAGTGTAGTCTCGCACGTGTATCCATAGTAAGTATTATAGTGTGTATGTCTCGCACGTGTATCCATAGTAAGTATTATAGTGTGTATGTCTCGCACGTGTATCCATAGTAAGTATTATAGTGTGTATGTCTCGCACGTGTATCCATAGTAAGTATTATAGTGTGTATGTCTCGCACGTGTATCCATAGTAAGTATTATAGTGTGTATGTCTCGCACGTGTATCCATAGTAAGTATTATAGTGTGTATGTCTCGCACGTGTATCCATAGTAAGTATTATAGTGTGTATGTCTCGCACGTGTATCCATAGTAAGTATTATAGTGTGTATGTCTCGCACGTGTATCCATAGTAAGTATTATAGTGTGTATGTCTCGCACGTGTATCCATAGTAAGTATTATAGTGTGTATGTCTCGCACGTGTATACATAGTAAGTATTATATTGTGTATGTCTTGCACGTGTATCCATAGTAAGTATTATAGTGTGTATGTCTTCCACATGTATCCATAGTACGTATTATAGTGTATATGTCTTCCACGTGTATACATAGTAAGTATTATAGTGTGTATGTCTTCCACATGTATCCATAGTAAGTATTATAGTACGTATGTCTCGCACGTGTATGCATAGTAAGTATTATAGTGTGTATGTCTCGCACGTGTATCCATAGTAAGTATTATAGTGTGTATGTCTCGCACGTTTATCCATAGTAAGTCTTATAGTGTGTATGTCTCGCACATGTATCCATAGTACGTATTATAGTGTATATGTCTTGCACGTGTATACATAGTAAGTATTATAGTGTGTATGTCTTCCACATGTATCCATAGTAAGTATTATAGTACGTATGTCTCGCACGTGTATCCATAGTAAGTATTATAGTGTGTATGTCTCGTACGTGTATCTATAGTAAGTATTATAGTGTGTATGTCTTCCACATGTATACATAGTAAGTTTTATTGTACGTGTGTCTCGCACGTGTATCCATAGTAAGTATTATAATGTGTATGTCTCGCACGTGTATCCATAGTAAGTATTATAGTGTGTATGTCTTCCACATGTATCCATAGTAAGTATTATAGTGTGTATGTCTCGTACGTGTATCCATAGTAAGTATTATAATGTGTATGTCTCGTACGTATATCCATAGTAAGTATTATAGTGTGTATGTCTCGTACGTGTATACATAGTAAGTATTATAGTGTGTATGTCTCGTACGTATATCCATAGTAACTATTATAGTGTGTATGTCTCGCACGTGTATCCATAGTAAGTATTATAGTGTGTATGTCTTCCACATGTATCCATAGTAAGTATTATAGTGTGTATGTCTTCCACATGTATCCATAGTAAGTATAATAGTACGTACGTCTCGCACGTGTATCCATAGTAAGTATTATAGTGTGTATGTCTTGCACGTGTATCCATAGTAAGTATTATAGTGTGTATGTCTCGTACGTGTATCCATAGTAAGTATTATAGTGTGTATGTCTCGCACGTGTATCCATAGTAAGTATTATAGTGTGTATGTCTCGCACGTGTATCCATAGTAAGTATTATAGTGTGTATGTCTCGCACGTGTATCCATAGTAAGTATTATAGTGTGTATGTCTCGCACGTGTATCCATAGTAAGTATTATAGTGTGTATGTCTCGCACGTGTATCCATAGTAAGTATTATAGTGTGTATGTCTCGCACGTGTATCCATAGTAAGTATTATAGTGTGTATGTCTCGCACGTGTATCCATAGTAAGTATTATAGTGTGTATGTCTCGCACGTGTATCCATAGTAAGTATTATAGTGTGTATGTCTCGCACGTGTATCCATAGTAAGTATTATAGTGTGTATGTCTCGCACGTGTATCCATAGTAAGTATTATAGTGTGTATGTCTCGCACGTGTATCCATAGTAAGTATTATAGTGTGTATGTCTCGCACGTGTATCCATAGTAAGTATTATAGTGTGTATGTCTCGCACGTGTATCCATAGTAAGTATTATAGTGTGTATGTCTCGCACGTGTATCCATAGTAAGTATTATAGTGTGTATGTCTCGCACGTGTATCCATAGTAAGTATTATAGTGTGTATGTCTCGCACGTGTATCCATAGTAAGTATTATAGTGTGTATGTCTCGCACGTGTATCCATAGTAAGTATTATAGTGTGTATGTCTCGCACGTGTATCCATAGTAAGTATTATAGTGTGTATGTCTCGCACGTGTATCCATAGTAAGTATTATAGTGTGTATGTCTCGCACGTGTATCCATAGTAAGTATTATAGTGTGTATGTCTCGCACGTGTATCCATAGTAAGTATTATAGTGTGTATGTCTCGCACGTGTATCCATAGTAAGTATTATAGTGTGTATGTCTCGCACGTGTATCCATAGTAAGTATTATAGTGTGTATGTCTCGCACGTGTATCCATAGTAAGTATTATAGTGTGTATGTCTCGCACGTGTATCCATAGTAAGTATTATAGTGTGTATGTCTCGCACGTGTATCCATAGTAAGTATTATAGTGTGTATGTCTCGCACGTGTATCCATAGTAAGTATTATAGTGTGTATGTCTCGCACGTGTATCCATAGTAAGTATTATAGTGTGTATGTCTTCCACTGTATCCATAGTAGTATTATAGTGTTATGTCTGCACGTGTATCCATAGTAAGTATTATAGTGTGTATGTCTTGCACGTGTATCCATAGTAAGTATTATAGTGTGTATGTCTCGCACGTGTATCCATAGTAAGTATTATAGTGTGTATGTCTCGCACGTGTATCCATAGTAAGTATTATAGTGTGTATGTCTCGCACGTTTATCCATAGTAAGTATTATAGTGTGTATGTCTCGCACGTGTATCCATAGTACGTATTATAGTGTGTATGTCTCGCACGTGTATCCATAGTAAGTATTATAGTGTGTATGTCTTCCACATGTATCCATAGTAAGTATTATAGTACGTATGTCTCGCACGTGTATCCATAGTAAGTATTATAATGTGTATGTCTCGCACGTGTATCCATAGTAAGTATTATAGTGTGTATGTCTTCCACATGTATCCATAGTAAGTATTATAGTGTGTATGTCTCGTACGTGTATCCATAGTAAGTATTATAATGTGTATGTCTCGTACGTATATCCATAGTAAGTATTATAGTTTGTATGTCTCGTACGTGTATACATAGTAAGTATTATAGTGTGTATGTCTCGTACGTATATCCATAGTAACTATTATAGTGTGTATGTCTCGCACGTGTATCCATAGTAAGTATTATAGTGTGTATGTCTTCCACATGTATCCATAGTAAGTATTATAGTGTGTATGTCTTCCACATGTATCCATAGTAAGTATAATAGTACGTACGTCTCGCACGTGTATCCATAGTAAGTATTATAGTGTGTATGTCTTGCACGTGTATCTATAGTAAGTATTATAGTGTGTATGTCTCGTACGTGTATCCATAGTAAGTATTATAGTGTGTATGTCTCGTACGTGTATCCATAGTAAGTATTATAGTGTGTATGTCTCGCACGTGTATCCATAGTAAGTATTATAGTGTGTATGTCTCGCACGTGTATCCATAGTAAGTATTATAGTGTGTATGTCTCGCACGTGTATCCATAGTAAGTATTATAGTGTGTATGTCTCGCACGTGTATCCATAGTAAGTATTATAGTGTGTATGTCTCGCACGTGTATCCATAGTAAGTATTATAGTGTGTATGTCTCGCACGTGTATCCATAGTAAGTATTATAGTGTTATGTCTCGCACGTGTATCCATAGTAAGTATTATAGTGTGTATGTCTCGCACGTGTATCCATAGTAAGTATTATATGTGTATGTCTCGCACGTGTATCCATAGTAAGTATTATAGTGTGTATGTCTCGCACGTTATCCATAGTAGTATTATGTGTACCACACAACCAGAAGTATTATAGTGTGTATGTCTCGCACGTGTATCCATAGTAAGTATTATAGTGTGTATGTCTCGCACGTGTATCCATAGTAAGTATTATAGTGTGTATGTCTCGCACGTGTATCCATAGTAAGTATTATAGTGTGTATGTCTTGCACGTGTATCCATAGTAAGTATTATAGTGTGTATGTCTCGCACGTGTATCCATAGTAAGTATTATAGTGTGTATGTCTCGCACGTGTATCCATAGTAAGTATTATAGTGTGTATGTCTCGCACGTGTATCCATAGTAAGTATTATAGTGTGTATGTCTCGTACGTGTATCCATAGTAAGTATTATAGTGTGATGTCTCGCACGTGTATCCATAGTAGTATTATAGGTGTATGTCTGTGTATGTTGACGTTATATTGTATTACTGTACCATAAAATTAATGTGTAGTCCGTACGTGATCCATAGTAAGTATTATAGTGTGTATGTCTCGACGTGTATCCATAGTAAGATTATATGTATGTCTGTACGTGTATCCATAGTAAGTATTATAGTGTGTATGTCTCTCACGTGTATCCATAGTAAGTATTATAGTGTGTATATCTTGCACGTGTATCCATAGTAAGTATTATAGTGTGTATGTCTCGCACGTGTATCCATAGTAAGTATTATAGTGTGTATGTCTCGCACGTGTATCCATAGTAAGTATTATAGTGTGTATGTCTCGCACGTGTATCCATAGTAAGTATTATAGTGTGTATGTCTCGCACGTGTATCCATAGTAAGTATTATAGTGTGTATGTCTCGCACGTGTATCCATAGTAAGTATTATAGTGTGTATGTCTCGCACGTGTATCCATAGTAAGTATTATAGTGTGTATGTCTCGCACGTGTATCCATATCCATAGTAAGTATTATAGTGTGTATGTCTCGCACGTGTATCCATAGTAAGTATTATAGTGTGTATGTCTCGTACGTGTATCCATAGTAAGTATTATAGTGTGTATGTCTCGCACGTGTATCCATAGTAAGTATTATAGTGTGTATGTCTTGCACGTGTATCCATAGTAAGTATTATAGTGTGTATGTCTCGCACGTGTATCCATAGTAAGTATTATAGTGTGTATGTCTTGCACGTGTATCCATAGTAAGTATTATAGTGTGTATGTCTTGCACGTGTATCCATAGTAAGTATTATATTGTGTATGTCTCGCACGTGTATACATAGTAAGTATTATAGTGTGTATGTCTCGCATGTGTATACATAGTAAGTATTATATTGTGTATGTCTCGCACGTGTATACATAGTAAGTATTATATTGTGTATGTCTCGCACGTGTATACATAGTAAGTATTATAATGTGTATGTCTGGTACGTGTATCCATAGTAAGTATTATAATGTGTATATCTCGCACGTGTATACAT
Organism: Archivesica marissinica; assembly: GCA_014843695.1. Classification (NCBI taxonomy): domain Eukaryota; kingdom Metazoa; phylum Mollusca; class Bivalvia; order Venerida; family Vesicomyidae; genus Archivesica; species Archivesica marissinica. The sequence goes on along the minus strand of CM026392.1, from coordinate 22,288,622 downwards.
AGTAAGTATTATAATGTGTATGTCTCGTACGTGTATCCATAGTAAGTATTATAGTGTGTATGTCTCGTACGTGTATCAATAGTAAGTATTATAGTGTATATGTCTTGTACATGTATCCATAGTAAGTATTATAGTGTGTATGTCTCGCACGTGTATCCATAGTAAGTATTATAGTGTGTATGTCTCGCACGTGTATCCATAGTAAGTATTATAGTGTGTATGTCTCGCACGTGTATCCATAGTAGTATTATAGTGTGTATGTCTCGCACGTGTATCCATAGTAAGTATTATACTGTGTATGTCTCGCACGTGTATCCATAGTAAGTTTTATAGTGTTTATGTCTCGCACGTGTATCCATAGATAGTACGTATTATAGTGTGTATTTTTTATATATATACGACTGTGCCCTTAGATTTCTCTCCCTTGTGGCGATGGATTGTAATCAGGAATGTATTTTTTGTTTATTTATCGTCGCTACCGGTTGCCCATATGAGCGACGCCTCCTGAAGAGATTAGTCATTTTAGATTTTGGAGGGTAGTACAATGATATAGACAGAGACCCATTCCAGAGTCTCATCTGGTTCTTTTACGTGCACGGTGTAAAGCACCGACACGAGACCTCGGTTTAATGGCCCATCTGAAAGACTGTTAATTTTATTAGGGTCAGACGTGTTATCGAACCTGCGATCCCTGGATTACCAGTTCAGCGTGCTACCACTGGACTACAGATCCGTCTGTAATCAGGAATGACGTCTCGAACGTGTTTAATATAGGTGTATGCACTTGTTTCGTAATCACGCTAATACTATATTGTACAAACTAAACACGCTCAAACGCATTCATGCAATTATGCCTGTAGCCACAGGCACACGACATAATTTTTTTGTTTGCCCTATGGTCATATAGTAAGTAATGTTTACTGAAGGCAACCAACGGAAATAAAACATGCATGCAGAAACATCGACGAGAAATTAGGTACAATCGACCAGATCACTTATATGTCCTTGTGTTCTTGACCTGAAGACCTTATTCTATCAACAAGTACTTTTTTATTTAAATAATACCAGAATGGCACATTGTTTCATCTTGAACAGCAAGAAATGCAATGTTGTTGATTTTGCTGGGGGTTTTGTTCTCTAGTCGTTTGACACTGTTTAATGCTCATAACAGCTAGAAGTTCCACCTATTTCGTTAAAGGCAGTCGTTCTCTCGCGAATCATGTTGTATGCAGCCTCAGCATGCAGATCCCCCAGAGCAATACAGAAAAGAAGTCGAAAACTGCAGGAAAATCCATTATATATCTATTCCATTATAGATAAGATCCGCGGTGAATATACAATTGTATTTCATTGGCTGCAGTCTTCATACGGATATCTTTGCTTCAGTTTTGACCAATAGCCTCAACAACATTCATTCACTGCTGCTGTTGTCAAAACCGAAATGTTGGCGAAATCAACAACACAGAGTATTAACATGGGTGGTAGACAGTATTGCGGTAGGCACATTCAGAGTGTATAATTATGTTGATATTTATTTTATATTGATATATATATTACAGGTCGTACGAAAATCAATCAACCGGAAAATTTATTCTTTACTGGAACATTGAGAATAATATAATGGTAACTTATCTTAGATTATCAGTTTTTTATGTAATGCTACTTGATTGCTGTATATACATGTATGTAACAATTACAAAATACATACTTAGCAAATGAATGGGTTGGGCCACAAGTTCTAACAACATTAGTAATTAGTGATTGGCCCTCCCCATAGAATGTATATAACGCAGTTTACAAGATGTAATATATATAGTATGTCTCTCATTGTCCTCTGATTCTTTAAACGTTCATGGTATAAAACACCAACACGAGACATCGGTTTAATGGTTCATACGAAATTATTTTAGTATGATAGATCGTGTGATTGAATCTACCGCACATAGATTCCTCAGCATGTTAACCACTGGACCACTGGTCGGTACTTTTTAAATATCCATTATGTGCTTGTGTAAATATTTAAAGAACTGCCGCTGATTCGATCGAATATACACGTTTGGTGGAATTCCCAATATGTTTTGTTGCAGATTTAAGCATCGTAAAATGAAATCAAAATCATATTTCCAGGTTCAAGAAAGAACAACAGCCTGCAATCACAACAAAGCGTATTGCGCATGCGCTGTAGCAGTGAGAGCTGGTGCAGATGTATTTCTGATCAACTTATGTGATGGAAGAAAGTTTATCGGGATGACGTCTTGTGAAAACAGTGGTCTGCTTGTTGTTCAAAAATATTCTGAATTTGATTATAAAGTACGTTTCTCAAAGATCATTTTATTGTCATACTATGTTTGAATAGTGATCACAGGCATCCTATGTTTGAATAGTGATCACAGGCATCCTATGATTGAATAGTGATCACAGGCATACTATGATTGAATAGTGATCACAGCCATACTATGATTGAATAGTGATCACAGGCATCCTATGTTTGAATAGTGATCACAGGCATCCTATGTTTGAATAGTGATCACAGGCATACTATGTTTGAATAGTGATCACAGCCATACTATGATTGAATAGTGATCACAGGCATCCTATGTTTGAATAGTGATCACAGGCATACTATGTTTGAATAGTGATCACAGGCATACTATGATTGAATAGTGATCACAGCCATACTATGATTGAATAGTGATCACAGGCATCCTATGTTTGAATAGTGATCACAGGCATACTATTATTGAATAGTGATCACAGGCATCCTATGTTTGAATAGTGATCACAGGCATACTATGTTTGAATAGTGATCACAGGCATACTATGATTGAATAGTGATCACAGCCATACTATGATTGAATAGTGATCACAGGCATCCTATGTTTGAATAGTGATCACAGGCATACTATTATTGAATAGTGATCACAGGCATCCTATGTTTGAATAGTGATCACAGGCATACTATTATTGAATAGTGATCACAGGCATCCTATGTTTGAATAGTGATCACAGGCATACTATGATTGAATAGTGATCACAGGCATACTATGATGGAATAGTGATCACAGGCATACTATGATTGAATAGTGATCACAGCCATACTATGATTGAATAGTGATCACAGGCATCCTATGTTTGAATAGTGATCACAGGCATACTATGATGGAATAGTGATCACAGGCATACTATGATTGAATAGTGATCACAAGCATATTAGATTAAGTAATGAATTCTGTAATCTCATGTATATAGAACATTTATAATGTTAAATTGCATATAGTACTTATCGCATGTATATACAACATTTATAATGTTAAATTGCATATAGTACTTATCTCATGTATATAGAACATTTATAATATTAAATTGCATATAGTACTTATCGCATGTACATAGAACATTTATAATGTTAAATTGCGTATAGTACTTATCGCATGTATATACAACATTTATAATGTTAAATTGCATATAGTACTTATCTCATGTATATAGAACATTTATAATATTAAATTGCATATAGTACTTATCGCATGTATATACAACATTTATAATGTTAAATTGCATATAGTACTTATCGCATGTATATAGAACATTTATAATGTTAAATTGCGTATAGTACTTATCGCATGTATATAGAACATTTATAATGTTAAATTGCATATAGTACTTATCGCATGTATATAGAACATTATTTTATAATGTTAAATTGCATATAGTACTTATCTCATGTATAGAGCACATTTATAATGTTAAATTGCATATAGTACTTATCGCATGTATATTGAACATTTATAATATTAAATTGCATATAGTACTTATCGAATGTATATAGAACATTTATAATGTTAAATTGCATATAGTACTTATCGCATGTATATAGAACATTTATAATGTTAAATTGCATATAGTACTTATCGCATGTATATAGAACATTTATAATGTTAAATTGCATATAGTACTTATCTCATGTATATAGAACATTTATAATATTAAATTGCATATAGTACTTATCGCATGTATATAGAACATTAATTTTATAATGTTAAATTGCATATAGTACTTATCTCATGTATATAGAACATTTATAATATTAAATTGCATATAGTACTTATCGCATGTATATAGAACATTTATAATGTTAAATTGCATATTGCACTAATTGTATTACACATGAATGTCGACTACATTAATTTGTTTTGTCAACAAACCGCGTATGCGACGTTTGTTTATTAGTTGAAATACTATTTTTTGAGGCAAATACCAAATAATAGGAAAATACATTCTGTAGAAATGTGTGTTTTCACTTGTGTAGTGTCGTTTTAAGCGATTTTAAGCGATTTTCAACATTTAAGATAATTCCGTTTAGATTATTTGTTCTAAAAATTAATTTTAAACTTACATGTATAGCGCAAACGTTGCCGTTTTCGATTGCGTGACGTAACTTTAGAGGCAGTTGGTTCCTTTTGGTAAATCGCGTCACATATTAAATATTACAATTTGTATTTTCAACAAATGGTAGAGTTTTCGTTGGTCCAAAAAAATGTATTGATAAATCGACAGACACATATCGATGATATATCAACTGCCATACATTACAGTAGAAAAAGTTCAATACTGTAGTTCTAGCATGATCGGCTTACTATATGTTTCTTAAAGCGACAGTACATCAGTGAAAAAGCAAATTTCTACAGAACGTAATATCGTAATAAATATATGGTATAATTTTCCCCCAACTATTTGCCAAATAATCCGAGTATTTCAACTAATAAACAGACGTCGTATACGACGTTTATTGACATAACAAATGTAAACCGTGTCAACATTCATGCGTACTGGTCCAACGCGATATGTGAAATGTGTATATAAACAGAAAACCAATAAAATAAACACGATATAGGTGATCCAGGTAGTTGGTATCGACCAGGTATAATGAGATACACTCACTTAATACAAATAAAAGCGTGTTTCACTATATCTTAGTGATACGGTAGAGTCCTCAATATCGCGTTTTATTTATAATACAAAGCGTGTATCCTGAATAACAATATTTTATGGTACACATTTACCGTTATGTCTCACATGTGGGCCCGTGCATATTTATTTATTTTTAGACTAATACGATTTAAATTATCTCCAAACGACAGTAGCATGTGCTTAGTATAGACTCCAATACTAATTTTAGGAGCGTGGCTGACCTCTATATCAAATACTACTTTAACTTGTTGATAGATTCTAGATCATAAAAATGTTTATTGATTGAAAGTTAATGTTCAAATTATTTCAGAAGAATTTGTAGCAGAAATGCTACTTGTATGTTGTTTTGGCTGTTTAGTCACATCACTATCGTCGTAATGATCGATCTCAGTGCCGCATTCGACACCATCGACATACCAATATTGCTTGAAGTCTTACAATCTGACTTCGCAATTCAGGGAACTCCCCTGAAGTGGATTCAATCATACCTTAGCGGCAGAGACATGAAAATAGTCATCGAACAGTCAGCGTCCAAATCAGAGCCACTGGAGTTCGGTGTACCTCAGGGTTCTTGTGCTGGGCCGGTTATATTTACCCTCTATATAGCAGCCCTTAACAAAGTTGTAAAAAAGTATCCTGCAGATCTTTATGGATATGCAGATGACCATAAAGTGGCATTCAAAATTAAAGCTGGAAATAATGAAAGTGAGGCATCTGTTCTGAAACAACTTGAAGATTGTTTAAATGACGTCATTGGATGGATGACCAAATTCAAACTTAAAATGAATAACAGCAAAACTGAAATTATCATGTATGGCACGAGGCAACAGCTGTCGAATACGAACATAAGTAGTGTGAATGTTGGCGGGATTGAGGTTAAGTGTGTTGACAATGCGAGAGACCTCGGTGTTCTGATGACAAGCACCTTAAATTTTGACAAACACATCCAAAAAAAGTGTCAGATCGCCAACATGCAACTAAGAAATCTAAAACTTATTAGAAAACATCTTAGTCAAAAATCTACAGAAATACTAGTCCATGGCCTCATTCACTCCCACTTAGATTTCTGTAATGGACTATTCACAAACATTCCTACTTACCAAATGAAACAATTAGAACGTGTCCAAAATCACGCAGCAAGAGTTGTAACCGGTGCTAGTTTTGACCAACCAAGCAATGAGATCCTAAAAACATTGCACTGGCTTCCTGTTCGTGCCCGCATCATGTACAAAGTGATTGTTACTGTGTTCCGGGCGTTAAATGGTACAGCGCCTGTGTATATCCAAGGACTGTTCCAACCTGCCATTCAGACCGAATATAGGCAAAAACTACGATCATCAACATCTAGTGAAACCAAACTGTATGAACCACCACCAACACGAATAAAACTGGCGGACAAATCTATCGTTACCGTAGGACCGAAATGGTGGAACTCGCTCCCAGACTATCTCAGGGATGTGAAAAAGGAATCAGAATTCAAATCAAAACTAAAAACATACTTGTTTCGACGGTTCTTGAACTAGAGTGTATGTATGACTGTGTCGTTGATTCTGAATTCTACAGTGACTTGCTAGGAAATAAATTGATGTGTTTTTAAATATGATCATATATGTCTCACATTTGCCTTGTTGTAAATACTCATTTTACACTCTATTTTTATGCATTGATACATAGTAATGTAAAGTTTGGATTGTACAGCGCAACCGAATATTTTATACATTTTTGCGCTTTATAAATGCTTTGTATTTGTATTTGTATTTGCGATGTAATGTCGCTTTAAATATTAGAACAATTAACAAACATGGTATATACATTTGCGTCGCTTTAAGACTTGAACTCAGTCATCTCACGGGTACCACTACTCAACCAAAGTTGTTGCTTACCATTGCTAGTTGTCCTCATCTTAAGCACAACAAATAATAAGATACGGTGATACGTAAATACAGTCTACACCTCAACTATGTCAAAGTCGGTTATGTCGAATTATCCGGTTATCAAAATACCGTTTCAGACATTTTACATATAACTGGATCTGATTATATCGAATTTCCATTATTATTGGACTGGTGTCAAAAGGCCAAAGTATTATATTAATTCCTACGCGTACATGTACGAAATCAACAATTTTAATTAGTAGGATCTTGTGTTTTAAGTAAGATATAAGCCTCAAACGGATCCAATATGTCAAATAATTGTACTGTATTCGGAGCTACGCGCCTCACACAGTCAAATATTTTACATATTGAACCGTTTTCAGCTTATAGCCTATACATATACAACTGAAAGACACATATCATTTAGTTTATACAAATTTATTTTAGCTCGATTGTGAAACAAGTTTTTTTCAACTTATATTAATCACTCTCGAGACCTCATTCTTGATGGAATCCATCGCCATGAAGGCGAGAGAAGAGGCATGTGGAATTTAAATGCCTTGCCTAAGCGCACAATCTTAACGGCTACAGCGGGGCTCGAACTCAGGACCATTCGCACATGAAGCGAACGCGCATCCACTGCGCTATCACGACTTCCACAACTATCAATTCTTAAGTATATCACAATTGACAGGTACAGACCAATATCGGCACTCTTGTGAGTATCATCATTAGACCATACAGCGGATATGAAAACCTAATGAATATTGACATTCATATGGCACCGAAGGACTACAACGCGATTAGGGGTTTATGTGGTACCTTTGATAGCAATGGCAGTAATGACTACACAGACAGAAACGAAAACAATGTTAGCAGGCTGGCGTTTATTGAAAGTTGGAGGTAAGTAATGTTTGCCTCGATCTACAAAGATTTCTCTAATTGAGAAATATCGATATTTATTTTTATTCAAGGTTTATTTAACGTCGTAGTACAAGCACACATGTGATACCCAACCATAATGCCACTACATAAGTTGAATGCATGTATATAATGCTGTCTTTAATAATGCCACTACATGAGTTGAATGCATGTATATAATGCTGTCTTTAATAATGCCACTACATAAGTTGAATGCATGTATATAATGCTGTCTTTAATAATCCCACTACATAAGTTGAATGCATGTATATAATGCTGTCTTTAATAATGCCACTACATACGTTGAATGCATGTATATAATGCTGTCTTTAATAATCCCACTACATAAGTTGAATGCATGTATATAATGCTGTCTTTAATAATCCCACTATATAAGTTGAATGCATGTATATAATGCTGTCTTTAATAATCCCACTACATAAGTTGAATGCATGTATATAATGCTGTCTTTAATAATGCCACTACATAAGTTGAATGCATGTATATAATGCCGCCTTAATAATCCCACTACATAAGTTGAATGCATGTATATAATGCTGTCTTTAATAATGAATGAGAAAAACCATTACTTAGAAAGTACATGTACAGTCTACATCTGTTATGTCGAATTCCGGTGGAACAAAATACTTCGACATAACCGAAGTTTGACTATTGCAATTCAATAAAAACGGAGCCAGTCCAGTTATATGTACAATGATGGTGTCTGAAACGGGATTGTGTTCTCACTTCGAGATAACCTGATAATTCGACATAAACTACTTTGACATAACGGTTGTAGACTGTAGTTCAACACAGTGTTGGAGCGCGTTAGATCAATTCCAACTGACGCCACATCCAATTTCAGTTTTTAATAATATTATTTTTCACATTACTTGTTTGTATTCAGTGTATTACAGCCATTACATATTTTGCTATATCAACACACGTGTAATAACACCTGAAAGGATTCTGATTGGTCGCGGCATGACAGCTTGCTTTTAACACATTTAATATGCAATTTTGGACTAGAGGGTACAGAATAGCAATTAAAAGTATTGCGTAGGTTTTTTGTGTGACATTGTTTACTTGATTATCAAGAAATAGTTACTACAGCGTACGAATGCACAATAATTATTGATGATTTCCGGTAGGCTGTCCGATTAGCGCAGTGGTTAGCGCGTTCGGTTCTCACCAATGCAACCTGGGTTCGATCCTCGGACCGGGAAGTATGTGAGATGGTACGGTGGTCGCCAGATCGGACAGGTGGGTTTTCTCCGTCCGGATTCCTCACACACGAATGACCACCTATAAGTGTTTACCCGCACCAACGCGAGTGATTAATATAAATTGTTAGAACTTGCTTCACAATCGTTGTAAACTAAATAAAGTTTGTGATGGAAAGGATCTGTCACTGGTGATGATATCGTTTCATAGCATATTGTATGAACTCACCACTCCTATATATACATTAGTCGTAAAAGCGTAGTGATAGCGCGTTCACTTCAGGTGCGAAAAGTCAAGAGTTCGAGCGCCGCTGGAGCTGTTGCGGAAGTGCCCTTAGGCAAGGTATTTTCACATTTCCATAACGGGCTCGCTTCTCACCAATGCAATCCGGGTTCGATCCTCGGACACGGAGGTATTTTAGATGGTACGGTGGTCGCCAGATCGGACAGGTGGGTTTTTCTCCGGTACTCCAGTTTCCTCCCACACGACTGACCACATTTACGCTTTCATCCACGCCAACGAGCGTGATTAATATAAGTTGTTATTGCTTGCTTCGCAATCGTTGTAAAATAAATAAAGATTAAACTAAATTCCACATTGCCTCTTCTCTCTCGCTCGTGGCAATGGCTTCCATCAGGAAAGAGGTCTCGAGAGTGATTAATATAAGTTGTACGAACTTGTTTCGCAATTGAGCTCAAATAAATTTGTATAAACTATATATATATTACGGTTTTCTTTTTAAACGTTTAAGCAAAGATTAATGTCTGCTTTACAAATGTACACACATACACTGTACCAGGGGTCACCCTGGCGAAGTGGTTGACTTCAAATCGCTTACCCTCTTCGCTGTATGTTTGAGTTTTATGTGAGGGTTTACGGAAGTAAGGTGGTCTGAAACAATACATCAAAGGTCATCACTCTAAAATCAAAAACTGACAACGACACATGTCGATATTTGATTGTTTCATATTTACATACACATATACATAAATACAATTTCACCTTAGGAGGATGAGAAACAGATTAGTATATAGAAGATAGCACATAAGTGAAAGATATATATTGTGTGTTTTACGTTTATTTATCGTCGCTACCGGTTGCCCATATGAGCGACGCCTCCTGAAGAGATTAGTCATTTTAGATTTTTGGAAGATAGTGCAATGATACAGACAGAGACCAATTCCAGAGTCTCCTCTGGTTCTTTTATGTGCACGGCGTAAAGCACCGACACGAGACCTCGGTTTAACGTCCCATCTGAAAGACTGTTAATTTTATTAGGGTCAGACGGGGAATCGAACTTGCGATCCCTGGATTACGAAAAAGATATATAAATTTAGATCACAATTTATATACAGCAGAATAGAGGAGGATAAGTAGAGAGAAGTGAAAATAGAGGACAAGGATTGTAATGATTGTGATATCATTAAATTAACCATTTCTAAATCACTACCCTAGCTAAATAAATGGCTGACATATACAAAGATATTAAAATTAATAATTGTAAAGTATAGTTCTATGTGGTATTAATTCAGAATCAGCAGTTTTACATTATGTACAACAGTGTATGCATATGTATTATAGAATAAAGACTACTGACACATACCTTCTTGAGGAAACATGCAGACACAACCTAGCAAGTTGGGAAGGACAAAAACTACCGTTGTACTGCGTATGTGACTGCTATGAGGACGATTGTAAAGACTCGACACTGCAAAGTGCTACTTGCAAGCCGTCTCCATATTTTAACTGCACTTTTACCAGACAGAAAACAGATTTATGTGTAGAACACCATGCAAGATGTAACTATCCAACAAGACGCAAACGTTCAGTCTCCCTTGATCCCGAGCAAGAAATCAAAGATAGAACGAAACGTTTACTCGATATGCACAATAAAGGAGTTGATCGCATTCAGGTACATACACGTTGTATATGCTACAGGCACAAGACGCAATATTTTGTTTGGCCCTATGGTCATATAGTAACTTAGTAAGTAATGTTTACTAGTAACCATTACTTAATATATGACCATAGGCCAAATAAACATGTGTATTGTGCCTGTGGTATATGCTGTATATAATAATTCACAGATATGCTATGCTATAATGCTGTTTGAGTTGTTGTAAGGAGTTTAAATCGTTGATCAAATAAATGGCAAAGTAAGTACGGTGTTTTCTTCATTATAGAGCATAGCTTATTTATGTAACGATGATGTTCCATGGGACTCTTGAAACAATAGAATGTACGATTAGTGATTAGCGCGCTCGCTTCTCACAAATGCAAAGCCATATCGGATAGGTGGGTTTTCTCCGGGTACTACGGTTACCTCCCATACGAATTACCACATTTACGCCAACGAGAATGATTAATATAAGTTGTTAAAACTTGCTTCGCAATCGTTGTAAAATAAATAAAGTTTACAAAATCTGGAATGTACAGAAAATAGAATGAGGTATGAAATAAATAATGAAGTTCATACATTTGCAAAATAAACTACAATAGTGACAATGTAAGTATGGCATTACTGTGGTTATATTACAATAGTGACAATGTAAGTATGACATTAGTGTGGTTATATTACAATAATGATGATATTTATCACAAGTTAATCCCATGTATGAAGTTACATTTGACTAATTTATATAAGTTAAAAGTATTTATTTTATTCTTTATTTCAGTCTCATCAATGTACAGCCTATAACAAACATAGAAGTATTAAATAATCTCGCTTCTAATGCTAAATGATTCCAAATATTGTTTTAGGTGACAAGATAGAAACTTCTGAATACTCTTAAATTAAGTTGTTATTTACTATAATTGGATTCTCGATATATAAGGCATACATTATTAGCGAAAATAGAAAGAAACATGTTAATACAATGAACATAATTAACTATGAAATAGCAGTTATATATGAAAAACAAATACTCGTTATTTAAAAGAATAAATAACATATTTAATTCTCGTTTATAGAAATCGATATATGCGTACATTATTAACTAAATCCTAGTAGTATTTCATATCATGTATGTATTTAACATCGAAAATCATGTATTATTCTTGGAAATATTTGTAAATAAATGAGTAAATAATAACATTTAAAAAACCAAATGATTCGAAATATCGAAGCAGAACATTGCTACGTGTTTGTTCGGATGTATTCATTAATTAACTCCAACAAGCAATGTTCCAGAAGTTATGATCACAGATTACACGAAGCTATATAAAATAGCATTTATCAGAAATAAACCACAATTACTGAATTAGATACACGAAAACGATTGAAATATTACCATGAAACTACAAAAATATGTTATCTGTCAAATTTGACACGCTGATATGCTACGGGGCGTAAACAATGTAGCACCGAGTGCGCATTTTAAAAGGAACTAGTTATGATATAGCTTGTGGAAGTCATGATTGCGCCGTGGTAGCGCGTTTGCTTCAGGTGCGAACGGCCCGGAGTTCAAGCCCCGTTGGAGTCATTAAGAGTGTGCCATAAGTTGAGGCATTTAAATTCCACTGTGCCTCTCCTCTCTGTCCCGTGGCGATGGTTTCCATCAGGAATGATGTCTCGATAGTGATTAATATAAATTGTAAGATCTTGTTTCGCAATCGAGCTAAAATAAATGTATGTAAACTGATCATACAGTTTGTTCTAGTTTGATACGGACACGTGACCGTATCAAACCAGCCAGTGTATCAGACTGAGAAAAACAGCGTATCGACCGGTGTTGTAGATAGATTTGTGACAGGCAAATAACTGCAAACATAGCCTAATAGTCATATCTAATATTAAGTAACCGTGAAACTGAAGCTCTCCATATATCAATGCCGTAATTACCACAGTCATGTTTGTTCTTTCAGAAAAGAGCAGCTGATACCGTTCCAATTTCTATGCAGGATGCTGCGAGTATGTGCAGTGATGCGATTCTTAATAGCCATGCTGTGAAAGAGTACAGTGAGCAGCTCGGTGGATTTAATTATACAATTGCTATTTCGGAATGTACTTTTGATGTATATGTAAGTGCGTCTTCTGAATATTGTTTTAAAACATATGTATTCATTCATAATGTACATTACATATCTATTGTATACAGAATGAGAATGGATTTTATCGAAAGCTTAAAGCGTCTGTATATTGAACATAATACGTCAATCTACCTCTTTATGAATAATAGTTCCATACACATTCAAAACTAATACATGTATTATAAATTTATTATATGTGATAGCATTTGGTCTGTGAGGAAGTCATGATAGCGCAGTGGTAGCGGGTTCGCTTTCGGTGCGAAAGGTCCGGAGTTCGAGCCACGTTGGAGCCGTTACGATTGTGCTCTTAGGCAAGGCATTTAAAGTCCACGTTGCCTCTTCTCTCCCCTTCCTGGCAATGGATTCCATCAGGAATGAGGTTTTCCAAAGTGATTAATATACGTTATAAGAACTTGTTTCGCAATCGTGCTAAATAAATTTGTATGTATATTATAATATTATTATTTTATGTGGTAGCATACCAATTAGTACAGTAAACCCTCTCTTAAGCAGCCAATGAGGTGAAGGTCAATGCCATTGTGGCTGCTTACTTGGGGTGACCTGTTAACTGAGGGACATCACAACAGACAAACAATTCATCTTGACATTGCCTACATCTTTGTATTATGTTGTATACATGCGAGTTCATGTTATTTTTGTCAGATCCCTTTGATTTGAAAATGATACATTGTTAAAATTACAAATACCTGTCTATATAATCATGAAAGAACAATAATACAATTCAATAATACCATTCAATAATACCATTCAATAATACAATACAATAATACCATTCAATAATACCATTCAATAATATCATTCAATAATACCATTCAATAATACCATTCAATAATACCATTCAATAATACAATTCAATAATACCATTCAATAATACAAGTCATTAATACCATTCAATAATACAATTCAATAATACCATTCAATAATACAATTCAATAATACCATTCAATAATACAAGTCATTAATACAATTCAATAATACAAGTCATTAATACCATTCAATAATACAATTCAATAATACCATTCAATAATACAATTCAATAATACAATTCAATAATACCATTCAATACTACCATTCAATAATACAATTCAATAATACCATTCAATACTACCATTCAATACTACCATTCAATAATACCATTCAATAATACCATTCAATAATACAATTCAATAATACCATTCAATAATACCATTCAATAATACCATTCATGCTTATTCAAAAAACAAATCATATGGGGTTTGGTTTTTAGTGAATACATGGTACGTCAGTTCAATCGGTTTTTGTAGAAGTCGCTGATTTGTGTGGCGTCCGTGATCCAGTGGTAGAGCGTCGGATTTGGAATCGAACGGTCCCGGGTTCGATACTCGGTCAGGCCACTTATGTAGTGTCATTGAGCAAGGCACCTCACACACATTGCTTAGTACTGGTTAATCGCTTAGGTCGGCTACGCCGTCCCAGGAAAACATGTATAAGTCCCCGCGAGGGGTTTGACAGTAAAGGAACATACATACATACATACATACGATTCTTGTTTGTTTGGTTGCAGTGGCAACATGCGTTTCAGTAGCATGTGAAAAAGAACATTCAGTTGTTAAATAAATTATTTGTAAATATTGTTGTGTTATTAGCGGTTTGTTTATTTGAAATGTTTATACGAATTCAAACATACCGTCCTGACATTTCAAGTTTATTCACTGGTTCACTCTCAAGTCAAGTCAAATATCTTTTATTCTCTCATTTCATGACATACATGAATATATGAGGTATTACAATCAATACAATACACGAGGCTCATAGTATTACTAAGTTAAACATAAGTATACACATATAACAATTATAAACCTTTGCATGACTATAGTTCAGTGTAGCTAGATAATCATGCCGGAGCGTCAACATTTGACACTACTATATAGTGTGTGTCTCCCTGTCCCCTTCTTAACGTTTTAAGGGATAAAAACTGAACGGTGATAATTTCGTATTCGATTTCAGAGAATGTACGATCGCTTTCATGTTTATACAATATTTTATTCAATGCAATACAATCGTTTATTAAAGCATAAAACATAATGCAATGTGTAATGCCAAATACATAATGAGTACAACATAAACAATTTGCATAATTATTATCAAAAGAGCATACGTATTATGGAACATAAATTACATGTTTTCTGTTGTACAGATTTCATATACAAAGTAAATACATCTTGACAAATTATTAACAACGTTTCTTGAAGTAGAAGAAATTAAGTATTTAAGTGTGTGCCAATTTCAATTTCAAAAGTACTGTTTAAAATATGTCTTTCTTAAATCTTGATAATTAGGACAAACTAGTAAAAAGTTGTATTCGCTTTCAACAGCGTACAGTGTGCATGATTTACAAAGTATTTGCTCTCTATGTGTTCCATCATATTTACCCGATTCAATATTTTATTCAATATAAGGAAGGACAAGAACCCGGTTGGATAGAAGCTTACCAAACTTCAATTAATGATGCTGTTAAAGTGGTAAGCAGTCGAGATAGAAATTATACAGAGACGCATAGAGACGAAATAAACGCCTTCAACAGACAATCCTGCCTGTTAAATTGTAGCGGCAATGGCAATTGCACCGATGAAGGTATGTCATATAAATTCCTAATAACATAATTATTTTCCCGAAGCTAGTACATACTTGTTTAGTTTAATCATATTGTATATTTAAGGACTGAATCGCGTGTTAATAGTTTCCATCGGGGTATGAACTACATTGAGCGTGGTTAAAGTGTGTGGAGGCCGAAGGCATCCACGCTAACGTTACGCACGCCCAATGTAGTTCATACCCAGATGGAAATTATTAACTCGCGATTCATTACTTATATTTACATTAATTATTCTATTCAATGAGACAAAGAACAAATATCACACTTTCCAATTAATAGTTATTTAGTCCAAGTTGTGACTTACCGTGTTGCGACGACGAAGTGTGTCAAGTGATACTACAATGAATTTTAAATAAAAGAGTTCATATTTTCTAGAGGAAAAAGACACAGAAAGACAGACAAGTATGCTCCGATGCCATCGCCCCACTCACACTACTATTGTTACCAGAGTAAATCACATAGTGACTCGTGAAGCTTAATATGTAATATGTGTATCAGCATTGTTACTGTTTAAATCTTTCAGTTTCAGTTACAAATAGTTGGACATGATTGAAAATAGATCCATTTTGATCATCGGTTAGCTTTTCATAACCAAACAGTAATTTGTATGTACTCATAGGATGGACAAATCGCGTAATTGTAAAATGTTTCTCCGCTGGACAATGAAACGAGTACATTTAAAAAATAACAAAGATAAATAATGAATGAACGCCTTTATGAATGAGATTTTTAGCAGATGTTAGAAATATGAAAATACTATAACCATTTATAGGTATCTGTGACTGCATCAAGAGTTATTTTGGACCTAACTGTGAGAATCCTAGAACAAATGGACCGGTGATTGATGACATGGAAGGCAATGGAATATGTGATACACGCTACGGCAGCGAGTGTAGTTGTATAGAAGTGCAAACAAATAGTCTCTATGAGGAGTTCAAGTGCAAAGCGATTCGGAAGCGGGTATTTTAATTAGTAGCTTAACCCTTTCCCTCATAGAAGCAACTCTTGAAGCCATTACCAATACGACATACCTTGACAATGTAGTAGCCAAACCAATGTTCATAATAAAGGCCAGAATATCATATAGTTCCAGTAATATATATGGCGGTGAGATAGATATGGCGACTACTTATCCACTGCATGATAGCTAAATGGCTGTCGTTTGTATGGAGATATAATAGTATATTAACCTAAATCTCTATGAAGGAAAGGGTTAAGATAAGATACATTTTATTTTGAGTCGGCAATATAGCAACAGTACAACACAAGCTCTGGGTGAGCTTTTGAACCGACTATATGACATAAAATAATGGTAACATCTATACAATTTGAATGATGATTATCACTGATAATAGTATGCATATTTATTATTAATTTGTTTCTAAGATAAATGCTGAAAAATGTAACTAAGTTATGTAGGTAAGACAAATGTGCTTGTTTTTTATATACTTTATTTATTTTACAACGATTGTGAAGCAAGTTTGAACAACTTATATTAATCACTCTCGATGGCTCGGATGTAAGCGTATATGTGGTCATTCATGTGGGAGGAAACCGGAGTATCCGGAGAAAACCCACCTGTCCGATCTGGCGACCATCGTACCATCTCACATACTTCCCTGTCCGAGGATCGAACCCGGGTCGCATTGGTGAGAAGCGAGCCCGCTAACCACTGCGTTAATCGGACAAAATGCGCTAAATGTGCTTGTTAGCGATACAGAATATTAACCTAGTAAATCAATGACTTGATTGGTAATACTAATATAAGTATATATGTATTATATAATTATGTAACTGGTATTAACCACATTACGATAGAGGGTGTCCGATATTTGGACACTGCAAGTTTACTACAAGTTGCCAGTTGACATTATAAAATGCTTCTGGTACCAAGATATGGCGATGGTATCATATTACACCCTTGTAATAGGAACCGAAATAATAATTACAAAGTGTGTGTGTGTATGTTTTACGTTTATTTATCGTCGCTACCGGTTATCCATATGAGCGACGCCTCCTGAAGAGATTAATCATTTTAGAGTTTGGAGGATAGTGCAATGATACAGAAATAGACCTATTCCAGAGTCTCCTCTTGTTCTTTTACGTGCACGGTGAACATCACCGACATGAGACCTCTGAAAACTGTTTATTTTATTAGGTTCAGACGAGGATCGAACCTGCGATCCCTGGATTACCAGTCCAGCGTGTTATCACTGGACTACAGATCCGTCTGTGAGCTAACAAAATAACATTTATTCATTCATAGGATTATATTGAGTCATGTTAGAATATAATTAATATATATATTGCCGTTGTTTATTGGCAAATAAACAAAGTTAGACTTTAGATAGTCGTTCTGGTGCATATAAATTAAACACTTAGTCAGCACCTAATTAATGCTCGTCATTTGTACCATGTGTATTGGCTTATGCATTTACAGAAAACGATATACGGTTCAACTGAAGACATAGGAACAGAGATCATACAGGGATATTACAGAAACATTTTCGCTGGTGAGTGCTGTTTCAGCAATGGCAGACATAAACGTTCGTTAGATAACAACACAGACAATGATACCATGAACTACGAGTATGAAGTGTCCCTAAGCAACAACGGTGTAGACTTTGGTCCAGTTGTTACGTTGTACATGTTCGACTCCCAGTGCCAGAATGCGACAACTGACAGCAACATGAGTGTTGTCATAGAAATGAAGGTAAATGAAGTTGAATTACATAGTAGGCCTACAGAACTCTCCTGTTTATAGATTTTGATAGATTGTTGCTTCAAGGTGATATTCTTGTCATTTACCTAGTGTATTTATCTCTTATTGTGTACCCTCTTGCTATGCCGTACGCATACTTTATTTGGCCTGCAAGGATTCTGACATGTAGGAATTAACCATGCAAGCTATTGGCCTACGTTGTTAATTCCGTCACTCAGAACGACTAACCATGGTTTATTGGACTATAATTAGCACAAATACACATATTATTTCGATTCTAACATGACCAAAATATCTAAACAGCGCAAGAAGGAATGACGTCACCAAAATAGAAAATGCTAGTAAAGTGACGTAACATTTGACATCACGCGCTAAACCATATTTTATTTCATATTTAGGACGTTAAATTCCTTCTTTGCGTATATGTCATAGGGTCAAATGCGTTAAATCTATTGGTGTATGAATAAACTCCAGTATCAGATTGAATCATTTTATGCATACATGTTTTAAACGATTCCAGAATGTTTTAATGTGTTCATTTAAGAAATAATAAGTATCAACCTTGGTATATCGCAGAATAACTCGAGTTTGAAATCCTTATGCGTAGAAATATATCTAGAAGGCCAAAGGCCTGGGTAATATATTTCTATGCATAAGAACGACAAACGAGGGTTATTCTGCGATATACCACGGTTGATACTTATTATTTCGATTCTAACACGACTTACTTCTAATAATTTTAAAGGAGTATTTTCTTCAAACGCCGCTGCATTTGCCTTTCGAAATTTCCTCCCGCGTAAGGGGTGATGACGTTATTTTTATGGAAGATATCAATCTAGTGCATAAATAAACACAAGTTGTAACTGATCAATAATTTTATTTATTTTGTCAAATAAAAATGTACAGAATAGTAACTGAAATGTTACTTAACAGAAAAACAAGACGGACAAGAGAGTATCTGATTCTAAGAATAGCTCACTTCCGTGAATTCTCACGGTATGTTTTACAAATTATTTCACATACTTACAGATGTTCAAAAATGTATACACACATGGCATGTGGTCTGTCATATGCATTATATATCTGGCATTCGCCAGGTTTGGTGTAACATGTAGAGGTGAAACTCATTGGCATGTATGTACCGATTTTAAGTAAATGTTTACGATTATTCAATTGTTTTAGAATCACATTGTCGAGTGTGGAATAATTGCATGTGAGGACGCTGACATGCGCAAGGTCACTGTATACGCCCAGATATATGTCCATGCATGAACGGGGCACACATGGGTCTTTTTCCGACAATAATAGCTGGAGAGTCGCCATGTGATCTTAGTGTAGGGTGCGACGTTAAATGTCAAACACAAATTAAACAAAATCATTTATTTTGGGGGTTTAAAGTCGAACCAACAGCTTAGGATGGTATGGCTGTTATTGATGAATGAAGGTCCCATGTGCCCTTCCAGCAGCATTGAGAGCTTCCCAGCGGGGTTCGAACATACATCGGTTAGGGGTATATGATATTTGATGTCAAAGACCTTAATGGCTTAGCTACGGAGACCCCTCGATTTAAAATTAATCTTTACAATTGTGTATCATGACAATCCATGTTAGCGTGCACAAGACATATGTGGCTACATCGCAGGTCAAAGTAAGACATACTATATAAATGGCAAGGTTATGTGTCACCATCTTTATATTACATGAGTTGACAACCGTGCATTTCTATAGATGATTTGGAAGTCGTGATAGCGCAGTGGATGCGCATTCGCTTCAGGTGCGAAAGGTCCGAAGATCGAGCACCGCTGGAGCAGTTACGATTGTGCCCTTAGGCAAGGCATTTAAAGTCCACGTTGCATCTTCTCTCTCCCTCGTGGCGATGGATTCCATCAGGAATGAGGTCTCGAGAGTGATTAATATAAGTTGACGCAATCGAGCTAAAATAAATTTGTATAAACTATAGATGATTGTATTTTAAATTATAAAGTGGTCCTTGTGGTATTACATCACATGTTGTAACAACATTTTAATTCTTCCTTAAGCATTACATGCATGTATATACAGTAATATTGTGTCTTCTTTTTACAGAATAATACGTGTATAATAGGTGGTACGTGCTTTGCGGAATTCGAAACGCATTTAACCGACTTTTGTAGCAAGTGTAGACCAGCCATCAGCCAGTTTAGCTTGACATATGGTGAGAGTAGTTATGGTGACATTTGTATTGTGGAACTTTTCTCATATATGCCGGTTCTTGTAGTTATTAGTAGTTTAATCGTAGTATTGAGAACTTTGTCATTTGTTTGCGAGACGTATCGTATTCCCCATTTGCCGTTTTACTGCTACTGGTTCGAATCGGACTTTGTGTCTCGAATTACTGCATGTGAGGAAGTCGGTGGTTCTACCCACACACGCCTGAAATACCGCTAGGAGGGGCAGTCGGGGTCTCCTCCACCAATGACGTAACGGTATGAAGAGTCACCATATGACCTGAACTAAATCCCCTAAAACAAACGAAACACAAATATACCTTGCCTCTACTCTGTCCGTCGTGGTTTCCACCAGAAAGGATGCATGTATCATGAGCTATTACACTAATGTTGTTCGCAATCGAGCTAGACTAATTGTGTTTGTTTGTTTGTGGGGGTTAAAGTTGCACCAACAGTTAATGTCATATGGCGATTATCCTGCTAGTGGAGGTAGACACATGTGCCCCCATCTGAGCAATGTTTCAGACACACGGGTCACGTGAAACACGACACTCCAACATGGATTCGAACCTACAGCCTTGAGATGCAAGCAATTTGAAGTTAACCACTAGGCCACGGTGTCCGTTGCCTGGGAAGCCGTTACGATTGTGCCCTTATGCAAGGCATTTAAATTCCACGTTGCCTCTTCTCTCTCCCTCGTGGCGATGGATTCCATAAAGAATGAGGTCTCGAGAGTGATTAATATAAGTTGTAAGAACTTGTTTCGCAATCGAGCTAAAATAAATTTGTATAAACATATATGATCAGATCATATTTTCTTGCTCTATATACATATATATAATAATCACAATTGTTGTACAAATAGAACTTTAGCAAATGGGTTGGGCAACAAGTTCTAACAACACTAGTGAGTGGCCCCCTCCCCATACATATATAACAATGATAAACCTGTGCATGACTATGGTTCAGTGTAGAATAGTATATCTCCACTGCGAATGCAGCCAGTTAGCTAGTGTATCTATAAGAATGCTCGCCCACATGGTTAAATAAACGTACTACTACAAGTTAGATAGCTAAAGTTAAGTGTCATGTATTGTTGTAGTTTCTCTTCAATTGTAACATTTATAGACTGTCCAGATTCGCACAATGACCTGAACGTAGTGGCCATCATAGCAGTGTGTATTACGAGTGGAATGCTAGCAATTGCTCTTATCTTCATTGTGATGGTTACCTGCGTTAAAAAGGGAAATAAAAATAACAGGTAATTCATGTTATATCTCTATGTGAAATACTGTCCGATTAGCGCAGTGGTTCGCGCGGTCGCTTCTCACCAATGCAACCCGGGTTCGATCCTCGGACCGGGAGGTGTATGAGATGGTGCGGTGGTCGCCAGGTCGGAGCTGTGTTTTCTCCGGGTACTCCGGTTTCCTCCCACATGATTGACCACATATACGCGTTCGTCCACACTAACGAGAGTGATTAATATAAGTTGTTATAACTTGCTTCGCAATCGTTGTAAAATAAATAAAGTTTAAACTTTTGCTTAAACGAGTCATTTACATGTCCATTTTGCATATATATTGTACATATTAATTATACATATCGATTATTGTGGTTTCCGTGGGCGTGTGGTTACGGCCGTTGACTTCAAATCGCCTGCCTCTCCAGTTGACTTGTGGAAAGTTGTTGGTTCTATTCGGAACGTCGCCATTGTCACACAGTTCATATGCGGGCCTCAATCTCTGCATGCTTGTATAGTAAAACTTGCATCATATTTTTGGGTATATTTTATATATCTTATAAATCAGCACAATTTTGACCCGCATACTTAGTTCATTATTTACGGTATCCGATATAATAATGATCCATGCAAATGTTGTCAAATTCGACCCAAACTCATATTGTTATCAAAGCATACTTGTGTAAATGATAATGTACGTTAGATAAATGCCAGGCAATGCTTCTTTTGATAAAGTGTTAAACCATCGGGTGATTTATCATGCGACACATTACAGATAAAATACATGTATACGATTTCTTCGTGGAAATTGTACGCAATTCAGTATATAAGATTGTCATTTTCAAACATTCAGGACATACACGATTAGGTTATTTTGACCACTAAGAGGTCGGTAAATGTGAGGATTGTAGTTTATTGCTTGAAGTCAAGCTTCTTCAGCGGGACATATATTCCCGGTGAGGAGTTGGAGGACGTTAGAGCCCCAACTGTTGTGGAGGACATTAAACCCACAACGTTAACAAACAAATCCATTATGTGTGCTTATTTTACACATATTTAATTTAGCTTGATTGCAAAACTTGTTCTTACACCATAAATTAAATCGCCTTCGAGAATTCTTTCCTCTGGCATGAGGGAGAGAGAAGAGACATTATGGCTTTTAAGTGTCTTGGGCATAATCGTAACGGCTACAGCTCTACGCAAACTCTTGCCCTTTCACACCTGACGCTAACGCTCTACCACCGCGCTATCACCACTTACGCTATTTCCAATATGTATGACCCTTATGCATGTCCATTATAAGTAAAACAGAGATAACGAAAGATAATGGAAATTATGCAATTGGGCAGATATATCAATTTATTTGGTAGTTTAACAAATTTAACCGTGTGGGTACATTTAATCATATGCATAGTTATGTGTTACAAGGTGATCCACGTTGAATGTTTAAAATGACGGTGTTGACAGGACAGAAGCCTTACTTACTTATTTTTTATGTTTTATATTTTTTATTTAGTTTGAAGGGAACAACAGAAATTGAAGAACAATGTTTCATAACATAGTAAATGAAAAGAATAGGGACCAGTGATTTCAAGCATATATAAATATAGAAACATAACTCTTTTAATTTTACACAAAATCATATTATGTAGTGTTTGGTTTTTTTCACATGATACAATGTATATTACAAATAAACAATTATATAATAAAAATATGAATTACTATGTATATCAAAGCTATAAGCTATATAACAATTCGTACTCAAATAATGTTGCAAAGATAATTATTTAGACATTTCATCCATTTACTTTAATAGATATTTGTGTAGAATGCAACATTCATACTTTAACAAAGGGTATATAAAAAGTGTGTGTTTATGATGATGGTTGGGCTTATTTACTATCGCCTCCGGCGAACCATATGTGCGAGCGTGTGTTTGTTTATTATAGTGTCACCCCTATTTAAAGGGCCAGTCATTTCTGACTTATGAGACACCTCCTTTTATGAACATCAGTACTTCCCGAATCCTATGCTTGTATGGCAGGCGCAGAGGGCTTGCATCTCTTCGAGTGCTTGCATCTCTCCGAGGGTTTGCATCTCTTCGAGGCTTTGCATCTCTCCAAGGGTTTGCACCTCTCCGAGGGTTTTCATCTTTCCGAGTGCTTGCACCTCTCCCTGGGTTTGCATCTCTTCGAGGGTTTGCATCTCTCCCAGGGTTTGCATCTCTTCGAGGGTTTGCACCTCTCCGAAGGTTTGCATCTCTTCGAGTACTTGCATCTCTTCGAGTGCTTGCATCTCTCCGAGGGTTTGCATCTCTTCGAGTGCTTGCATCTCTTCGAGGGTTTGCATCTCTTCGAGTGCTTACACCTCTTCGAGGGTTTGCATCTCTTCGAGTGCTTGCATTTCTTCGAGGGTTTGCATCTCTTCGAGTGCTTGCATCTCTCCGAGGGTTTGCATCTCTTCGAGTGCTTGCATTTCTCCGAGGGCTTGCATCTCTCCGAGGGTTTGCATTTCTTCGAGTGCTTGCATCTGTTCTCTTCGAGGATTTGCATCTCTTCGAGGGCTTGCATCTCTTCGAGGGTTTGCATCTCTCCGAGGGTTTGCATCTCTTCGAGTGCTTGCATCTCTTCGAGGATTTGCATCTCTCCGAGGGTTTGCATCTCTTCGAGTGCTTGCATCTCTTCGAGGGTTTACATCTCTTCGAGTGCTTGCATCTCTTCGAGTGCTTGCATCTGTTCTCTTCGAGGGTTTGCATCTCTTCGAGGGTTTGCATCTCTTCGAGGGTTTGCATCTCACCGAGGGTTTGCATCACTTCGAGGGTTTGCATCTTTTTGAGGGTTTGCATCTCTTATAGTGCTTGCATCTCGTCGAGTGCTTGCATCTCTTCGAGTGCTTGCATCTGTTCTCTTCGAGGATTTGCATCTCTTCGAGGGTTTGCATCTCACCGAGGGTTTGCATCTCTTCGAGTGCTTGCATCTCTTCGAGGATTTGCATCTCTCCGAGGGTTTGCATCTCTTCGAGTGCTTGCATCTCTTCGAGGGTTTACATCTCTTCGAGTGCTTGCATCTCTTCGAGTGCTTGCATCTGTTCTCTTCGAGGGTTTGCATATCTTCGAGGGTTTGCATCTCTTCGAGGGTTTGCATCTCACCGAGGGTTTGCATCACTTCGAGGGTTTGCATCTCTTTGAGGGTTTGCATCTCTTATAGTGCTTGCATCTCGTCGAGTGCTTGCATCTGTTCTCTTCGAGGGTTTGCATATCTTCGAGGGTTTGCATCTCTTCGAGGGTTTGCATCTCTTCGAGGGTTTGCATCTCTTCGAGGGTTTGCATCTCACCGAGGGTTTGCATCACTTCGAGGGTTTGCATCTCTTTGAGGGTTTGCATCTCTTATAGTGCTTGCATCTCGTCGAGTGCTTGCATCTCTTCGAGTGCTTGCATCTGTTCTCTTCGAGGATTTGCATCTCTTCGAGGGTTTGCATCTCTCCGAGGGTTTGCATCTCTTCGAGTGCTTGCATCTCTTCGAGGATTTGCATCTCTCCGAGGGTTTGCATCTCTTCGAGTGCTTGCATCTCTTCGAGGGTTTGCATCTCTTCGAGTGCTTGCATCTCTTCGAGTGCTTGCATCTCTTCGAGTGCTTGCATCTGTTCTCTTCTAGGGTTTGCATCTCTTCGAGGGTTTGCATCTCTTCGAGGGTTTGCATCTCACCGAGGGTTTGCATCACTTCGAGGGTTTACATCTCTTTGAGGGTTTGCATCTCTTATAGTGCTTGCATCTCGTCGAGTGCTTGCATCTCTTAGAGTGCTTGCATCTCTTCGAGTGCTTGTGTCTGTTCTCTTCGAGGGTTTGCATCACTTCGAGGGTTTGCATCTCTTCGAGGGTTTGCATCTCTCCGAGGGTTTGCATCTCTTCGAGTGCTTGCATCTCTTCGATGATTTGCATCTCTTCGAGGGTTTGCATCTCTTCGAGTGCTTACACCTCTTCGAGGGTTTGCATCTCTTCGAGTGCTTGCATTTCTTCGAGGGTTTGCATCTCTTCGAGTGCTTGCATCTCTCCGACGGTTTGCATCTCTTCGAGTGCTTGCATTTCTCCGAGGGCTTGCATCTCTCCGAGGGTTTGCATTTCTTCGAGTGCTTGCATCTGTTCTCTTCGAGGATTTGCATCTCTTCGAGGGTTTGCATCTCACCGAGGGTTTGCATCTCTTCGAGTGCTTGCATCTCTTCGAGGATTTGCATCTCTCCGAGGGTTTGCATCTCTTCGAGTGCTTGCATCTCTTCGAGGGTTTACATCTCTTCGAGTGCTTGCATCTCTTCGAGTGCTTGCATCTCTTCGAGGGTTTGCATCTCACCGAGGGTTTGCATCACTTCGAGGGTTTGCATCTTTTTGAGGGTTTGCATCTCTTATAGTGCTTGCATCTCGTCGAGTGCTTGCATCTCTTCGAGTGCTTGCATTGTTCTCTTCGAGGATTTGCATCTCTTCGAGGGTTTGCATCTCACCGAGGGTTTGCATCTCTTCGAGTGCTTGCATCTCTTCGAGGATTTGCATCTTTCCGAGGGTTTGCATCTCTTCGAGTGCTTGCATCTCTTCGAGGGTTTACATCTCTTCGAGTGCTTGCATCTCTTCGAGTGCTTGCATCTGTTCTCTTCGAGGGTTTGCATCTCTTCGAGGGTTTGCATCTCTTCGAGGGTTTGCATCTCACCGAGGGTTTGCATCACTTCGAGGGTTTGCATCTTTTTGAGGGTTTGCATCTCTTATAGTGCTTGCATCTCGTCGAGTGCTTGCATCTCTTCGAGTGCTTGCATGTGTTCTCTTCGAGGATTTGCATCTCTTCGAGGGTTTGCATCTCACCGAGGGTTTGCATCTCTTCGAGTGCTTGCATCTCTTCGAGGATTTGCATCTTTCCGAGGGTTTGCATCTCTTCGAGTGCTTGCATCTCTTCGAGGGTTTACATCTCTTCGAGTGCTTGCATCTCTTCGAGTGCTTGCATCTGTTCTCTTCGAGGGTTTGTATATCTTCGAGGGTTTGCATCTCTTCGAGGGTTTGCATCTCACCGAGGGTTTGCATCACTTCGAGGGTTTGCATCTCTTTGAGGGTTTGCATCTCTTATAGTGCTTGCATCTCGTCGAGTGCTTGCATCTCTTCGAGTGCTTGCATCTGTTCTCTTCGAGGATTTGCATCTCTTCGAGGGTTTGCATCTCTCCGAGGGTTTGCATCTCTTCGAGTGCTTGCATCTCTTCGAGGATTTGCTTCTCTCCGAGGGTTTGCATCTCTTCGAGTGCTTGCATCTCTTCGAGGGTTTGCATCTCTTCGAGTGCTTGCATCTCTTCGAGTGCTTGCATCTCTTCGAGTGCTTGCATCTGTTCTCTTCTAGGGTTTGCATCTCTTCGAGGGTTTGCATCTCTTCGAGGGTTTGCATCTCACCGAGGGTTTGCATCACTTCGAGGGTTTACATCTCTTTGAGGGGTTGCATCTCTTATAGTGCTTGCATCTCGTCGAGTGCTTGCATCTCTTAGAGTGCTTGCATCTCTTCGAGTGCTTGTGTCTGTTCTCTTCGAGGGTTTGCATCACTTCGAGGGTTTGCATCTCTTCGAGGGTTTGCATCTCTCCGAGGGTTTGCATCTCTTCGAGTGCTTGCATCTCTTCGATGATTTGCATCTCTTCGAGGGTTTGCATCTCTTAGAGGGTTTGCATCTCTTAGAGTGCTTGCATCTCCTCGAGTTCTTGCATCTCTTAGAGTGCTTGCATCTCTTCGAGGTGTTGCATCTGTTCTCTTCGAGGGTTTGCATCACTTCGAGGGTTTTCATCACTTCGAGGGTTTGCATCTCTTCGAGGGTTTGCATCTCTTCGAGGGTTTGCATCTCTTCGAGGGTTTGCATCTCTTAGAGTGCTTGCATCTCTTAGGGTGCTTGCATCTCTTCGAGTGCTTGCATATGTTCTCTTCGATGGTTTGCATCTCTTCGAGGGTTTGCATCTCTCCGAGGGTTTGCATCTCTTAGAGTGCTTGCATCTCTTCGAGTGCTTGCATCTCTTAGAGTGCTTGCATCTCTTCGGGGGTTTGCATCTCTTCGAGGGTTTGCATTTCTTCGATGGTTTGCATCTCTTCGAGGGTTTGCATCTCTTCGAGGGTTTGCATATCTTGCATCTCTTCGAGGGTTTGCATCTCTCCGATGGTTTGCATCTCTCCGAGGGTTTGCATCTCTTCGAGGGTTTGCATCTCTTCGAGTGCTTGCATCTCTTCGAGGGTTTGCATCTCTTCGAGTGCTTGTATCTGTTCTCTTCGAGGGTTTGCATCACTTTGAGGGTTTGCATCTCTTCGAGTGCTTGCATCTCTTCGAGGGTTTGCATCTCTTCGAGTGCTTGCATCTCTTCGAGGGTTTGCATCTCTTCGAGTGCTTGCATCTCTTCGAGGGTTTGCATCTCTTCGAGTGCTTGCATCTCTTCGAGGGTTTGCATCACTTCGAGGGTTTGCATCTCTTCGAGTGCTTGCATCTCTTCGAGTGCTTGCATCTCTTCGAGGGTTTGCATCTCTTCGAGTGCTTGCATCTCTTCGAGGGTTTGCATCACTTCGAGGGTTTGCATCTCTTCGAGGGTTTGCATCTCTTCGAGTGCTTGCATCTCTTCGAGGGTTTGCATCTCTTCGAGTGCTTGCATCTCTTCGAGGGTTTGCATCTCTTCGAGTGCTTGCATCTCTTCGAGGGTTTGCATCTCTTCGAGTGCTTGCATCTCTTCGAGGGTTTGCATCACTTCGAGGGTTTGCATCTCTTCGAGTGCTTGCATCTCTTCGAGTGCTTGCATCTCTTCGAGGGTTTGCATCTCTTCGAGTGCTTGCATCTCTTCGAGGGTTTGCATCACTTCGAGGGTTTGCATCTCTTCGAGGGTTTGCATCTCTCCGAGGGTTTGCATTTCTTCGAGTGCTTGCATCTCTTCGAAGATTTGCATCTCTTCGAGGGTTTGCATCTCCTAGAGGGTTTGCATCTCTTAGAGTGCTTGCATCTCCTCGAGTTCTTGCATCTCTTAGAGTTGTTGCATCTCTTCGATGGGTTGCATCTCTTCGAGGGTGTTACATCTCTTGGAGTGCTTGCATCTGTTCTCTTCGAGGGTTTGCATCTCTTCGAGGGTTTGCATCACTTCAGGGTTTGCATCACTTCGAGGGTTTGCATCTCTTCGAGGTTTTGCATCTCTTCGAGGGTTTGCATCTCTTCGAGGGTTTGCATCTCTTAGAGTGCTTGCATCTCTTAGGGTGCTTGCATCTCTTCGAGTGCTTGCATATGTCCTCTTCGAGGGTTTGCATCTCTTCGATGGTTTGCATCTCTTCGATGGTTTGCAGCTCTTAGAGTGCTTGCATCTCTTAGAGTGCTTGCATCTCTTCGAGTGTTTGCATCTCTTCGAGGGTTTGCATTTCTTCGATGGTTTGCATCTCTTCGATGGTTTTCATCTCTCCGAGGGTTTGCATCTTTTCGAGTGCTTGCATCTCTCCGATGGTTTTCATCTCTCCGAGGGTTTGCATCTCGTCGAGGGTTTGCATCTCTTCGAGTGCTTGCATATCTTCGTGGGTTTGCATCTTCTTCGAGTGCTTGCATCTCTTCGAGGGCTTGCATCTCTCAGAATGTTTGCATCTCTCTTGCCCGTTTTGAATTGATATATATAGTAAACCAAATACAATTAATTGGTCAACCAAACTTAGTGACATATTGCATACAACCGGTTTTTCTGATGTCTGGTTACTTCCTGAATCTGTGTGCATAGACACGTTTATGTCAGTATTCAAACGTCGTCTGCAAGATCAGTACGTGTCACAATGGCGGATTAATATAGACACTTCTTCCCAATTAATAGTATACAAAGAACTTAAACCTGTTTTCGAACGATCTAGCTACTTGCTTTCCTCACATACATTGTTAATAGAGTCGGGAAGACACAGAAACATTGAAAGAAGCCAACGTAAATGTCAATTTTGTCCATTAAACGACATAGAAGATGAATATCATTTCGTATTAATGTGTCCACTCTATGAAACAATTAGAAAAATGTACATACCAAAGTATTTTTCACAACGTCCTAATTTATTTAAATTTATTGGTTTATTAAACTCCGATAAAAAAGTGTTATTGAACAAACTTGCATTATTCTGTATAAAGGTTTTAAGCTTAGAGACCACACATTAAACATATACTAAGCACCCAACATTTTCAAGGTACATGACTGATATACTGTTATTTATAATAATATAAATCTTTGTGTTTATCTAACACCTATATCATATAGCAGAACAAATACACTGCACAATATGTATGTCTGTAAATTTTAAAGTTTCAAAATAATTGCTTATATTTCCAGATATTTAAATATCATGCTTGCTGTAATGTCTGAAATATATATTCCCACATGTACATTTTACTATAAACAGTTTACTACATGTCATGCTGTAACAAGAAAACCATCGTATGTATAATACAACTCTATGTACATGAAATCTGCTCTACTTAAAATTAGCTTCATATAGAGATGCTGAAATAATTCTTATCTGGTATCTCTAAATAACACTCTCACTTTACAAACATTTTGTCTAATTGATTAATCTACATGACCATCATTTGAACACTCTACACATTTATTATTTATGACTATTTTCTATTTTTTTTTCATTGCATGCAATTGTATTATATATTGTTATGATGATGAGCTATACAATGCTTAAGTCAAATAAAATATATGTTCCCCTCTGTAATATTTCAGGACGATTGCAGTATCTGATGAAAATGCTCACGAATTACACACAAGGTACTCGGACGGACCTGACAAAATGATATTCGACTTGAGACAACTAAATTTAGATCAGACATACTAGGAAAGAAGCACCCATGTTTGGCACACTCTCGAACATCATGCCACATGTGCCTACAGTTAAACATGCGTTAGTGGTTACCTCCATTAAGCAGCCAACATGTATTAAGCAGCCAGCTTCCAGATTCCCAATATGTTACTTTATTATACATTTGACCTATATTAAGCAGCTTCCTGTGTTAAGCAGCCACTTTCTCTGATTGCCTGGCCTAACTAAGACAGGTTGTCCTGTGTATACAGGTTGTCCAGATTAAATCGTTGTGTTTTAGCTACATGATATAGTATAGTTTAGTTTAAACTTTATTTATTTTACATCTTACAGTGTATATTAATCACTCTCGTTGGTGCGGATGAAAGGTATAATTATGTGGTCATGGGGATCGAACTATTCGTTACTATTGTTCAGTAACCCTTCATTTATCACTTTTGGTTTCGGTTGCTTTTCTTGACGAAGCCTCCAGATAATACTTTAGTTTAACTTTATTTGAGCTCGATTGCGAAACTTATTTTAATCACTCTCGAGACCTCATTCCTGGTGCAATCCATCGTCACGAGCAAGAGAGAAGAGGTATATGGACATTAAATGCACAATCCACAATAACGGCTCTCGACATTAATCTTCATATTTTTGGAAGATAGTGTATGACTCAATAATTGGTTGGCGTACGCAGTATAGGGGCATCCGTGATGTCGGTGATTCTACCCTGAGCCAGTGCATGCCTGACATGCTGCTCGTAGGGGCTCGCAGGGGCTCCCAGTGTCTTGCTCAACCAATAACAGCTCCAGAGTCACCATTTTACTTAAGCTATTGGTGCGACGTTAAACGCTCAAAACAAAACACACAAAAAACATACACGGTATAAGGCACCGACGACACTAAAGTCTGTCCCACCTAATCTATAAACCTCAGATATGTTTACGTATTTCATTTATTCTTACTAATTTACAATGAAATAATGTCATAAGACCATATTATTTCCAGGGCTGTTTTTCTTTTGTTTGTTGATCAGATGAGTTTTGATAACATTATTCAACTTTGTTTTATTTTCCCCGTTGCCTCCTCTTTATTTGAATAATATTTTATTGCATTATTTCATACAATACATTACATATATACATACAATACTAAGAACAAATCAGAGATTAATATGTAATTATCTGATTGCAGTATACGATACATGTGTTTTGTCGAGGGAAAAAAGCAAATGGGTTGGGCTACAAGTTATAACAACATTACTTGCAGCCCTCCCCGTTGCCTCTAGTGTAAGTTGGCATAGTCCATATTCCTGCGTTAAATTGAACACTGAACAAACAACGTCACACATTGTAACACAGACGACATTTCAAAGTCATTAGTTGACGTTTATGATATACCCCCCCCCCCCACTGCTGGTGGTCAACATTAAAATTGAGCAAGGAGCTGGGTCACACTCCATCCATGTTCAACAACAGGAGCATGACATTGTATCCATACGCCATGACAATCCTAGTATCTCTATCATAGGACGCCTCGCTATTTAAACATAATAGAGGGGTTATCCATCATATGATAGCGATGCAAGGTTTTTAGTGGATTATTCATAAAATTACAAGCTCCTGTGGTTCGGCACCTCCCACCACAGCACATAAATATAAAATAGATTTAGCAGCTTGGAAATTACCGACCGAGAGCCCTCGATAAATGTCCACATGTTGAAATTGCAGATACACATAAGTGTATACCTAATCTGGGTCAGCGTTTGGACAGCGGTAATACTCAGTTCACAGTTGTATAATAAAACTTATGTTGGAGGGATTTGTATTCGTTTCATGTTTGAGGGATGTGTATTCGTTTCATGTTTGAGGGATGTGTATTCGTTTCATGTTGGAGGGATGTGTATTCGTTTCATGTTGGAGGGATGTGTATTCGTTTCATGTTGGAGGGATGTGTAATTGTTTCATGTTGGAGGGATGTGTATTCGTTTCATGTTGGAGGGATGTGTATTCGTTTCATGTTGGAGGGATGTGTAATTGTTTCATGTTGGAGGGATGTGTAATTGTTTCATGTTGGAGGGATGTGTATCCGTTTCATGTTGGAGGGATATGTATTCGTTTCATCTCTGTGAGTATGTGATATTATGGAGACATGTTCATGGGTTAGGGTGGATTTATGGAATATCAAGATACAGAGACTTATGGAATAGAGAGTATTATACAGGGTATTTGTTCCGTGAAATACCATTTGGAGCACTGTGTTCAATAGCATTTTAGTTTCAATAGTAGTGTGAAAGGTTGCTTATATTGTGCGCCAAACAAATATAAAAATATGATTTAAATTAAATATGAATTTTAAATACGCATTTTGTTATAAAATTGGTGTCCAATTTGAAGAAAAGCCATCAGACATTATAATTGTACAACAAAATCCTTAAGGATTGCAAGGTATGTAGTCTGTGATTACAACAGATTGCCCATCATGTCAGAAATAGGTTCTAGGTGCTAAATACCATATTGCTGTAACAGATTCTTAGTGTCAAATTATCAACA
Organism: Archivesica marissinica; assembly: GCA_014843695.1. Classification (NCBI taxonomy): domain Eukaryota; kingdom Metazoa; phylum Mollusca; class Bivalvia; order Venerida; family Vesicomyidae; genus Archivesica; species Archivesica marissinica. The sequence continues at coordinate 22,255,413 of CM026392.1, read as the reverse complement.
CATTATTGTACAAGCCATTAGACAATGCATTACAGTCTGGATAACACTTCAAACAAACATGTTTTGTTTTCACCACATGGTACAAGCAAAGTTGAACACTGGTCAAAATTCTAATATCATCCAGTCATTCTCATTGGATGAAATAACTCAGTATTACTTATAATGCCACCGTTCTATTGGTCAAGGCAGATTCTGAGTAGAAATTATTATTTCCTTAAAAGGTGTGTCCATCCATTATACGACATTCTACAGTCGCCCAAATGCATTTATGCGGTGGCGACTTTAAATAAAACTACATCGTTCGTATACGACATTCTTATACTTTTAGTATGCTGGACAACATTTATTGTGATAAATAAATTAGACCGTTGTGGATTGGAACACATCTTTATTCTTTTATAGGTAAGACATTACTTTATTCTGTCTTCATTTTATTAGGAATGTTTATCTAGATATTACTATTCGTGTTCTTAAAATAATGTAATATACTGATGATTTAAATGATTGTTTCTCAGTTGTAGTTAATGTAAATGTTAAGAATCAACATGACCGTATACAATAAATAATTGTTAAAATTATACAATATATTTCTGTAATACAATACATGAGTCTGCTATACCTAGACTTTGTTTCTCGGTTTACTCTAAACTAGTTAATGTAAATTCTTATACTTTTAGTATTTTGGACAACATTAATTCAGACTTATAATTAAGACTAGAGTATATTGTAGATGAACGTTATTCGGCAGTTAGTAGACTTGTTTAAGCCGAATCCAGAAACAATGGTTAAAATAATACAATCATCACCTGTATATATTGTAATAGGATTTCAATAATACAGGTTATTTTGTGATTTACATGTGAATGAAATACGCTAATACAATATGCTGCAACGCTAAATAGTTCAGTACTATAATGATTATGGCTAAATAATTAGTCAATTATTTCATTTGAATGTTGCAGTATATAAAACAGTACACATTTGGTCAGTGATTGACTATTCCATAACACTTGAATATGTTGCTAAAAATGACATGCATGTATTATTATGTAGCTCAGTACATATTATTGCTTATGTAATGTACATTTTATATTATACGACATTCTTATACTTTTAGTATTTTGGACAACATGTATTGTGATAAATAAATTAGACCGTTGTGGATTGGAACACATCTTTATTCTTTTATAGGGATTAGGGTCAAAACGTAACCAGACCAAAACGTACACAAAACAAAAAAGTCAAAACGTACACAAGTCTCGAGTCAAAACGTAACCACATGAAGTCAACACGTAACCACAATATATTTAATTATCTACCAGATTAATATGACTTTTAAAGAGAACTAATATTTTAAAATGATGTTTTACGTACACAAAACAAAAACGGTCAAAACGTACACAAAACCGGGTCAAAACGTATGTGTGTGTGTTTTACATTTATTTATCGTCGCTACCGGTTGCCCATATGAGCGACGCCTCCTGAAGAGATTAGTAATTTTAGATTGTTGGACGATAGTGCATGATACAGACAGAGACACATTACAGAGTCTCCTCTGTTTCTTTTACGTGCACGGTGTATAGCACTGACACGAGACCTCGGTTTAACGTCCCATCTGAAAGA
>CM026392.1:22228790-22248790 GCA_014843695.1 Archivesica marissinica | reverse complement strand
CAGCTTACAATACACATTCGACTTATATACATGTTGTTTGTGTTCATGCTTTATTAGTTGAAAATCAACTGCTTATCAGATTATTGCAGTGGTTAGCGTGCTCGCTTCTGACCAATGCAACCCGGGTTCGTTCCTCGGACCCGTCCGACCGGGAAGTATGTGAGATGGTACGGTGATCGCCAGATCGGTACTCCGGTTTCCTCCCACACGAATGACCACATTTACGCTTTCATCCGCGCCAACGAGAATGATTAATATAAGTTGTTAAAACTTTCGTCGCAATCATTGTAAAATAAATAAAGCTTAAAAACATGATCAGCACAGTTTTCTCCCCTTTAACTTAGCGCAATATTTTGTTATTAGTACAAGCATTGTTATTTCCCTTACTTGTTATTTTGCAAAAGCATTACAGTGGGAAATACACGAACATACGGTTTGGACACCGTCTTGACCCAGATTCTTATAAACAGGTAAACAAACATAAAAACCGTTCATTATAAAACCACCGGTTTAGCGTATTTTGGCAATATATTGTTTAGCAATATTAAACTGAGACATTTGCATATTCCGTGAACTTAGTTCGTTAATAATCGGATTTCATAAGTAAACTATGCGCTTTAGATTATGGTAAGTACACTTACTTACTGACTTGATTCAAATATTAACGGTAAAAACCTAACGCATGTCCTGGTCGTAGTTCACGGAAACTTACGAAAGCTTTGGCGGAGATTAATGAGTCTCAGTTTAATGTTGCCAAGCAATACTACCTCCGACATATTCTGTTTACTTTGGTATGGTGTTTTATAACTGTATTCTATCCGTATTTATACAACTACTGTGTAAACACGAATTCACGTACTAGTTTCGCCAATAAACCCCTTTCGTCTAACGATGATTTCGGGTAGTAACGTATTCATCCACATACTGGGTACTCCCAGCACACACTACTGAGTATGACAGGGTGGCGCTTGTCGGGGACCGTTGATAAACATCTCATTTGAGACACAGAATGTTGAAAATAACCACATACTAATGTCAAAAACAGTACCGAGTGGTACAGTGGCCAGCCGCTCAGCAAAAATGGTACAGGCTGGGGCTGGACTGAACATAGTATCTTATACTAATCTATCTATCTACCTATTTGACTACCTATCTACCTATTTGACTATCTAGCTATATATCTGTCTGTCTGTCTGTCTGTCTGTCTGTCTGTCTGTCTGTCTGTCTGTCTGTTTGTCTGTCTGTCTGTCTGTCGGTCTGTCTGCTCTAACACTTCCCACTTATGAGCTTTTTTGTTGGTCTGGACATGTTTATGGGCTTAAAAATATTATGAGCTTAAGCCCATAATAAATATTAAAAAGTACCAATAATTAATGCATGTGGGCTTATCTCTTATATTTTTAACTGTTTAAAAAAAACTCATAATATATGGATCTCATCGCTGTCCATCGCTATGGACAAGTTTGTAGGGTTTGCCTCCCTTACACAACGATGGAATTCGCGCCATTTATGTGTGTTGGTTCTCGGCGATGTGCGGGTATAATACCGAAGCCGGGCACCAGAAAAAAACAGAGTCGCCATCTTGGAACCTATCGAGCGTGCTTGTAAGCTAACAGTTCTTCAAGTAAGTAGGATAAATATGATTTTACTTGGAATTTCTTATTGCTTATCAACTGAAAGCAACATTGTGCTTTATTGTTTGACGAACCATGCAGTCTTAAGGTTGATGCAGGACTAATCAGACCTGAATTATTCGAAATACTGAAATGAAATGGTCAGCTCTACTTTCATTTTCCGTTCACACGTTCTTTGTCGCAAATAACGCGCATTTTCGGCATATATCTGAATAATGTGGCGTCCAGTGGTAGAGCGTCGGATTTGGAATCGAACGGTCCCGGGTTCGATACTCGGTCACGCCACGTATGTAGTGTCATTGATGATTGAGCAAGGCACCTCACACACATTGCTTAGTATGTATGTTCCATTAATGTCAAACCCCTTACGGGGACGTAGACATGTTTTCCTGGGCAAGCTTAGCCGACCGAAGTAGTTAACCAGTACTAAGCAATGTGTGTGAGGTGCCTTGCTCAATGACACTACATACGTGTCCTGACCGAGTATTGAACCCGGAACGATCGATTCCAAATCCGACGCTCTACCACGGATGCCACCAGTTGGTTAGTACTGGTTAATCGCTTAGGTCGGCTAAGCCTGCCCCAGGAAAACATGTCTAAGTCCCCGCGAGGGGTTTGATATTAAAAGGAACATACATACATAATTTAATGCTGTTCAATGTTTATTAGTAAAAAAAATAGGACTATTATTAAATGCTTCTTTGTCAACTCATACCCAAGTCGACTGGTACCCATTTTGGTAAACTCATACTCATTTGTATGTAGAGTGGTGGAACCTATGCTTGGCGTAAATCCCACATATAATGACCAGTATAAAATGTTAATTGCACTTGCCGTATATTATTATTTCTTAAGTCTTCTTTCGTTAATGTCAAGTTACAATCCCAGTGCTTGTATCTTTACGAGATGTGTGGTTATTGTCATGTTACAATCCCGGTGCTGGTATCTTTACGAGATGTGTGGTTATTGTCATGTTACAATCCCGGTGCTTGTATCTTTACAAGATGTGTGGTTAATGTCATGTTACAATCCCGGTGCTTGTATCTTTACGAGATGTGTGGTTAATGTCATGTTACAATCCCTGTGCTTGTATCTTTATGAGATGTGTGGTTAATGTCATGTTACAATCCCGGTGCTTGTATCTTTACGAGATGTGTGGTTAATGTCATGTTACAATCCCTGTGCTTGTATCTTTATGAGATGTGTGGTTAATGTCATGTTACAATCCCGGTGCTTGTATCTTTACGAGATGTGTGGTTAATGTCATGTTACAATCCCTGTGCTTGTATCTTTATGAGATGTGTGGTTAATGTCATGTTACAATCCCGGTGCTTGTATCTTTACGAGATGTGTGGTTAATGTCATGTTACAATCCCTGTGCTTGTATCTTTATGAGATGTGTGGTTAATGTCATGTTACAATCCCGGTGCTTGTATCTTTATGAGATGGGTGGTTAATGTCATGTTACAATCCCGGTGCTTGTATCTTTATGAGATGGGTGGTTAATGTCATGTTACAATCCCGGTGCTTGTATCTTTACGAGATGTGTGGTTAATGTCATGTTACAATCCCGGTGCTTGTATCTTTATGAGATGGGTGGTTAATGTCATGTTACAATCCCGGTGCTTGTATCTTTACGAGATGGGTGGTTAATGTCATGTTACAATCCCGGTGCTTGTATCTTTACGAGATGTGTGGTTAATGTCATGTTACAATCCCGGTGCTTGTATCTTTATGAGATGGGTGGTTAATGTCCTGTTACAATCCCGGTGCTTGTATCTTTATGAGATGGGTGGTTAATGTCCTGTTACAATCCCGGTGCTTGTATCTTTACGAGATGTGTGGTTAATGTCCTGTTACAATCCCGGTGCTTGTATCTTTATGAGATGGGTGGTTAATGTCCTGTTACAATCCCGGTGCTTGTATCTTTACGAGATGTGTGGTTAATGTCATGTTACAATCCCGGTGCTTGTATCTTTATGAGATGGGTGGTTAATGTCCTGTTACAATCCCGGTGCTTGTATCTTTATGAGATGGGTGGTTAATGTCCTGTTACAATCCCGGTGCTTGTATCTTTACGAGATGTGTGGTTAATGTCCTGTTACAATCCCGGTGGGTGGTTAATAATGCCATATGTAATGCCAATACTAATTAAGTACAATAAACAATGCGTTTAAGACTCAGTCTCTTCACTGCACTCGTCAATGTTGGACAAATTACTCATAAATGTTGAACTTAGATATGTTGAATATTTAGAAATTTCAGAACGTTTATATTGTAGACATTGTAATGTAACCTGTAAATGTTGGACTCGTAATGTAGCTCATAAATGTTGGACTTGTAACCCATAAATGTTGGACTCGTAATGTACCTCATAAATGTTGGACTAGTAACCCATAAATGTTGGACTCGTAACCCATAAATGTTGGACTCGTAATGTACCTCATAAATTGCTGACTTGTAACCCATAAATGTTGGACTCGTAACCCATAGAGTGGTGGAACCTATGCTCGGCGTATTCCTATCCTCGGCGTAATTTTATGAAAGTTGTGTTCACGACTTAAGAAAAAAATAATATACGGCAAGTGCAGTTAACTTTTTTTATAGGCCATAATATGTAGGATTTACGCCGAGCATAGGTTCCACCATTCTAAATGTTGGACTCGTAATGTGCCTCATAAATTGCTGACTTGTAACCCATAAATGTTAGACTCGTAATGTAGCTCATAAATGTTGGACTCATAACCCATAAATGTTGGACTCGTAACCCATAAATGTTGGACTCGTAATGTACCTCATAAATTGCTGACTTGTAGCCCATAAATGTTGGACTCGTAATGTGCCTCATTAATTGCTGACTTGTAACCGATAAATGTTGGGACTCGTAACCCATAAATGTTGGGACTCGTAACCCATAAATGTTGGACTCGTAACCCATAAATGTTGGACTCTTAATGTAACTCTTAAAAGTTGAAAATGTTCAAAATGAGTTGAAACTATTTCTTAAATTCTTTATAATTTAATATTAATATTTCATTTGAACTATATATCAATATCCATCAACTTAGTTTAGTTTAAACAATATTTTATTTCAATGAATATACATACTATAATGATCACAATAAGAAAATACATGTAGGATTGAGGAGAAAGCATCTTGCTTATATGGCTACCTCTTTCCATCAACTTGCTTATTGCATAAAGCATATACATGCTAAGAGCAAAGCAGAATTATGCATAAATACATACGTACATACATAGTAAATACAGGACATAATGTAGATTTTACAGAAAAGTTATTCAAGTGTAAATGTCTGACTGTTTATTACGTTTGTTGTGTTCCCACCCCCCCCCCAAGCTTACCCTGTAGCCCTGTTTATAATGTACGGCGCCCCCAAGCTTACCATGTAGCCTGGCTATATGTACGGTCCCCCCAAGCTTACCCTGTAGCCCTGGCTATAATGTACGGTCCCCCCAAGCTTACCATGTAGCCCTGGCTATAATGTACGGTCCCCCCAAGCTTACCATGTAGCCCTGGTTATAATGTACGGTCCCCCCAAGCTTACCATGTAGCCCTGGTTATAATGTATGGTCCCCCAAGCTTACTGTAGCCTGCTATAATGTACGGTCCCCCCAAGCTTACCCGTAGCCCTGGTTATAATGTACGGCCCCCCAAGCTTACCCTGTAGCCCTGGCTATAATGTACGGTCCCCCCAAGCTTACCCTGTAGCCCTGGTTATAATGTACGGTCCCCCAAGCTTACCCTGTAGCCCTGATTATAATGTATGGTCCCCCCAAGCTTACCCTGTAGCCCTGGTTATAATGTACGGTAAATATATACATGTAAAAGTCACTTTAAAAAAAATTGGATGCTGAATTCAGGACAGGAATACATTATTCAGTGCTATTCAATCATATTTTTAATGAGTCTTAGAGAATTGGCAGAGTTTACTTTATAAGAACAATACATATTTAGTACAAGTTTATTGTCCTACCCTACGCCACACATTAGTTTGATGCTGCATTTCAAACTTTTAAAAAAAAAATTTATATTTCAGATACCATTATGGATGAGTGGGTTTTTGCCAAATTAAAAGGCACTCCATCTAACATGAGATGGCCAGTGCAAGTCCTGAACATTGAGCCAGGTGGCCTGGTGGAGGTGTTCTGTAAAGCTGACGATGCTGTGTAAGTGTTCTAGATTGTATTTGTTTTAAAACATATTTAATAAATTTGATTATTCATCATGAAAATATTATTTTCCAAATATACATACATACAAATGGTATTATAATGGAAGCTTTAAGCTTATTGTAGTCCTCTCCAATATTGTATCAATTGACTATTAAGACTATCATAAATTATATAGTAATCATTTGTGAAATCTGGGGCATGATTTTAGGAATAGCATAGAATTATTCTGTAATTTAATTACCCCGCACACCCTCCCCTCTTACAATGAAGCCACTAATTTTCAGATTATCTTAAGCTCTCAACAATTTTTAATGTAATGCATGTCCGAACAACAATTTTGTTTTAGAGTAACTGTACATTATGGAGAACTAGAGTCCTTTCCAAGCAAACCTTGGGAAGAAAAGGGATTGAGTAAATATTTTAAATTTAGAATGTTCTTTTGTTGAATATTTGTTCAGAGCCAACATATAAGGATAGTTTGGTAGTAATTTAAAGCTAATTGATTTTTAAGAAAAAAATATTTGAAGTTGAAGAAATAGAAACTGCGAGTTAAAAAACACCATTATCAACATGTCCGGTACATAATATATACATCTCTTTGGGAAGTAAATTTGCATGGGTGTGTACTAGATTACCAAGATATACAAGCTAGATGGCCTTGTGCACAGTAAATGGGCCAAATGCAGAACAAATGCCTGTATAAGCTCAGTTCTCCAAACATATTTGAATAACAAAACATAATTTCTCAAAGTATTTGCTATGTTGTTGGTGTGTCCGAACGTTTCGTGAGATATGTTGTCCCATTTTGAAATTATTTTCTAAAATACTGTTGTACCATATTTCCATTATGTAATTAATTTCATCAAAACATATTAAGAATTAAATACTTGATACATTTTTATAAAGTAAATTAGTCAATAAAAGGAAATAAAGTGTGTTTTGCTACATAGTTTGTATGGTATTTTTTTTAATCAAAATATAAGTCTAATTTTAGATTTGTGCAAAAAATCATGAAATGTTATTTCTTCCCTGAGATACATGAATGTATAATGAAAGATTTTATGTGACATACACGTTGTATCATCATTTCAGTTGGAGTTTTTAAGTTGCATTGTATTAAATAAAAAATAAATACATATACCAAAAACATTCTGTAATGTCCGTCCCCGTAATGTCCGTCCCCACATAATTTACACAATTATTAATCATTTCTATGCTTAAAAGGATAGTTATATTTTATGTTATTATGTTTATTCTTCGTTGGGTACCATTTTAACATAATTATGTAATAGACCCAAGTGATTGTTGAGGTCCTTAACTATCTGCTTATTTTTGTGACCAATAGTGGTATGGAGAGCTAATTTATAATGATTTCGGGATTTTCAGGTTACTGGTCTTTAAGACCACGGAATGAAGTGGTTATGCCGTCATCTTGGACACACGAGGAAAGTACATGAGCAGTAATACAGGGCAACGTCCGGCCTGATAGAAGGTCTGGATATCGCTAAGCTGATGTTGGTGCAAGACGGGAACCTGCAGTGCAGATTTCATGGAAAATCTTTGAACGAAATAGACTTTGAAGATGAATCATTTTTACTATTTATTTGAAATTTCATGTTTTGGCCTGCATAATTCAGTCGAGTCCACTTCCTGGGACCAGCAGCATTAAGCAATAATACAGATATAGTTTCTTGTTCAGGAAACAATGGCAGTCGGTGGTAGTGTCATAGCCTGTAATTGGATCGCAATCATAGCAATCGTTAATAAACCATCAATAAACGTTACAGGGAAACTATTCAGTTGTTTTATTGTGTTTACCCCCGCCCCTGTATATTATGTCCGTTCTGGCGTTCCATACTTAACGTATATCGTTTGCAACTAGTATATATGTAAAATGTATTTATAAATGGTCATACTAACAATTTGCATGTGACATATTCTAACCAATCACTATTGTTGGTCACTATCAGGTCAGCTTTGGAATGGATAATAAATCGCCATTTTGGGCGTATATTTATAATACATTGTAATGACTATATTGGATATATAGCCAGGAAAGAAGTAAATTAAAGTCATCATCCCATATAAATGATTGCGTCGAGTCTTTCACTCAAACCCACCCCCTCGAGATACATATACCCGCTAGGAGGTTTAGAGTCAGGGCAGACAAGGGACCGGCGACAAATGGCGCTCAACCAGTATTGATGACTTGATTACTTTATATGGAATACAATATGCACGTGCGATTAACTTCTCACAGAGGGTTTTGTTCTCTGTTGCCAATGTTGACATACATTGTACATGATTCGGATACCCGGGATATTTCGGAGAATCAACTGATCAATGTTTATAAACAGTGATTATAGACATGCTGGTGCACCAGGAGCTCGATTACGGACTGGATCGACGACATCACGGATGAAGGAACCGGTAGACCTCACGGAACGCTTGCTATACAAGACGAAGACTTCAGGAGAACGTCATGATTGAACACCGTTTGAACAGTTGGATATATTAGTGATTATACTGTGATTAACTTTATTCACTTGTGATTTGACACAACTTGTGCATTCATTTTCTATTGGATGTAAACTATTATGGTTAGTGGATAGTTATTCTTGTGCTTCTGGATTTGATATACATGATGTACAAGGTGTGGTGAGTGATCTATATTTTATTATATATGTCAATTATTTGGTTGCAATTTAACAATGTATGTTTTGCATAGGATTTTTGCAGACTGAAGCAGGTTATTGTTTAATTAGATTGTTCGTCTTTCAGGTGATTTTTCTATTAGTTCTCTTAGTTCACATTCTTCATCACTTGCTTCATGAATAAACTTCTCTCTCTTTACTTCTCTTACTTTATTCGATGGAAAGTTTTCCTTCTTATTAATACTCTCTATGCTGTCGTTGTGTAACCGTCTTCGCATATTTCCTTCACTGCCATATCTCTTTTCACAATCATGAATAGGTGTATTGTCTAGCTCATACTTCTTTGCTTTCTCTTCTAACCATTTCATTTCTCTATACCATTTTTCACTCAGGTGTTCACACTTATCAATTTCTGAACTAGTACGTTTTTTCAATTCCATATATCTCTTTTCTGTGTTTTCTACTTTATCCAGAGTAACATACGAGTCATCACTATTTACATCATCAGAACTACTGTAATTGAGTCCGTGTTCTTTATTCGCTTCTTCCACATCTCTTTCATGTCTATGCATATCACTGTGTGTGTATGTATGCTTTACTAGATTATTTGTTCCATCGTCTCTAGACTCATGTACCGTAATGTCCTTATTTCCTGTTCGCAATTCATATGCGTCATTTTCATTAAACATGTTTGTCTCTTGCAACAACTTCATTTTTTCTTCCATGATTCCCATTTGCTTTTTCATTTCCTGTAATTCATATTCTTTGTCTGACAGCGTAGTATGATAAACTGTTAAATTGAATACTTGTGGAAGTGATATTTATATACAATACAGTGACAGACCTGGGAGGTTAGGAAGTGACAATAATAGTTCAGTAGCTTTGGTTCGTGATATATATAGTATACGCTAGTAACGGAATAGTCATGGCGGAATACTTATCAGAAAAGGAGTTACGGAAAATAAGAAGAGACAGAAGGAGGCAGAACGATGAAGATGAACATAAATATATGGAGAGACAGGTAGAGGAGAAACACAATAAAACAACTGAATATTTTCCCTGTAACGTTTATTGATGGTTTATTAACGATTGCTATGATTGCGATCCAATTACAGGCTATGACAGTAGGTCTAGTTCATGATGCTCATAATCCGATGTTGACTAGTCTGCAGTGAGCACTTTAGACTACTTGACCATGCAGCATCACATATTGGCCCTAGTAGGAGCTCGCTATGGGTTTAATCTGTTTAGTATGGTACATGAACAATTGGTATCTAGAGAATTTATGCATAGTAGTTGATTTAAATGTACACGATATAGAGGATATTTGTGTTTTTTATTGTATTATCACTTTTTATTTCATCGAGTGAGCTGTAAAAGCAATACTTTCATGAGTTGCACAACCATGAATGACAATATCTTTTACAATTCACAAGATGAAATAAAATCGATAATACATTAAAAAATACCATTGTTCTGTTATTATGTGCTTAGCAACGTGTTTCTTGGACATTTCCGTTATAAACATTGCATGAAACATCTTTAATCTGTGCCGTTTGATGTAATACTTCTGGTGTGTTTTTGACGTCGACAGCACTCGGTCTACTTAAAACAAGCTTTAAAAAAATTAATTTCACTGCTCTGGCGGTGAAAATATCAGTAATTTCTAACTAAATCTCTATAATCTATCTAATCTATAATCTATCGACAAGCATATAATAAAACCAAATAACGGTCGAGTGGAGTAACATTTCATATAATTTGTCTCATTAATATCTTTATAAAACAGTTCTGATTTTGATGCACTTCTATATAAATTATTTCTGTCTCTATTAGATATTCTCCGTGTACAAGAGGCAACTGATGGTCCTGTAGTTTCTGCTCAAGCTGTTGATGATGTTCAAACTGCTGTGGACCCTGTACCTGAAGGTGACGGTAGGTGTCTTATCTTGGTGTAATTTGAGTAAATACTGATAAATGTCATTATCACATGGTTGCAGCTTTATGCTCGTGGTCACAGCAGTGTTCTGTCACTTAACCATTTACTGCAAGGTGTTTAGACTGAACAACTAATTTAACAAAATAATAGCCGAACTTACTCGTGTAATGGGGTAGTATATGTTTAGCATGTGCTATAATGGTTATAGTATAGTTAACCGTCTCAGTAGGTAGAGCACAGGATTCGTATTCCTGGGATTGTCAGTTTGATCTCCATGCTGGTCACCTTCTTTGTGTTGATTTAACCAAAGACATGGTGTGCACAATTATTTACCGTACCCCTCGTTGTTTGATGTGGGTAAGTTTGTCAGTTACTTGCAATGAACTGGTTAGTACTGGACGTTGCCAGGAACACATGCTGGGGTAACTGACCGCCATAATTATGTAACTGAAATACTGTTGAGAAATGGCATTAAACACAAACCCAGCCAATCAATCTTCCTGATCGTTTTATGTATATTTTCGTGCTTTTCATTTCAGATTTTCTTGCCAACGACTTCCACAATGATGATGGTGTCGACATTCTGCAGACTCGGAAGAAACAAAAGAGTAAGTTATGTTCTTAAACTCCAATTTGCCAAAATATTCCATGGCTCGTTTCAGAGCTATTTATGTGGCCTGCGGGTCCTGTGTTTGTTCCTTCTACACGTGATTGATAAGCTTAATCAAAAAGGGTTGTGTGCTTCATTCTGTATGGCATACTATTCGTGTGTATCTATGATTGTATTGTATGCTTTATGCCCCTCCCCGTGTATTTATGATTGTATGCTTTATCCTTCCCCGTGTATGTATGCTTTATGCCCCCCCCCCGTGTATCTATGATTGTATTGTATGCTTTATCCTTCCCCGTGTATGTATGCTTTATGCCCCCCCCCCGTGTATCTATGATTGTATTGTATGCTTTATCCTTCCCCGTGTATGTATGCTTTATGCCCCGCCCCGTGTATCTATGATTGTATTGTATGCTTTATGCCCCCCCCCCCACCCGTGTATCTTATGATTGTATGCTTTATCCTCCCCGTGTATCTATGATTGTATTGTATGCTTTATGCCCCCCCCCCTCCGTGTATCTATGATTGTATGCTTTATCTCCCCATGTATCTATGATTGTATGCTTTATGCCCCCCCCCGTGTATCTATGATTGTATGCTTTATGCCCCCACTCCCCATGTATCTATGATTGTATGCTTTATGCCCCCACCCCCCGTGTATCTATGAGTGTATGCTTTATCCCCACCCCCCGTGTATCTATGATTGTATGCTTTATCCCCCACCCCCCGTGTATCTATGATTGTATGCTTTATCCCCCACCCCGTGTATCTATGATTGTATGCTTTATCCCCACCCCCCGTGTATCTATGATTGTATGCTTTATCCCCCACCCCCCGTGTATCTATGATTGTATGCTTTATCCCCCACCCCCCGTGTATCTATGATTGTATGCTTTATCCCCCACCCCCCGTGTATCTATGATTGTATGCTTTATCCCCCCCCCGTGTATCTATGATTGTATGCATTATCCCCCACCCCCCGTGTATCTATGATTGTATTGTATGCTTTATGCCCCCCTCCGTGTATCTATGATTGTATGCTTTATGCCCCCACTCCCCATGTATCTATGATTGTATGCTTTATGCCCCCACCCCCGTGTATCTATGATTGTATGCTTTATCCCCCACCCCCCGTGTATCTATGATTGTATGCTGTATCACCCACCCCCGTGTATCTATGATTGTATGCTTTATCCCCCACCCCCGTGTATCTATGAGTGTATGCTTTATCCCCCACCCCCGTGTATCTATGATTGTATGTTTGATCCCCCAACCCGTGTATCTATGATAGTATGCTTTATCCCCCACCCCGTGTATCTATGATTGTATGCTTTATCCCTCACCCCCCGTGTATCTATGATTGTATGCTTTATCCCCACCCCCGTGTATCTATGATTGTATGCTTTATCCTCCCCCGTGTATCTATGATTGTATGCTTTATCCCCCACCCCCCGTGTATCTATGATTGTATTGTATGCTTTATGCACACGGGTAACATGGTCAGAGGAAGAGGAGAGGGAGCTTCGGATATATTTCCCTGATTATTTCACTAAAACCACGACTAGAACATGCCCCACTCGGACGGAGTGCTTCGAGGCAATAGCAAGAAGTCGCGAGTGTGGTGGAACCCTACATAGCATGACTGCTTTAGAGCAATGTAGCTTGAACATCGCATCTATGATTGGTCATGTTTTACACAAAACAAGGTAGAAATACACAAACGTTTGGACTGAGTTAGGCTACATGGCATTGCCATAGAGATCCTTGGACCAGTACCAATCATTTTGAAGGAATCGTTTCATATTGTGCTGTTCTACATCACATGGATATTTCAGTGTAAGGACGACTAATAAAGAAATGAGAGCACTTTTCCGCAAACTTTAATCTAACACTTGTAGCATTGCTGTGTGAATAGCAAACAGCAAAGAGCCTGATTTAACGAGCATTGAGTCTGCTGATCTGGCTCTATGCTGGTTGCAAATGTCTTTAAATCTTATAATTCAGAATAAAGGATGCTCATTTTAACCTTTTATTTGTGTTGCGCAACGACCTTTTGTTAGATTTGTCTGTTTTAAAAATGCAATGATTAAACATACACAGTTAATAACTATTAAACAGAACCACCCGGTCAGTATTAAACAGTGATAGTAGTTTTAGTTTTCTTTCTTCAGTCGAAACTCTTGTTATCTAAACACACTGCCATATCTGTTTATAGTAAAATATTGTGATTGATAAATAAATTAAAATAATGAAACAAGCCATATTTATTTACTTTATTTTGAGTGCGGGCTTAGAACAGGTACAAACGACAAATATTCCAGATACATTTGCCTTTGCAGTGTTGGACACTCGTTTCAATATGTTCCGGCCAACTTGGCCTGTACTTGAGAAAAGGTACCGGCCAAGATGAAATTGTACAGGCCAATTTTTGGCCTGTACTTAAGAATTAATTCCGGCCAAAAATAAATGGTACAGGCCAGTGAATGTGGTTCTGTCCGGCTTTGCCACCGGATGCATGTGCCGCAGGCAATTGCAATGCTAGGGGGGTCCGGGAGCATGCCCCCCCCCCCACGACATTTGTTTTAAGTAGACACAACTATTTGATATTTTGTTAATTCGATGAGAAAAAGCGCCTAACATGGCGAAGATACTGTGTGTCCTGGTTCAGGCGAGTATGAACTTCAACAAACTAGCCAAGGGCTATCAAATAAGACATCGTACCATCTCACATACTATGAGATGAGATCGTACGATGGTCGCCAGATCGGACAGGTGGGTTTCCTCCCACATGAATGACCACATATACGCTTACATCCGAGCCAACGAGAGTGATTAATATAAGTTGTTCAAACTTGCTTTGCAATCTTTGTAAAATAAATAAATTATAAAAATTAAAAAAAAAAAAATAAGACATCTCGCCACGATGTCGAGTGCATAGTAAAAGTTTCTCGCCAGTCTAAAAACGTTATCGCCATGGCGAGTTGGCGAGTGCGAGTGTCGAACGCTGCTTTAAAACATGTGATGCTAATAAGTGCTGAGCACAACAAACGTCTATAAACAGCATAGAGCCCGATAAGCCGGCACAGAACAATCAGCTGATCAGGCTCTATGCTGTTTGCTATTTGGATAATAATCCCAAAAGCACTGCCGAAGAGCAATCAAGCTGTTCTGGCTCTATGTTGTCACAATTTATTCACTGCTTTAAGGATTAAGATATTGATGGCAAACCACTGGTAATAATTTCACTTTTACTAATTAACCCTTAAAGTGCTTAAAACGACAAAAGTCACTTGTGCAAACAGCATAAAGCCAGATTGGCCAGCTAGTACCTCGCAGTGCTGATCAGGCTCTATGCTGTTTGCTATTTGGATAATGACCCCAAAAAGACTGGGCCGAATAGCAAGCAACATAGAGTCTGATCTGAAGGCGAGTAGTTGCTCACCAGCTGATCTGGCTCTATATTTTTTGCACAAGGGATCACAATTTATTCAGCGGTTTAAGGGTTAATACAATTTCGTCATACACTGAAAACAACTGATATCCTCAACACTTCTAAGTATATGCAGTTGCAGAAAAGTCGTACTCTAGTTGCAAATATTTATTCAGTTAATTGATGAAAGATTTGGTAGTGAAACAGCCTAAATGTCAACATCATCCACGGAAATTGACCCGTTTGACTTATTGCAGAGCAGTAGTTGATGTTATTCTTGAAAAGGTTACAACGGTATTTTTAGCAGTACAATATACAAGGAAAGCTATGCATTACAAATGAAATAAACGGTCACATGTATTGTGTGGACATTTAATTCATACTTTATGAGGCAAGTGGTCCATGTATTGTGTGGACATTAATTGGTCCATGTATTGTTGTATGAGGCACACAGTCTTAGGCATTATGTGAATGTAATCATGTTCCAAGTATTGTTGGTGCAGGCATTATGTGAACGTAATCATGTTCCAAGTATTGTTGGTGCAGGCATTATGTGAACGTAATCATGTTCCAAGTATTGTTGGTGCAGGCATTATGTGAACGTAATCATGTTCAAGTATTGTTGGTGCAGGCATTATGTGAACGTAATCATGTTCAAGTATTGTTGGTGCAGGCATTATGTGAACGTAATCATGTTCAAGTATTGTTGGTGCAGGCATTATGTGAACGTAATCATGTTCCAAGTATTGTTGGTGCAGGCATTATGTGAACGTAATCATGTTCCAAGTATTGTTGGTGCAGGCATTATGTGAACGTAATCATGTTCCAAGTATTGTTGGTGCAGGCATTATGTGAACGTAATCATGTTCAAGTATTGTTGGTGCAGGCATTATGTGAACGTAATCATGTTCCAAGTATTGTTGGTGCAGGCATTATGTGAACGTAATCATGTTCCAAGTATTGTTGGTGCAGGCATTATGTGAACGTAATCATGTTCCAAGTATTGTTGGTGCAGGCATTATGTGAACGTAATCATGTTCCAAGTATTGTTGGTGCAGGCATTATGTGAACGTAATCATGTTCCAAGTATTGTTGGTGCAGGCATTATGTGAACGTAATCATGTTCCAAGTATTGTTGGTGCAGGCATTATGTGAACGTAATCATGTTCCAAGTATTGTTGGTGCAGGCATTATGTGAACGTAATCATGTTCCAAGTATTGTTGGTGCAGGCATTATGTGAACGTAATCATGTTCAAGTATTATTGGTGCATATAATAAATTTAAAGTCCAATGAAGTATGTGTTCAGTGTTACTATATTACTGTAGATTGTGACATAGGACACTAACCTACTTATAAAGAGATCGATGTTATAATAGAGATGTTTGTTTTGCATTCCAGCTTACCTACGTTCTTTATTATAAGGTTCATAATAATATGTGAAAGATTATAAGTTATCAATTTGATAACTAACTCGTAAAACATAGACTAGAAAAGCTCGCAACATTTAGACACTTTAAAAGCTATAAATAGAAAAGCTCGCAACATTTAGACGCTTTAAAAGCCCATAGATACTAATTTTCAGCAATTTTTATGTAAGCTCACAAGTTTGAACAGAAATAAAGCTCATAATAAAAAAGCCCATAACTGTTCAATGTTGGTATGTCCGTCCGTCCGTCCGTCCGTCCGTCCGTCCGTCCGTCCGTCCGTCCGTCCGTCCGTCCGTCCGTCCGTCCATCCATCCATCCATCTATGTATCTTTCTATCTATTTGACTATCTATTTATCTATCTATCTTTAATGTCGAACCCCTTGCGGGGATGTAGACATGCTACGCGTCAAAAACCGCAAAGAAGTTAAAAGTATGAATAGTTAAAAGCATAATTTAAGAATGTAATGGAAATAAGTTGTGGTAAAAGTTTAAAAGCAACTGAGCAGAACAAATAGGGACTGGCATGGTCAATATGGCAAACTGTCGTATGGAATTGCTCTGTGGTAGGGAGATGGACAATGTCAGGAGGGAGATGGTTCCAATGGTAGAATGTTCTTGGAAAAAAGGAAAACTTGTAGTAGTCTGTAGTTGTTGTAATTAACCTATAGCTTATGAAATGGCAATGGCGAACATGACGGGAGAGGGGAACTAGGTAATTTTCAATGGGAATAGCAACAAGATCATTATGAATTTTATACAGAACGGATAACCTATAGTCAATACGCCGTTGATCTAGTCTGCGTAGATTTAGGGAATGTAGCATGTCTGTAACACTAGAGGTACGATAGAAGTCAGCCATTATCCAACGGGCTGCTCTTCGCTGGACACATTCATATGGTATATCAATGTTTGGGCATGGGGCAACCAGATCTCGGAGCCATATTCAAGCTGGAGTCTCACTAGTGTCTGGTAAGTCATGGACTTAAGGGGTTCGGATTTGACCTGGAGGTTTCTACGTAGGAATCCTAATGTTTGGTTTGCTTTCTTAGTTGACCTTTTTATGTGAGTGTCCCATGACAGGTTATTTGATATATCCACGCCAAAATATTTGGCTGAGGTGACCGACTCAAGTAGGACTCCATGAAGTTCATATTGACTGGGAATAGGATGTTTCCTTCTGGTGACATGGATAACTTGACATTTGGAGGGGTTAAGTTCCATGTCCCACTCCAACTCCCACTCTTCTAATCTCTTATGATCGTTTGGGCGTGTGACCAATTCATTTGCAGATGATAGATATACTGCAGTATCATCTGCAAAGATACGGACTTTGGAACTGATGTTTTGTGGGAGGTCGTTTATATAGGATAGGAAAAGCAGGGGTCCAAGTAGGGATCCCTGTGGGACTCCAGAGGAATGGAATCTGAACTAATACCATTAAGGACAACTGACTGGAGTCTATTATCTAGAAAACTCTTAATCCACCTTAGAGTTTGACCTCTGATTCCATATTCATGCATTTTAGTAGTACTATCTCGTGATTGACCTTATGCGAAGCCTTACTGAAGTCTAATCGGACGAGATCTACCTGATGCGTATTGTAGACAGAGGTAACCAAGTCATTGATTAGTATTACTAATTTGGACACTCTACCACTGTACCACTGGACAATGGACAATATACTAAGTAATTCTCTGAACCATATAACCTATATACATTCATAGGAACAGATATTGCGTTTAACTACTGGTAAATTTCAAGATTATGTGACACGTGTGTGTCATTCTTATACGAGTAATGCACATTTGCGTTTGTTTACCTGTTAGTCTCGTTTTGGCGAAAGTAGGTCAAAACGGTGCGCACTATATAATAATCCAAAGCGTGTTTCCGTGTATTAGTCCTGTTCTCAATTAAGGAATGAATCGAGGGTTAATAGTTTCCATCGTGATATGAACTACATTGGGCGTGGTTAAAGTGTATGGAGGCCGAATACTGCATAGCATTAGTTGGTAGCCTTCATACGAACATATATACAACCAGGGAACATACGTTCATCGAAGGAAATGCAATAGCGATGTAAATATGGTAATTATCTTCTGTATTTATCAACTGGTGCTTTTTATTTTGATATAGTAGTTTAGTTTGTACACATTTATTTTAGCTCGATTGCGAAACAAGTTCTTACAACTTATATTAATCACTCTCGAGACCTCATTCCTGACGGAATACATCGCCACGAGGGAGAGAGAAGAGGCAACGTGGAATGTAAATGCATTGCCTAAGGGCACACTCGTAATGGCTCCAGTGGGACTCGAACTCCGGACCTTTCGCACCTGAAGCGAACGCCCATCCACTGCGCTATCACGACTTCCACAAACCGATTTATGAGTATGCAGTGTATATTACTAGTTTTGCATTGATCTATAAATGTTTTTATCACACGACTTTGTTTGGATTCAGTATAATAAGCAGTGACATAAATTATTATATGTCCACACGTTTAATAACACTTGGCAGAATTATGATTGGTCGCGGCATGGTTTTGACAGCTTGCAATACACATTCGACGTATATACATGTTGTTTGTGTTCATGCTTTATTAGTTGAAAATCAACTGCTTAGATCAATAAAGTACTAAATATGCACTAGCGAATTCGATTATTTGCGTGAAGTTATTTGAATATCATGGACTATTTACTACGGTGTACGGATGCAGTTTAATGCAA
Organism: Archivesica marissinica; assembly: GCA_014843695.1. Lineage (NCBI taxonomy): Eukaryota > Metazoa > Mollusca > Bivalvia > Venerida > Vesicomyidae > Archivesica > Archivesica marissinica. The sequence goes on along the minus strand of CM026392.1, from coordinate 22,230,173 downwards.
AACGGCTCAACAACATATGGTTCTTGTAACTGTGATATAAATGTAATTAAAACGATCTTACACTCGTGGCGATTTCATACCATATTTTATGAAACGAATTGGGCTATTAAGCTCCCCTATATAAGCTATAAATATAGATTTCAAAAACCAAATAATCAGGTTGTCCGATTATCGCAGTGGTTAGCGTGCTCGCTTCTGACCAATGCAACCCGGGTTCGTTCCTCGGATCCGTCCGACCGGGAGGTATGTGCGATGGTACGGTGATCGCCAGATCGGTACTCCGGTTTCCTCCCACACGAATGACCACATTTACGCTTTCATCCGCGCTAACGAGAATGATTAATATAAGTTGTTAAAACTTTCCTCGCAATCGTTGTAAAATAAATAAAGCTTAAAAAACATGATAAGCACAGTTTTCTCCCCTTTAACTTAGCGCAATATTTTGTTATTAGTACAAGCATTATTATTGTAATACATAATAATACTAATAGGAACAGCATCAAATCGCATTCTGTAGACAATACTGACCCAAGTGAAGGCGTGGCCACTACCAACCTGCATGATATCAACATCGAAGATGGAGCCTGCGCACCAAAGGAATACACAAGTCCAATATGCGATGAAACTGCAGGGGAATACACAGTCGAATGCGGGGAATGCAGTGAATGGTACCACTTTGGTTGTGTTAATGTGAATGGAGAGGTGGTCACGAAGTTATCTGGTGTCGACTTTGTATGCAGTCTATGTAATGACAATCTCCTCTATAATATAGACAGTTCCAATACTGATCAGGACTGTAGTAATTCATGCAATTTTACTGGCCTACAGGCAAACGTAGTATCGTCTCAGCTACTCACCACTGATTCAATGGACTCCATACCGCAATCACCCACTACTAGCTGTATCTCACCAGTCGGCGCCAACTCTCAGAGGCCCGTATCTGTAATAGACGAACCAAACACGCAGTGTAAAGTGAGACACACTTCTGAAACGAACTTGCCTAGCAGCAGCATGACCAGTACCGCTGCCACAACATCTAATGCACACACTCAGGGAAACGACAGTCGATTATTATCAGCAAAGACACGAAAAACACAAGCGAAAACCAAATCAAGTCATGATTATGCAGAAAAGACCTACATCATGCAACTATAGAAAGTGAAATAGCCCATCTGAAATCAACTCTTAACTTATCAAAGAAAGTAGAGGAACTTAGAAGAAGGACTGAAGCGCGTACTGTCTGCGCCGAATCTGAAACCCTGCTGCCACCAAGCTTACATGCACAATCTACGTCTACCGACCACCCACATGGACAATACGCTAATACTTCTTCATGTACCAGCAATAATATGCCATCCAACCACAGCTGCTGCCAATCTACTG
>CM026392.1:22205401-22227790 GCA_014843695.1 Archivesica marissinica | reverse complement strand
AATAATACCATTCAATAATACCATTCAATAATACCATTCAATAATACCATTCAATAATACAAGTCATTAATACCATTCAATAATACCATTCAATAATACCATTCATTAATACCATTCAATAATACAATTCAATAATGCCATTCAATAATACCATTCAATAATACAATTCAATAATACCATTCATACTTATTCAAATAACAAATCATTTGATTCAACGGGTTTGGTTTTTAGTGAATACATGGTACGTCAGTTCAATCGGTTTTTGTAGAAGTCGCTGATTTGTGTGGCGTCCGTGATCCAGTGGTAGAGCGTCGGATTTGGAATCGAACGGTCCCGGGTTCGATACTCGGTCAGGCCACGTATGTAGTGTCATTGAGCAAGGCACCTCACACACATTGCTTAGTACTGGTTAATCGCTTAGGTCGGCTACGCCGTCCCAGGAAAACATGTATAAGTCCCCGCGAGGGGTTTGACAGTAAAGGAACATACATACATACATACGATTCTTGTTTGTTTGGTTGCAGTGGCAACATGCGTTTCAGTAGCATGTGAAAAAGAACATTCAGTTGTTAAATAAATTATTTGTAAATCTTGTTGTGTTATTAGCGGTTTGTTTATTTGAAATGTTTAATACGAATTCAAACATACCGTCCTGGCATTTCAAGTGTATTCACTGGCTCACTCTCAAGTCAAGTCAAATATCTTTTATTCTCTCATTTCATGACATACATGAATATATGAGGTATTACAATCAATACAATACACGAGGCTCATAGTATTACTAAGTTAAACATAAGTATACACATATAACAATTATAAACCTTTGCATGACTATAGTTCAGTGTAGCTAGCTAATCATGCCGGAGCGTCAACATTTGACACTACTATATAGTGTGTGTCTCCCTGTCCCCTTCTTAACGTTTTAAGGGATAAAAACTGAACGGTGATAATTTCGTATTCGATTTCAGAGAATGTACGATCGCTTTCATGTTTATACAATATTTTATTCAATGCAATACAATCGTTTATTAAAGCATAAAACATAATGCAATGTGTAATGCCAAATACATAATGAGTACAACATAAACAATTTGCATAATTATTATCAAAAGAGCATACGTACTATGGAACATAAATTACATGTTTTCTGTAGTACAGATTTCGTATACAAAGTAAATACATCTTGACAAATTATTAACAACGTTTCTTGAAGTAGAAGAAATTAAGTATTTAAGTGTGTGCCAATTTCAATTTCAAAAGTACTGTTTAAAATATGTCTTTCTTAAATCTTTATAATTAGGACAAACTAGTAAAAAGTTGTATTCGCTTTCAACAGCGTACAGTGTGCATGATTTACAAAGTATTTGCTCTCTATGTGTTCTATCATATTTACCCGATTCAATATTTTATTCAATATATGCTTGCAAGGAAGGACAAGAACGCGGTTGGATAGAAGCTTACAAAACTTCATTGAACGATGCTGTTAAAGTGGTAAGCAGTCGAGATAGAAATTATACAGAGACGCATAGAGACGAAATAAACGCCTTCAACAGACAAACCTGCCTGTTAAATTGTAGCGGCAATGGCAATTGCACCGATGAAGGTATGTCATATAAATTCCTAATAACATAATTATTTTCCCGAAGCTAGTACATAATAGTTTAGTTTAATCATATTGTATATTTAAGGAATGAATCGCGTGTTAATAGTTTCCATCGGGGTATGAACTACATTGGGTGTGGCTAAAGTGTGTGGAGGCCGAGGCCGAAGGCATCCACGCTAACGTTACGCACGCCCAATGTAGTTCATACCCAGATGGAAACTATTAACTCGCGATTAATTACTTATATTTACATTAATTATTCTATTCAATGAGACAAAGAACAAATATCACACTTTCCAATTAATAGTTATTTAGTCCAAGTTGTGACTTACCGTGTTGCGACGACGAAGTGTGTCAAGTGATACTACAATGAATTTTAAATAAAAGAGTTCATATTTTCTAGAGGAAAAAGACACAGACAGACAGACAAGTATGCTCCGATGCCATCGCCCCACCCACACTACTATTGTTACCAGAGTAAATCACATAGTGACTCGTGAAGCTTAATATGTAATATGTGTATCAGCATTGTTACTGTTTAAATCTTTCAGTTTCAGTTACAAATAGTTGGACATGATTGAAAATAGATCCATTTTGATCATCGGTTAGGTTTTCATAACCAAACAGTAATTTGTATGTACTCATAGGATGGACAAATCGCGTAATTGTAAAATGTTTCTCCGCTGGACAATGAAACGAGTACATTTAAAAAATAACAAAGATAAATAATGAATGAACGCCTTTATGAATGAGGGCATTTTTTTTATATTTTAGCAGATGTTAGAAATATGAAAATACTATAACCATTTATAGGTATCTGTGACTGCATCAAGAGTTATTTTGGACCTAACTGTGAGAATCCTAGAACAAATGGACCGGTGATTGATGACATGGAAGGCAATGGAATATGTGATACACGCTACGGCAGCGAGTGTAGTTGTATAGAAGTGCAAACAAATAGTCTCTATGAGGAGTTCAAGTGCAAAGCGATTCGGAAGCGGGTATTTTAATTAGTAGCTTAACCCTTTCCCTCATAGAAGCAACTCTTGAAGCCATTACCAATACGACATACCTTGACAATGTAGTAGCCAAACCAATGTTCATAATAAAGGCCAGAATATCATATAGTTCCAGTAATATATATGGCGGTGAGATAGATATGGCGACTACTTATCCACTGCATGATAGCTAAATGGCTGTCGTTTGTATGGAGATATAATAGTATATTAACCTAAATCTCTATGAAGGAAAGGGTTAAGATAAGATACATTTTATTTTGAGTCGGCAATATAGCAACAGTACAACACAAGCTCTGGGTGAGCTTTTGAACCGACTATATGACATAAAATAATGGTAACATCTATACAATTTGAATGATGATTATCACTGATAATAGTATGCATATTTATTATTAATTTGTTTCTAAGATAAATGCTGAAAAATGTAACTAAGTTATGTAGGTAAGACAAATGTGCTTGTTTTTTATATACTTTATTTATTTTACAACGATTGTGAAGCAAGTTTGAACAACTTATATTAATCACTCTCGATGGCTCGGATGTAAGCGTATATGTGGTCATTCATGTGGGAGGAAACCGGAGTATCCGGAGAAAACCCACCTGTCCGATCTGGCGACCATCGTACCATCTCACATACTTCCCTGTCCGAGGATCGAACCCGGGTCGCATTGGTGAGAAGCGAGCCCGCTAACCACTGCGTTAATCGGACAAAATGCGCTAAATGTGCTTGTTAGCGATACAGAATATTAACCTAGTAAATCAATGACTTGATTGGTAATACTAATATAAGTATATATGTATTATATAATTATGTAACTGGTATTAACCACATTACGATAGAGGGTGTCCGATATTTGGACACTGCAAGTTTACTACAAGTTGCCAGTTGACATTATAAAATGCTTCTGGTACCAAGATATGGCGATGGTATCATATTACACCCTTGTAATAGGAACCGAAATAATAATTACAAAGTGTGTGTGTGTATGTTTTACGTTTATTTATCGTCGCTACCGGTTATCCATATGAGCGACGCCTCCTGAAGAGATTAATCATTTTAGAGTTTGGAGGATAGTGCAATGATACAGAAATAGACCTATTCCAGAGTCTCCTCTTGTTCTTTTACGTGCACGGTGAACATCACCGACATGATACCTCTGAAAACTGTTTATTTTATTAGGTTCAGACGAGGATCGAACCTGCGATCCCTGGATTACCAGTCCAGCGTGTTACCACTGGACTACAGGTCCGTCTGTGAGCTAACAAAATAACATTTATTCATTCATAGGATTATATTGAGTCATGTTAGAATATAATTAATATATGTATTGCCGTTGTTTATTGGCGAATAAACAAAGTTAGACTTTAGATAGTCGTTCTGGTGCATAGAAATTAAACACTTAGTCAGCACCTAATTAATGCTCGTCATTTGTACCATGTGTATTGGCTTATGCATTTACAGAAAACGATATACGGTTCAACTGAAGACATAGGAACAGAGATCATACAGGGATATTACAGAAACATTTTCGCTGGTGAGTGCTGTTTCAGCAATGGCAGACATAAACGTTCGTTAGATAACAACACAGACAATGATACCATGAACTACGAGTATGAAGTGTCCCTAAGCAACAACGGTGTAGACTTTGGTCCAGTTGTTACGTTGTACATGTTCGACTCCCAGTGCCAGAATGCGACAACTGACAGCAACATGAGTGTTGTCATAGAAATGAAGGTAAATGAAGTTGAATTACATAGTAGGCCTACAGAACTCTCCTGTTTATATATTTTGATAGATTGTTGCTTCAAGGTGATATTCTTGTCATTTACCTAGTGTATTTATCTCTTATTGTGTACCCTCTTGCTATGCCGTACGCATACTTTATTTGGCCTGCAAGGATTCTGACATGTAGGAATTAACCATGCAAGCTATTGGCCTACGTTGTTAATTCCGTCACTCAGAACGACTAACCGTGGTTTATTGGACTATAATTAGCACAAATACACATATTATTTCGATTCTAACATGACCAAAATATTTAAACAGCGCAAGAAGGAATGACGTCACAAACATAGAAATGCTAGTAAAATGACGTAACGTTTGACATCACGCGCTAAACCATATTTTATTTCATATTTAGGACGTTAAATTCCTTCTTTGCGTATAATTATGTCATAGGGTCAAATACGTTAAATCTATTGGTGTATGGATAAACTCCAGTATCAGATATGAATCAATCATGTTTTAAACAATTCCAGAATGTTTTAATGTGTTCATTTAAGAAATAATAAGTATCAACCTTGGTATATCGCAGATTAACTCGAGTTTGAAATCCTTATGCGTAGAAATATATCACGAAGGCCAAAGGCCTGAGAGGCCTGAGTGATATATTTCTACGCATAAGAACGACACACGAGGGTTATTCTGCGATATACCACGGTTGATACTTATTATTTCGATTCTAACACGACTTACTTCTAATAATTTTAAAGGAGTATTTTCTTCAAACGCCGCTGCATTTGCCTTTCGAAATTTCCTCCCGCGTAAAGGGTGATGACGTTATATTTTTATGGAAGATATCAATCTAGTGCATAAATGAACAAAAGTTGTAACTGATCAATAATTTTATTTATTTTGTCAAATAAAACTGTACAGAATAGTAACTGAAACGTTACTTAACAGAAAAACAAGACGGACAAGAGAGTATCTGATTCTAAGAATAGCTCACTTCCGTGAATTCTCACGGTATTTTTTACAAATTATTTCACATACTTACAGATGTTCAAAATGTATGCACACATGACATGTGGTCTGTCATATGCATTATATATCTGGCATTCGCCAGGTTTGGTGTAACATGTAGTGGTGAAACTCAGTGGCATGTATGTACCGAATTTAAGTAAATGTTTAAGATTATTCAATTGTTTTAGAATCACATTGTCGAGTGCTGAATAATTGCGTGTGAGGAAGATGAAATGCCCAAGGTCACTGTATATGTCCAGATATATGTCCATGCATGAACGGGGCGGGGCACACATGGGTCTTTTTCCGACAATAATAGCTGGAGAGTCGCCATGTGATCTTAGTGTAGGGTGCGACGTTAAATGTCAAACACAAATTAAACAAAATTATTTATTTTGGGGTTTAAAGTCGAACCAACAGCTTAGGATGGTATGGCTATTATTGATGAAGGAAGATCCCGTGTGCCCTTCCAGCAGCATTGAGAGCTTCCCCCAGCGGGGTTCGAACATACATCGGTTAGGGGTATATGATATTTGATGTCAAATTGTGTATCATGACAATCCATGTTAGCGTGCACAAATCATATGTGGCTACATCGCAGGTCAAAGTAAGACATACTATATGAATGGCAAGGTTATGTGTCACCATCTTTATATTACATGAGTTGACAACCGTGTATTTCTATAGATGATTTGGAAGTCGTGATAGCGCAGTGGATGCGCATTCGCTTCAGGTGCGAAAGGTCCGGAGTTCGAGCCCCGCTGGAGCAGTTACGATTGTGCCCTTAGGCAAGGCATTTAAATTCCACGTTGCCTCTTCTCTCTCCCTCGTGGCGATGAATTCCATCAGGAATGAGGTCTCGAGAGTGATTAATATAAGTTGACATAACTTGTTTCGCAATCGAGCTAAATTAAATTTGTATAAACTATAGATGATTGTATTTTAAATTATAAAGTTGTCCTTGTTGTATCACATCACATGTTGTAGCAACATTTTAATTCCTCCTTAAGCATTACATGCATGTATATACAGGAATATTGTGTCTTCTTTTTACAGAATAGCACGTGTATAATAGGTGGTACGTGCTTTGCGGAATTCGAAACTCATTTAACCGACTTTTGTAGCAAGTGTAGACCAGCCATCAGCCAGTTTAGCTTGACATATGGTGAGAGTAGTTATGGTGACATTTGTATTGTGGAACTTTTCTCATATATGCCGGTTCTTGTAGTTATTAGTAGTTTAATCGTAGTATTGAGAACCTTGTCATTTGTTTGCGTGACGTATCGTATTCCCATTTACACATTACTGTTACTGGTTCGAATCCCACTTTGTGTCTCGAATTACTGTATGTGAGGAAGTTATGCAGAAGGTCGGTGGAGGGGCAGTCGGGATCTCCTCCACCAATGACGTATGAAGAGTCACCATATGACCTAAGCTAAATCCCCTAAAACAAACGAAACACAAATATACCTTGCCTCTACTCTTTCCGTCGTGGTTTCCACCAGGAAGGATGCATGTATCATGAGCTATTACACTAATGTTGTTCGCAATCGAGCTAGAATAATTGTGTTTGTTTATTTGTTTGTTTATGGGGTTAAAGTTGCACCAACAGCTAATGTCATATAGCGACTCTCCAGCTAGTGGAGGTAGACACATGTGCCCCTCTGAGCAATGTTTCAGACAACACGGGTCACGTGAAACACGACACTCCTACATGGATTCGAACCTACAGCCTTGAGATGCAAGCAATTTGAGGTTAACCACTAGGCCACAGTGTCGTTGCCTGGGAAGCCGTTACGAGTGTGCCCTTATGCAAGGCATTTAAATTCCACGTTGCCTCTTCTCTCTACCTCGTGGCGATGGATTCCATCAAGAATGATGTATCGAGAGTGATTAATATAAGTTGTAAGAACTTGTATTGCAAACGAGCAAAAATAAATTTGTATAACATATATGATCAGATAATATTGCATTGCTCTACATACATGTATATAACAATCACAATCGTTGTACAAATAGGAATTTAGCAAATGGGTTGGGCAACATATATAACAATGATAAACATGTCCATGACTCTGGCTCAGTGTAGAATAGTATATCTCAACAGCATATGCAGCTAGTTAGCTAGTGCATCTATAAGATGCTCGCCCACATGGTTCGGCGAGGATAAATAATCGTACTACTACAAGTTAGATAGCTAAAGTTAAGTGTCGTGTATTGTTGTAATTTCTCTTCAATTGTAACATTTGTAGACTGTCCAGATTCGCACAATAACCTGAACGTAGTGGCCATCATAGCAGTGTGTATTACGAGTGGAATGCTAGCAATTGCTCTTATCTTCATTGTGATGGTTACCTGCGTTAAAAGGGGAAATAAAAATAGAAGGTAATTCATGTTATATCTCTATGTGAAATACTGTCCGATTAGCGCAGTGGTTAGCGCGCTTGCTTCTCACCAATGCAATCCGGGTTCGATCCTCGGACCGCGAGGTGTATGAGATGGTGCGGTGATCGCCAGGTCGGAGCTGTGTTTTCTCCGGGTACTCCAGTTTCCTCCCACATGATTGACCACATATACGCGTTCGTCCACACCAACGAGAGTGATTAATATAAGTTGTTATAACTTGCTTCGCAATCATTGTAAAATAAATAAAGTTTAACTTTTGTTTAAACAAGTCATTTACATGTCTATTTTGCATATATATTGTACATATTAATTATACATGTCGATTATTGTGGTTTCCGTGGGCGTGTGGTTACGGCCGTTGACTTCAAATCACCTACCTCTCCAGTTGACTTGTGGAAAGTCGTTGGTTCTATTCGAAACGTCGGCATTGTCACAAAGTTGATATGCGGGCCTCAATCTCTTCATGCTTGTATAGTAAAACTTGCATCATATGTTTGGGTATATTTTATACATCTTATAAATCAGTACAATTTTTACCCGCATACTTATTTATGGTATCCGAAATAATAAAGATCCATGCAAATGTTGTCAAATTCGACCCAGAACTCTTATTGTTATCAAAGTATACTTGTGTAAATGATAATGTACGTTAGATAAATGCCAGACAATGCTTCTTTTGATAAAGTGTTAAACCATCGGGTGATTTATCATGCGACACATTACAGATAGAATACATGTATTCGATTTGTTCCTGGAAATTGTACGCAATTCAGTATATAAGATTGTCATTTTCAAACATTCAGGACATACACGATTGGGTTATTTTGACCACTAAGAGGTCGGTAAATGTGAGGATTGTAGATTATTACTTGAAGTCAAGCTTTTTCAGCGGGACATATATTCCCGGTGAGGATTTGGAGGACGTTAGAGCCCCAACTGTTGTGGAGGACATTAAACCCACAACGTTAACAAACAAATCCATTATTTGTACTTATTTTACACAAATTTAATTTAGCTTGATTGCAAATCTTGTTCGTACACCATAAATTAAATCGCCTTCGAGAACTCTTTCCTCATGAAATCCACTGGCATGAGGGAGAGAGAAGAGGCATTATGGATTTTAAGTGTCTTGGGCATAATCGTAACGGCTACAGCTCTACGCAAACACTTACCCTTTCACACCTGACGCTAACGCTCTAACACTGCGCTATCACCACTTACGCTATTTCCCATATGTATGACCCTTATACATGTCCATTATAAGTAAAACAGAGATAACGAAAGAAAATGGAAATTATGCAATTGGGCAGATATATCAATTTGTTTGGTAGTTTAACCAATTTAACCGTGTGGGTACATTTAGGCATATGCATAGTTATGTGTTACAAGGTGATCCACGTTGAATGTTTAAAATGACGGTGTTGACGCCTTACTTACTTATTTTTTATGTTTTATTTTTTTATTTAGTTTGTTTAAAGGGAACAACAGAAATTGAAGAACAATGTTTCACAACATAGTAAATGAAAAGAATAGGGACCAGTGATTTCAAGCATATATAAATATAGAAACATAACGCTTTTAATTTTACACCAAACCATATTATGTAGTGTTTGGATTTTTCACATGATACACTGTATATTACAAATAAACAATTATATAATAATATGAATTACTATGTATATCTAAGCTATAAGCTATATAGCAATTCGTACTCAAATAATGTTGCAAAGATAATCATTTGGACATTTCATCCATTTACTTTACCGTTAGTATCTAACAGATATTTGTGTGGAATGCAATGTTCATACTTTAACAAAGGGTATATAAAAAGTGTTTGTTTATTATAGTGTCACCCCTATTTAAAGGGCCAGCCATTTCTGACTTATGAGACACCTATTTTTATGAACATCAGTACTTCACGAATCCTATGCTTGTATGACAGGCGCAGAGGGCTTGCATCTCTTCGAGTGCTTGCATCTCTCCGAGGGTTTGCATCTCTTCGAGGCTTTGCATCTCTCCGAGGGTTTGCACCTCTCCGAGGGTTTGCATCTTTCCGAGTGCTTGCACCTCTCCGAGGGTTTGCACCTCTCCGAGGGTTTGCATCTTTCCGAGTGCTTGCACCTCTCCCTGGGTTTGCATCTCTTCGAGGGTTTGCATCTCTTCGAGGGTTTGCATCTCTTCGAGTGCTTGCATCTCTCCGAGGGTTTGCATCTCTTCGAGTGCTTGCATCTCTTCGAGGGTTTGCATCTCTTCGAGTGCTTGCACCTCTTCGAGGATTTGCACCTCTTCGAGGGTGTGCATCTCTTCGAGTGCTTGCATCTCTTCGAGTGCTTGCATCTCTCCGAGGGTTTGCATCTCTTCGAGTGCTTGCATCTCTTCGAGGGTTTGCATCTCTTCGAGTGCTTGCACCTCTTCAAGGGTTTGCATCTCTTCGAGTGCTTGCATCTCTTCGAGGGTGTGCATCTCTTCGAGTGCTTGCATCTCTCCGAGGGTTTGCATCTCTCCGAGTGCTTGCACCTCTTCGAGGGTTTGCATCTCTTCGAGTGCTTGCATCTCTTCGAGGGTGTACATCTCTTCGAGTGCTTGCATCTCTTCGAGTGCTTGCATCTCTCCGAGGGTTTGCATCTCTTCGAGTGCTTGCATTTCTCCGAGGGCTTGCATCTCTCCGAGGGTTTGCATCTCTTCGAGTGCTTGCATCTGTTCTCTTCCAGGGTCTGCAACTCTTCGAGGGTTTGCATCTCTTCGAGGGTTTGCATCTCTCCGAGGGTTTGCATCTCTTCGATGGTTTGCATCTCTTCGAGTGTTTGCATCTCTTCGAGGGTTTACATCTCTTCGAGGGTTTGCATCTCTTAGAGTGCTTGCATCTCTTCGAGTGCTTGCATCTGTTCTCTTCGAGGGTTTGCCTCTCTTCGAGGGTTTGCATCTCTTCGAGGGCTTGCATCTCTTCGAGGGCTTGCATCTCTTAGAGTGCTTGCATCTCTTCCAGGGTTTGCATCTCTTCGAGGGTTTGCATCTCTCGCATCTCTTCGAGGGTTTGCATCTCTCCGAGTGTTTGCATCTTTCGAGGGTTTGCATCTTTCGAGGGTTTGCATCTCTTCAAGGGTTTGCATCTCTTCGAGGGTTTGCATCTCTTCCAGGGTTTGCATCTTTCGAGGGTTTGCATCTCTTCGAGTGTTTGCATCTTTCGAGGGTTTGCATCTCTTCAAGGGTTTGCATCTCTTCGAGGGTTTGCATCTCTTCGAGGGTTTGCATCTCTTCGAGTGGTGCATCTCTTCTCTTCCATGGCTTGCATCTCTCAGAATGTTTGCATCTCTATTGCTTGTTTTGAATTGTACTATTTCAGGACGATTGCATTATCTGATGAAAATGCTCACGAATTACACACAAGGTACACGGACGGACCTAACAAAATGATGTTCGATTTGAGACAACTAAATTGAGATCGGACATACTAGGAAAGTATGCAACCATTGACTCATCACATTACGCACTATTGGTACATTAGAGTATCATATGTGTGTTGTGTATCCTTCGGGATAATATGTTTGGCACACTCTCGAACATCATGCCACATGTGCCTACAGTTAAACATGCGTTAGTGGTTACCTGCATTAAGCAGCCAACATGTGTTAAGCAGCCAGCTTCCAGATTCCCAATATGTTACTTTATTATACATTTGACCTATATTAAGCAGCTTCCTGTGTTAAGCAGCCACTTTCTCTGATTGCATGGCCTAACTCAGACAGGTTGTCCTGTGTATACAGGTTATCCTGTGTATACAGGTTGTCCAGATTAAATCGTCGTGTTTTAGTTACAGAATATAGTATAGTTTAGTTTAAACTTTATTTTATTTTACAACTTACATTGTATATTAATCACTCTCGTTGGTGCGGATGAAAGGTATACTTATGTAGTCATGGGGATCGAACTATTCGTTACTATTGTTCAATAACCCTTCATTTATCACTTTTGGTTTCGGTTGCTTTTCTTGACAAAGCCACCAGATAATACTTTAGTTTAAATTTATTTGAGCTCGATTGCGAAACTTATTTTAATTACTCTCGAGACCTCATTCCTGATGCAATCCATCGCCACGAGCAAGAGAGAAGAGGCATATGGACATTAAATGCACAATCCACAATAACGGCTCCCGACATTAGTCTTCATATTTTTGGAAGATAGTGTGTGAACTCAATAATTGGTTTACGTACGCAGCATAGCGGCATCTGTGATGTCGGTGATTCTACACTGAGCCAGTGCATGCCTGAAATACTGCTCGTATGGGGCTCGCAGGGGCTCCCAGTGTCTTTCTCAACCAATAACAGCTCGAGAGTCACCGTAAGACTATTATATCCAGGGCTGTTTGTCTTTTCTTTTTTGATCAGATGAGTTTTGATAACATTATTCAACTTTGTTTTATTTTCCACGTTGCCTCTTCTTTTTTTTCCTTTTTTGAATAATATTTTATTGCATTTTTTCATACAATACATTACATATATACATACAATACTAAGAACAAATCAGAGATTAATATGTAATTATATGATTGCAGTATACGATACATGTTTTTTTTTTGTCGAGGGAAAAAAGCAAATGGGTTGGGCTACAAGTTATAACAACATTATTTGCAGCCCTCCCCGTTGCCTCTAGTGTAAGTTGGCATAGTTCATGTTCCTGCGTTAAATTGAACACTGAACAAACAACGTCACACATTGTGACACAGACGACATTTCAAAGTCATTAGTTGACGTTTATGATATACCCCCCCCCCTGCTGGTGATCAACATTAAAATTGAGCAAGGAGTCGAGTCACACTCCATCCATGTTCAAAAACAGGAGCATGACATTTTATCCATACGCCATGAAAATCCTGATATCTCTATCATAGGACGCATCGCTATTTAAACATAATAGAGGGGTTATCCATCATATGATAGCGATGCAAGGATTTTAGTGGATTATTCATAAAATGCGAAGCTCCTGTGGTTCGGCACCTCCCACCACAGCAAATAAATATAAAACAGATTTAGCAGCTTGGAAATTGCCAACCGAGAGCCCTCGATAAATGTCCACATGTTGAAATTGCAGATACACATAAGTGTATACCTAATCTGGGTCAGCGTTTGGACAGCGGTAATACTCAGTTCACAGTTGTATAATAAAACTTATGTTGGAGGGATGTGTATTCGTTTCATGTTGGAGGGATGTGTATTCGTTTCATGGTGGAGGGATGTGTATTTGTTTCATGTTGGAGGGATGTGTATTCGTTTCATGTTGGAGGGATGTGTATTCGTTTCATGTTGAGGGATGTGTATTCGTTTCATCTCTGTGAATATGTGATATTATGGAGACATGTTCATATATGGGTTAGGGTGGATTTATGGAATAGAGAGTATTATACAGGGTATTTGTTGTTCCGTGAAATACTATTTGGAACACTGTGTTCAATAGCATTTTTAGTTTCAATAGTATTCTGAAAGGTTGCTTATGTTGTGCGCCAAACAAATATAAAATATGATTTAAATTAAATACGAATTTTAAATACGCATTTTGTTATAACATTTGGTGAAGAAAAGCCATCAGACATTATAATTGTACAAGAAAATCCTTAAGGATTGCAAGGTATGTAGTGTGTGATTACAACAGATTGCCCATCATGTCAGAAATATTACATGGGCTTCTAGGTGCTAAATACCATATTTCTGAAACAGCTTCTTAGTGTCAAATTATCAACACCTTATTGTACAAGCCATTAGACAATGCATTACAGTCTGGATCACACTTCAAACATTGTACAAGCCATTAGACAATGCATTACAGTCTGGATAACACTTCACACATTGTACAAGCCATTAGACAATGCATTACAGTCTGGATAACACTTCAAACATTGTACAAGCCATTAGACAATGCATTACAGTCTGGATAACACTTCAAACATTGTACAAACCATTAGACAATGCATTACAGTCTGGATAACACTTCAAACATTGTACAAGCCATTAGACAATGCATTACAGTCTGGATAACACTTCGCAACATTGTACAAGCCATTAGACAATGCATTACAGTCTGGATAACACTTCACAACATTGTACAAGCCATTAGACAATGCATTACAGTCTGGATAACACTTCAAACAAACATGTTTTCACCACACGGTACAAGCAAAGTTGAACACTGGTCAAAATTCTAATATCGTCCAGTCATTCTCTTTGGATGAAATAACTCAGTATTACTTATAATGCCACCGTTCTATTGGTCAAGGCAGATTCTGAGTAGAAATTAATACTTCCTTAAAAGGTGTGTCCATCCATTATACGACATTCTTATGTTGTTAAAAATGACATGCATGTATTATTATGTAGCACAGTACATAGTATTGCTACATGTATTATTATGTAGCTCAGTACATAGTATTGCTACATGTATTATTATGTAGCTCAGTACATAGTATTGCTACATGTATTATTATGTAGCTCAGTACATAGTATTGCTACATGTATTATTATGTAGCTCAGTACATAGTATTGCTACATGTATTATTATGTTGCTCAGTACATAGTATTGCTACATGTATTATTATGTAGCTCAGTACATAGTATTGCTACATGTATTATGTTGCTCAGTACATAGTATTGCTACATGTATTATTATGTAGCTCAGTACATAGTATTGCTACATGTATTATTATGTAGCTCAGTACATAGTATTGCTACATGTATTATTATGTAGCTCAGTACATAGTATTGCTACATGTATTATTATGTAGCTCAGTACATAGTATTGCTACATGTATTATTATGTAGCTCAGTACATAGTATTGCTACATGTATTATTATGTAGCTCAGTACATAGTATTGCTACATGTATTATTATGTAGCTCAGTACATAGTATTGCTTATGTAATGTACATTTTATATTATACGACATTCTTATACTTTTAGTATTTTGGACAACATGTATTGTAATAAATAAATTAGACCGTTGTGGATTGGAACACATCTTTATTCTTTTATAGGGATTAGGGTCAAAACGTAACCAGACCAAAACGTACACAAAACAAAAAAGTGAAAACGTACACAAGTCTCGAGTCAAAACGTAACCACATGAAGTCAAAACGTAACCACAATATATTTAATTATCTATCAGATTAATATGACTTATAAAAAGAATTAAATATTTTAAAATGATGTATTTAATTATCTACCAGATTAATATGACTTTTAAAGAGAACTAATATTTTAAAATGATGTTTTACGTACACAAAACAAAAAAGGTCAAAACGTACACAAAACCGGGTCAAAACGTATGTGTGTGTGTTTTACATTTATTTATCGTCGCTACCGGTTGCCCATATGAGCGACGCCTCCTGAAGAGATTAGTAATTTTAGATTGTTGGAGGATAGTGTATGATACAGACAGAGACACATTACAAAGTCTCCTCTTTTTCTTTTACGTGCACGGTGTAAAGCACTGACACGAGACCTCGGTTTAACGTCCCATCTGAAAGTCTGTTCATTTTATTAGGGTCAGACGGGGGATCGAACCTGCGATCCCTGGATTACCAGTCCAGCGTTTTACCACTGGGGGTCAAAACGTACACAAGTCTAGTTTAAAATGATGTTATGTTGGGACCACACATTAATTAGTGATTAGCGTGTTCACTCGAACATATATGACACTAATTAGGAGAACTCGTTCACTAATTTGAAAGTATTTGCTCTGACAAATGTCAGGTCATTATACTCAATCAATTAACATGATTAGTATGAGTTTAGGTATTCACCACCACCATCAAGACTAGCACTTATGGTGTTCACTTAAAATTGACATTAATTAGGATAAATCACTTGTATTTGTCTAAATTATATTAATTTCATAGTTTATTCGAATATAAATTATGAAATTTCTAAAGTTTTAGTAGATGTAAATTAATGAAATTTAAATATATTTTTCTTTCTAACCGTTGTTTCTCTAGATCAAAACAACATCATTTGTAAGTTTTACCAAATAACTTACCAAATAAGTAAGCATATCAGCATTTTCAAGTAAGAATGTAACCACCTTCATACCCGAT
Source organism: Archivesica marissinica (assembly GCA_014843695.1). Lineage (NCBI taxonomy): Eukaryota > Metazoa > Mollusca > Bivalvia > Venerida > Vesicomyidae > Archivesica > Archivesica marissinica. The sequence continues at coordinate 22,211,939 of CM026392.1, read as the reverse complement.
GTGTGTACGTTTTTACCTGCAAATCTGGTTACGTTTTGACTTCAGGTGGTTACGTTTTGACCCGATATTTGTGTACGTTTTGACCCGATATTTTGTACGTTTTGGTCTGGTTACGTTTTGACCCGAACCCCTGTTATAGATCCCATACGTGATAAGCACAACACTTACCTGATTGCTTCAACATTACATCACATTTTCACAAGAGCCAGTAGGCGTCAGTAAGTTGTTTGTTTACGTTTTGCATTCTTCTCCGCAGTACATTATTTAAAAGCCTCCCCACTTACAAATACAAAACATCGCCAATGAATGTGGGTGAAGATAGCAGTGAGCAGTGTACTGCCAGTGTACTGCTGTACTGCTGGCAGTGAGCAGTGTACTGCTGTACTGCTGGCAGTGAGCAGTGTACTGCTGTACTGCTAGCAGTGAGCAGTGAGTAGTGTAATCCAGCAGTGAGTTATGTATTCTAGTAGTGAATGATGTATATATGCCAAATTTCGAAAATATATAAACACAAATAATAAAAAATGTATTTTTATCTTTTTCCGTACTTGCTTTTCTGGCAGTGAGCAGTGGGGGAATGTACGAGTAGTGTATTCCAGCAGTGGGTAGTGTAATCCAGCAGTGAGTGGCGTATTCTAGTAGTGTATGATGTGCAAATGCAAATTTTCAGGGGAAAATAATAAAAACATTTTTTTATCTTTTTCCGTACTTGCTTTTCTGGCAGTGAGCAGTGGGGGAATGTACGAGTAGTGTATTCCAGCAGTGGGTAGTGTAATCCAGCAGTGAGTGGCGTATTCTAGTAGTGTATGATGTGCAAATGCAAATTTTCAGGGGAAAATAATAAAAATAATAAAAATATTTTTTATCTTTTTCCGTACTTGCTGCGTTTCTAGCAGTGAGCAGTGGGGAATGTACGAGTAGTGTATTCCAGCAGTGGGTAGTGTAATCCAGCAGTGAGTGGCGTATTCTAGTAGTGTATGATGTGCAAATGCAAATTTTCGAAGAAAATAATAAAAATAATATTTTATCTTTTTCCGTACTTGCTTTTCTGGCAGTGAGCAGTGGGGAATGTACGAGTAGTGTATTCCAGCAGTGGGTAGTGTAATCCAGCAGTGAGTGGCGTATTCTAGTAGTGTATGATGTGCAAATGCAAATTTTCAGGGGAAAATAATAAAAACATTTTTTTATCTTTTTCCGTACTTGCTTTTCTGGCAGTGAGCAGTGAGGGAATGTACGAGTAGTGTATTCCAGCAGTGGGTATTGTAGTAGTGAATGAAGTGTAAATGCAAATTTTCGGAAAAAAATAATAAAAATATTTTTTATCTTTTTCCGTACTTGCTGCGTTTCTAGCAGTGAGCAGTGGGGAATGTACGAGTAGTGTATTCCAGCAGTGGGTAGTGTAATCCAGCAGTGAGTGGCGTATTCTAATAATGTATGATGTGCAAATGCAAATTTTCGGGAAAAAATAATAAAAATAATAAAAATATTTTTTTATCTTTTTCCGTACTTGCTTTTCTGGCAGTGAGCAGTGAGGAATGTACGAGTAGTGTATTCCAGCAGTGGGTAGTGTAATCCAGCAGTGAGTGGCGTATTCTAATAATGTATGATGTGCAAATGCAAATTTTCGGGAAAAAATAATAAAAATAATAAAAATATTTTTTTATCTTTTTCCGTACTTGCTTTTCTGGCAGTGAGCAGTGAGGAATGTACGAGTAGTGTATTCCAGCAGTGGGTAGTGTAATCCAGCAGTGAGTGGCGTATTCTAATAATGTATGATGTGCAAATGCAAATTTTCGGGAAAAAATAATAAAAATAATAAAAATATTTTTTTATCTTTTTCCGTACTTGCTTTTCTGGCAGTGAGCAGTGAGGAATGTACGAGTAGTGTATTCCAGCAGTGGGTAGTGTAATCCAGCAGTGAGTGGCGTATTCTAATAATGTATGATGTGCAAATGCAAATTTTCGGGAAAAAATAATAAAAATAATAAAAATATTTTTTTATCTTTTTCCGTACTTGCTTTTCTGGCAGTGAGCAGTGAGCAATGTACGAGTAGTGTATTCCAGCAGTGGGTAGTGTAATCCAGCAGTGAGTGGCGTATTCTAGTAGTGTATGAAGTGTAAATGCAAATTTTCGAAAATAAATTTTTTTTCCGTACTTGCTTTGTATTGTGTATGGTGTATTGTAGTAGTGTATGATGTACAAATGCCACATTCATTATAAACTAAGCTAACGAATGTTAAAAGTATCATCTTTATTTTATTAGTCTATTTTTGTACCTGCAAAGAAACAAGATGCAATTCGAAATCCCGGTCCCGTATTCAGAAAACATGCTAAGTTCATTAAGCTCTCTTCCTATCTCCAATTATCATTAACAGTATAATACCAACAATGCATACATCACGTTTAGAATACAGGTTTGTTTTGAACTTATATATAGCACGTGCTCACTCTGTATTTCGATTGGGCTGTCACAAGTGACCAAACCAATCCTAAACGAAATAAATTCCCAGTCTCTTTCAAATCAATCAAAATAAAATCAAACAAAAGAAACAGTAAACCAACAAGTACATGAAACAAAATACTAGAATTTCCCGCTCCAAAACTGCACACTTTTCTCTACTTTAATATTTATATTTCAAAATCTGTTAACTATATAGATAGATGGATTGATGGATGGATCGATGGATGGATCGATACATAGATACATAGATTGATAGATACATAGATCGATAGATACATAGATAATATATACATAGATAGATACATAGTCTATATGGCGTTAACTTCATATGACAGTTCCTATGCCTACTGCCTCGGCTCTCAGTGTATGCTATAATGCACCTTATAATTGAAGATATTTGGCAAGTATTGCCCTCACTGTGCTATAATGCACCTATTAATGTATACTGGCACGTATGGCCACCACATTGATAGTTCACTAGATTTACAATGCACAAGTGTATAATGATCACCCGCGACTTGCTGACACGCTCCAGTTTATGGAGGTAACCAGTTTAAGCAGGCATACTCTCCCAGTCGGCATGTGCCCCAGCTCTTCTAAGCTCTAGCCGAACAAGATACCCCTGAGCTATTCATCCCACTGCTCCTGATTCAGGCGTGAAGCGACTACAGCAATAACAAATATCATACCATCGTGCTACATGTACTAGAGACCCAAATCAGCCCGTATTATAAACTTGTATCATACTATTGTTGTACCACAAACAGGACAAGAGTTACCCTTATCCTTGTATAATATATACACACACGTCTATCTTTCCATATGACGTCGGTACACATGGTGATCTTCATGTTCTAAATATACAACGACTCAGTACCAATCATGACCTCGTATGGTCTAACTATACACATACTTAGAACCACTCATGACCTCATATGGTCCAACTATACACAGACTGAGAACCACTCATGACCTTATATGGTCTAACCAAACACAGACTGAGAACCACTCATGACCATCACGGTCTAAACATATACAGACTGAAAACCACACATGACCTTCACGGTCTAAACATATACAGACTGAAAACCACACATGACCTTCACGGACTAAACATATACAGACTGAAAACCACACATGACCTTCACGGTCTAAACATATACAGACTGAAAACCACACATGACCTTAACGGTCTAAACATATACAGACTGAAAACCACACATGACCTTCACGGTCTAAGCATATACACACTGAAAACCACACATGACCTTCACGGTCTAAACATATACACATTGAAAACCACACATGACCTCCACGGTCTAAACATATACAGACTGAAAACCACACATGACCTTCACGTTCTAAACATATACAGACTGAAAACCACACATGACCGTCACGGTCTAAACATATACAGACTGAAAACCACACATGACCGTCACGGTCTAAACATATACGAAATATATACGAAAGTGTTCCTATTACACCGCTCCTGCACTTTGAGCGTACATGACACCCATTTCAGAAAACAGCATATAACAACTCTGTCATCGTCATCATCATCATCATATTTAGTAATCGCATCACTCTGTCTAGAGTATACTCGCGATAGAGATTAAAAGCATGCACAGCTGGGGAGGTGGATGTGTACATTTAAAATTCTGTCTATGTATAATTTTTAAAAACAGGTTAAAAACGAGTGTGCCATTTAGAGGTTATGTATGCCAGCCATGACGGTCTTGACGCCCTCTAGGGTGGACTGGTTCACGGCATGTTGAGGCAATCGGTTCCAGATGATGACGGTGGCAGGAAAGAAGCTGTGATCATACGTAGACTTAGCACAGGAGATACATGTATGTGTGTACTGTTGATTGTGATACCTGGAATATCTAGGTTGTCGGAGTGGTGGTTCAGGGTTGATGTTGACGAGCTCATGCTTGATTTTATATAGCATAGTAGCCCTGGCTACGTTTCGTCTATGCTGTAGAGTGTTCCACTGGAGGTCTTTGAGCATGGTAGTGACGGAGCTTGTTCGCTGATAGTCATGTTTGACGAATCTGGCTGCTCTCCGTTGTATCATCTCCAGCTTGTAGATTTGGTTCTCGATGTAGGGGGACCAAACAGTTGAGGCGTACTATACGATGGGTCGGACATATGTCTTGTAAGTTGTCGCTTTGGCATTAGGTGGGCTTAAACCGATGTTTCTGCTGATAAAGGACATGTTGGCATTTGGATTCATTGTGATATTGTCAATGTGCGATTTCCAGGAGAGATCGGGTGTGATGGATACTCCGAGGTATTTGGCTGCGTCAGTAGGTTTTAATGGTGTATTGTGGATGTTGTAAGTAGATATGACTGGTTTCCGTTTGTTAGTTACATGGATTACTTCGCATTTGTCAGAGTTAAATGCCATTTGCCACTCCCATCCCATTCTTGAAGGTAGTCAAGTTCATATTGTTGCTGCCTGGCGTCTTCCTGGCATGTATTTTATTTGTACATCAGAAAGTCGTCGGCGAAGAGGCGGACAGTTGACTTTGCTCTAGATGGTAGGTCGTTGATGTACGTAAGAAAGAGGAGGGGCACAAGGACGCTGCCCTGCAGGACACCAGACGTGACGGTGGAGATGTCGGAGTTGCCACCATTATTGTGTGCGACATTGTAGGAAATCTGTTATCCAGGAGTGGATACTGCCCGAACTCCGTAGTGGTCGAGCTTCTGTAGCAGACGGCTGTGGTTAACTTTATCAAAGGCATTACTGACGGTAGTTAGAGGGTGTAGATCTGTTGCCCTTCTTAAAGATAGGAGAGACGAAGGCAGTTTTCCAGTCGGATGGTATATGACCCTTGTCAACGGATAGTTGGAAAAACTTTGTGAGTCCTGGGGTAAGTTCAGCAGCCGCAAGCATCAGGAGTCTTGTAGAGATATTGTCCGGACCGGCAGCCTTGTGTGGCTTGACATGGTGTCCCAGTAATATATTCAACTATTGAGTCAATTGTAGTTAATTATTATGTATGTGTCTCTTTAGTAGACGAGTATGCACTTTAGATCACTAAATCACTAGAACCACCTTGGATAATAATTTAATACAGCAATGTTCTGGTAGTACTGGAATAGTTGCCTTTGGATCAGCTATGTAAACATTTAGTTATGTAAACATATTTTAAACTTAATAGTCTTAACTAAAAGTATTTTAGTACATAACTTTGCAATGTTAATGTCTACAGTCGGATGCTGGGTACACAAGACTGTATTGTATTGTGGTATGTCGATCACAGTAATATAGTGTAATGCGACATTGCATGTGTATCAAGGTATTCTCGTCACATAGCCGTAGTAGAAATGGTAAACATATAGTTATTGTGTGAGCGACAGTCGGAGATATGAAAACCCAACACACATTGAGATTACAGCAGCCCTCATAGCCCCATAAACATCTAGTTATGATAATTAGAGTTGATTTACGATTCCCCACTGCTGGAATACACTGGTGCCACAATGATACTGAAATCGTTATACTTAAATTTATGTATCGTCGCTACCTGTTGCTCATTTGAGCGATTGGCAGTTTACCTAACAACACCTTTCCTGTGCACGCTCCAGCGGTAACCAGTACTTGGTGCACCACCCCCTATAAGAAACTGCCATTTAATTGTATGAAATGAACAATTTTAATTAATAAGAGTTTGTGTTATATAACTGTGTGATACCAGATCTACTCGCCTCAAACATTCCAATATTTTACATATTGGATAGTTTTTAGCTTATATCCTATACTTCAAGAAACTGTTCATAAAACTTGGATAACTGTCTGTGCTCTTGATGCTGTCGGTATTCATGTAAACGATCAGGAAGTTGTTTGAATATGCATTGGTGTTGTGTATTAAAGTTGTTATTGATTTTCATTGCAGGTAATTAATATAAAATAATACATTTAGGTCGTTCGGATTGTACTAATTATACCACATGTGCATTTGTACTCCTCGTGATTTAATTACATGCTATACAATTATATACTATACAATAATTGTATACTTATGTTGAAGCTGGTGTGTGGTTTTGTTGATCTTTTCCAATGT
>CM026392.1:22177901-22200401 GCA_014843695.1 Archivesica marissinica | reverse complement strand
TCTCGTTATTGTTTGTGGAGAAAGACACCGGATGCCTACAACTCTCGTTATTGTTTGTGCAAGAAGTCACAGGATGCCTACAACTCTCTCGTTATTGTTTTTGCAGGAAGACATCGGATACCTACAACTCTCTCGTTATTGTGTGTACAGGAAGACACCGGATGCCTACAACTCTCTCGTTATTGTTCGTGCAGGAAGACACCGGATGCATACAACGCTCTCGTTATTGTTTGTGTAGGAAGACACCGGTTACCTACAACTGTCTCGTTATTGTGTGTGCAGGAAGACACCGGATGCATACAACGCTCTCGTTATTGTGTGTGCAGGAAGACACCGGATGCCTACAACTATCTCGTTATGTTTGTGGAGGAAGACACCGGATGCCTACAACTATCACGTTATTGTTTGTGTAGGAAGACACCGTATGCCTACAACTCTCTCGCTATTGTTTGTGCAGGAAGACACCGGATGCCTACAACTCTCTCGTTATTGTTTATGCAGGAAGACACCGGATGCCTACAACTCTCGCGTTATTGTGTGTGTAGGAAGACACCGGATGCCTACACATATCTCGTTATTGTTTGTGGAGGAAGACACCGGATGCCTACAACTCTCTCGGTATTGTTTGTGCAGGAAGACACCGGATGCCTACAACTCTCTCGTTATTGTTTGTGGAGTAAAACACCGGATGCCTACAACTCTCTCGTTATTGTTTGTGCAGGAAGACACCGGATGCCTACAACTATCTCGTTATTGTTTGTGGAGTAAGACACCGGATGCCTACAACTATATCCTTATTGTTTGTGCAGGAAGACACCGGATGCCTACAACTCTCTCGTTATTGTTTGTGGAGAAAGACACCGGATGCCTACAACTCTCGTTATTGTGTGAGGAAGAAGACACCGGATGCCTACAACTCTCGTTATTTTTTGAGGAAGAAGACACCGGATGCCTACAACTCTCTCGTTATTGTGTGTGGAGGAAGACACCGGATACCTACAAATCCCTCGTTATTGTTTGTGCAGGAAGTCACAGGATGCCTACAACTAGCTCGGTATTGTTTGTGCAGGAAGACACTGGATGCCTACAACTCTCTCGTTATTGTTTTTGCAGGAAGACACCGGATACCTACAACTCACTCGTTATTGTGTGTACAGGAAGACACCGGATGCCTACAACTCTCTCGTTATTGTTTGTGGAGAAAGACACCGGATGCCTACAACTCTATCGTTATTGTTTGAGGAAGAAGACACCAGATATCTACAACTCTCTATTTATTGATTGAGGAAGAAGACACCGGATGCCTACAACTTTCCCGTTATTGTGTGTGCAGGAAGACACCGGATGCCTACAACTATCTCGTTATTGTTTGTGGAGTAAGACATCGGATGCCTACAACTCTATCGTTATTGTTTGTGCAGGAAGACACCGGATGCCTACAACTCTATCGTTATTGTTTGAGGAAGAAGACACCGGATGCCTACAACTCTCTCGTTATTGTTTGTGCAGGAAGACACCGGATGCATACAATGCTCTCGTTATTGTTTGTGTAGGACGACACCGGTTACCTACAACTGTCTCGTTATTGTGTGTGCAGGAAGACACCGGATGCATACAACGCTCTCGTTATTGTGTGTGCAGGAAGACACCGGATGCCTACAACTATCTCGTTATTGTTTGTGGAGGAAGACACCGGATGCCTACAACTATCACGTTATTGTTTGTGTAGGAAGACACCGTATGCCTACAACTCTCTCGCTATTGTTTGTGCAGGAAGACACCGGATGCCTACAACTCTCTCGTTATTGTTTATGCAGGAAGACACCGGATGCCTACAACTCTCGCGTTATTGTGTGTGTAGGAAGACACCGGATGCCTACACATATCTCGTTATTGTTTGTGGAGGAAGACACCGGATGCCTACAACTGACTCGTTATTGTTTGTGCAGGAAGACACCGGATGCCTACACATATCTCGTTATTGTTTGTGGAGGAAGACACCGGATGCCTACAACTCTCTCGTTATTGTTTGTGCAGGAAGACATCGGATGCCTACAACTCTCTCGTTATTGTTTGTGGAGTAAGACACCGGATGCCTACAACTCTCTCGTTATTGTTTGTGCAGGAAGACACCGGATGCCTACAACTATCTCGTTATTGTTTGTGGAGTAAGACACCGGATGCCTACAACTATATCCTTATTGTTTGTGCAGGAAGACACCGGATGCCTACAACTCTCTCGTTATTGTTTGTGGAGAAAGTCACCGGATGCCTACAACTCTCGTTATTGTGTGAGGAAGAAGACACCGGATGCCTACAACTCTATCGTTATTGTTTGAGGAAGAAGACACCAGATACCTATAACTCTCTCGTTATTGTTTGAGGAAGAAGACAACGGATGCCTACAACTCTAGTTATTGTTTGTGCAGGAAGACACCGGATGCATACAACTCTCTCGTTATTGTGTGAGGAAGAAGACACCGGATGCCTACAACTCACGTTATTGTGTGAGGAAGAAGACACCGGATGCCTACAACTCTCGTTATTTTTTGAGGAAGAAGACACCGGATGCCTACAACTCTCTCGTTATTGTATGTGGAGGAAGACACCGGATACCTACAAATCCCACGTTATTGTTTGTGCAGGAAGTCACAGGATGCCTACAACTAGCTCGTTATTGTTTGTGCAGGAAGACACCGGATGCCTACAACTCTCTCGTTATTGTTTTTGCAGGAAGACACCGCATACCTACAACTCTCTCGTTATTGTGTGTACAGGAAGACACCGGATGCCTACAACTCTCTCGTTATTGTTTGTGCAGGAAGACACCGGATGCATACAAAGCTCTCGTTATTGTTTGTGTAGGAAGACACCGGTTACCTACAACTGTCTCGTTATTGTGTGTGCAGGAAGTCACCGGATGCATACAACGCTCTCGTTATTGTGTGTGCAGGAAGACACCGGATGCCTACTACTATCTCGTTATTGTTTGTGGAGAAAGACACCGGATGCCTACAACTATCACGTTATTGTGTGTGTAGGAAGACACCGGATGCCTACACATATCTCGTTATTGTTTGTGGAGGAAGACACCGGATGCCTACAACTCTCTCGTTATTGTGTGTATAGGAAGACACCGGATGCTTACAACTCTCTCGTTATTGTTTGTGTACAACTATCTCGTTATTGTCTGTGCAGGAAGACACCGGATGCCTGTTATTGTTTGTGCAGGAAGACACCGGATGTCTACAACTATCTCGTTATTGTTTGTGCAAGAAGACACCGGATGCCTACAACTCTCTCGTTATTGTTTGAGGAAGAAGACACCGGATGCCTACAACTATCTCGTTATTGTTTAAGGAAGAAGACACCGGATGCCTACAACTATCTCGTTATTGTTTGAGGAAGAAGACACCGGATGCCTACAACTATCTCGTTATTGTTTGAGGAAGAAGACACCGGATGCCTACAACTATCTCGTTATTGTTTGAGGAAGAAGACACCGGATGCCTACAACTATCTCGTTATTGTTTGTGCAGGAAGACACCGGATGCCTACAACTTTCTCGTTATTGTTTGTGCAGGAAGACACCGGATGCCTACAACTCTCTCGTTATTGTTTGAGGAAGAAGACACCGGATGCCTACAACTATCTCGTTATTGTTTGTGCAGGAAGACACTGGATGCCTACAACTCTATCTTTATTGTTTGAGGAAGACGACACCAAATATCTACAATTCTCTATTTATTGATTGAGGAAGAAGACACCGGATGCCTACAATATTCCCGTTATTGTGTGTGCAGGAAGACACCGGATTCCTACAACTATCTCGTTATTGTTTGTGGAGTAAGACACCGGATGCCTACAACTATATCGTTATTGTTTGTGCAGGAAGACACCGGATGCCTACAACTCTCTCGTTATTGTTTGTGTACAACTGTCTCGTTATTGTCTGTGCAGGAAGACACCGGATGCCTGTTATTGTTTGTGCAGGAAGACACCAGATGTCTACAACTATCTCGTTATTGTTTGTGCAGGAAGACACCGGATGCCTACAACTATCTCGTTATTGTTTGAGGAAGAAGACACCGGATGCCTACAACTATCTCGTTATTGTTTGTGCAGGAAGACACCGGATGCCTACAACTTTCTCGTTATTATTTGTGCAGGAAGACACCGGATGCCTACAACTCTCTCGTTATTGTTTGTTGCGAAAGACACCGGATGCCTACAACTTTCCCGTTATTGTTTGTGCAGGAAGACACCGGATGCCTACAACTATCTCGTTATTGTTTGTGGAGTAAGACACCGGATGCCTACAACTCTCTCGTTATTGTTTGTGCAGGAAGACACCGGATGCCTACAACTATCTCGTTATTGTTTGTGGAGTAAGACACCGGATGCCTACAACTATATCGTTATGTTTGTGGAGAAAGACACCGGATGCCTACAACTCTCTCGTTATTGTTTGTGCAGGAAGACACCGGATGCCTACAACTCTCTCGTTATTGTTTGTGCAGGAAGACACCGGATGCCTACAACTCTCTCGTTATTGTTTGTGGAGAAAGACACCGGATGCCTACAACTCTCGTTATTGTGTGAGGAAGAAGACACCGGATGCCTACAACTCTATCGTTATTGTTTGAGGTAGAAGACACCGGATACGTACAACTCTCTCGTTATTGTTTGAGGAAGAAAACACCGGATGCCTACAACTCTCTCGTTATTGTTTGTGCAGGAAGACACCGGATGCCTACAACTATCTCGTTATTGTTTGTGCAGGAAGACACCGGATGCCTACAACACTCTCGTTATTGTTTGTGCAGGAAGACACCGTATGCCTACAACTATCTCGTTATTGTGTGTGCAGGAAGACACCGGATGCCTACAACTGTCTCGTTATTGTTTGTGCAGGAAGACACCGAATGCCTACAACTCTCTCGTTATTGTGTGTGCAGGAAGACACCGGATGCCTACAACACTCTCGTTATTGTTTGTGCAGGAAGACACCGGATGCCTACATACTCTCGTTATTGTGTGTGCAGGAAGACACCGGATGCCTACACCTCTCTCGTTATTGTGTGCGTAGGAAGACACCGGATGCCTACAACTCTCTCGTTATTGTTTGTGGAGAAAGACACCGGATGCCTACAACTCTCTCGTTATAATTTGTGGAGAAAGACACCGGATGCCTACAACTATCTCGTTATTGTTTGTGGAGAAATACATCGGATGCCTACAACTATCTCGTTATTGTTTGTGGAGTAAGACACCGGATGCCTACAACTATATCCTTATTGTTTGTGCAGGAAGACACCGGATGCCTACAACTCTCTCGTTATTGTTTGTGGAGAAAGACACCGGATGCCTACAACTCTCGTTATTGTGTGAGGAAGAAGACACCGGATGCCTAAAACTCTATCGTTATTGTTTGAGGAAGAAGACAACGGATGCCTACAACTCTAGTTATTGTTTGTGCAGAAAGACACCGGATGCCTACAACTTTCTCGTTATTGTTTGTGCAGGAAGACACCGGACGCCTACAACTCTCTCGTTATTGTTTGTGGAGAAAGACACCGGATGCCTACAACTCTATCGTTATTGTTTGAGGAAGAAGACACCAGATATCTACAATTCTCTATTTATTGATTGAGGAAGAAGACACCGGATGCCTACAACTTTCCCGTTAATGTGTGTGCAGGAAGACACCGGATGCCTACAACTATCTCGTTATTGTTTGTGGAGTAAGACACCGGATGCCTACAACTATATCGTTATTGTTTGTGCAGGAAGACACCGGATGCCTACAACTCTCTCGTTATTGTTTGTGTACAACTGTCTCGTTATTGTCTGTGCAGGAAGACACCGGATGCCTGTTATTGTTTGTGCAGGAAGACACCAGATGTCTACAACTATCTCGTTATTGTTTGTGCAGGAAGACACCGGATGCCTACAACTATCTCGTTATTGTTTGAGGAAGAAGACACCGGATGCCTACAACTATCTCGTTATTGTTTGTGCAGGAAGACACCGGATGCCTACAACTTTCTCGTTATTATTTGTGCAGGAAGACACCGGATGGCTACATCTCTCTCGTTATTGTTTGTGGCGAAAGACACCGGATGCCTACAACTCTATCGTTATTGTTTGAGGAAGAAGACACCGGATGCCTACAACTTTCCCGTTATTGTTTGTGCAGGAAGACACCGGATGCCTACAACTATCTCGTTATTGTTTGTGGAGTAAGACACCGGATGCCTACAACTCTCTCGTTATTGTTTGTGCAGGAAGACACCGGATGCCTACAACTATCTCGTTATTGTTTGTGGAGTAAGACACCGGATGCCTACAACTATATCGTTATGTTTGTGGAGAAAGACACCGGATGCCTACAACTCTCTCGTTATTGTTTGTGCAGGAAGTCACCGGATGCCTACATCTCTCTCGTTATTGTTTGTGCAGGAAGACACCGGATGCCTACAACTCTCTCGTTATTGTTTGTGGAGAAAGACACCGGATGCCTACAACTCTCGTTATTGTGTGAGGAAGAAGACACCGGATGCCTACAACTCTATCGTTATTGTTTGAGGTAGAATACACCGGATACGTACAACTCTCTCGTTATTGTTTGAGGAAGAAAACACCGGATGCCTACAACTCTCTCGTTATTGTTTGTGCAGGAAGACACCGGATGCCTACAACTATCTCGTTATTGTTTCTGCAGGAAGACACCGGATGCCTACAACTCTCTCGTTATTGTTTGTGCAGGAAGACACCAGATGCCTACAACTCTCTCGTTATTTTTTGTGCAGGAAGACATCGGATGCCTACAACTATCTCGTTATTGTTTGTGGAGTAAGACACCGGATGCCTACAACTATATCCTTATTGTTTGTGCAGGAAGACACCGGATGCCTACAACTCTCTCGTTATTGTTTGTGGAGAAAGACACCGGATGCCTACAACTCTCGTTATTGTGTGAGGAAGAAGACACCGGATGCCTAAAACTCTATCGTTATTGTTTGAGGAAGAAGACAACGGATGCCTACAACTCTAGTTATTGTTTGTGCAGGAAGACATTGGATGCCTACAACTCTCGTTATTGTGTGAGGAAGAAGACACCGGATGCCTACAACTCTCGTTATTGTTTGAGGAAGAAGACACCGGATGCCTACAAATCCCTCGTTATTGTTTGTGGAGGAAGACACCGGATACCTACAACTCCCTCGTTATTGTTTGTGCAGGAAGTCACAGGATGCCTACAACTATCTCGTTATTGTTTGTGGAGTAAGACACCGGATGCCTACAACTATCACGTTATTGTTTGTACAGGAAGACACCGGATGCCTACAACTATCACGTTATTGTTTGTACAGGAAGACACCGGATGCCTACAACTATCTCGTTATTGTTTGTACAGGAAGACACCGTATGCCTACAACTATCTCGTTATTGTTTGTGCAGGAAGACACCGGATGCCTACAACTCTCTCGTTATTGTTTGTGCAGGAAGACACCGGATGCCTACAACTATCTCGTTATTGTTTGAGGAAGAAGACACCGGATGCCTACAACTATCTAGTTATTGTTTGTGCAGGAAGACACCGGATGCCTAAAACTTTCCCGTTATTATGTGTGCAGGAAGACACCGGATGCCTACAACTCTCTCGTTATTGTTTGTGGCAAAGACATCGGATGCCTACAACTCTATCGTTATTGTTTGAGGAAGAAGACACCGGATGCCTACAACTTTCCCGTTATTGTTTGTGCAGGAAGATACCGGATGCCTACAACTATCTCGTTATTGTTTGTGGAGTAAGACACCGGATGCCTACAACTCTCTCGTTATTGTTTGTGCAGGAAGACACCGGATGCCTACAACTATATCGTTATGTTTGTGGAGAAAGACACCGGATGCCTACAACTCGCTCGTTATTGTTTGTGCAGGAAGACACCGGATGCCTACAACTCTCTCGTTATTGTTTGTGCAGGAAGACACCGGATGCCTACAACTCTCTCGTTATTGTTTGTGGAGAAAGACACCGGATGCCTACAACTCTCGTTATTGTGTGAGGAAGAAGACACCGGATGCCTACAACTCTATCGTTATTGTTTGAGGTAGAAGACACCGGATACGTACAACTCTCTCGTTATTGTTTGAGGAAGAAAACACCGGATGTCTACAACTCTCTCGTTATTGTTTGTGCAGGAAGACACCGGATGCCTACAACTATCTCGTTATTGTTTCTGCAGGAAGACACCGGATGCCTACAACACTCTCGTTATTGTTTGTGCAGGAAGACACCGGATGCCTACAACTCTCTCGTTATTGTGTGTGCAGGAAGACACCGGATGCCTACAACTGTCTCGTTATTGTTTGTGCAGGAAGACACCGAATGCCTACAACTCTCTCGTTATTGTGTGTGCAGGAAGACACCGGATGCCTACAACACTCTCGTTATTGTGTGTGCAGGAAGACACCGGATGCCTACAACTCTCTCGTTATTGTGTGTGCAGGAAGACACCGGATGCCTACACCTCTCTCGTTATTGTGTGCGTAGGAATACACCGGATGCCTACAACTCTCTCGTTATTGTTTGTGGAGAAAGACACCGGATGCCTACAACTCTCTCGTTATTGTTTGTGGAGAAAGACACCGGATGCCTACAACTCTCTCGTTATTGTTTGTGGAGAAATACATCGGATGCCTACAACTCTCTCGTTATTGTTTGTGGAGTAAGACACCGGATGCCTACAACTATATCCTTATTGTTTGTGCAGGAAGACACCGGATGCGTACAACTCTCTCGTTATTGTTTGTGGAGAAAGACACCGGATGCCTACAACTCTAGTTATTGTGTGAGGAAGAAGACACCGGATGCCTAAAACTCTATCGTTATTGTTTGAGGAAGAAGACAACGGATGCCTACAACTCTAGTTATTGTTTGTGCAGAAAGACACCGGATGCCTACAACTTTCTCGTTATTGTTTGTGCAGGAAGACACCGGACGCCTACAACTCTCTCGTTATTGTTTGTGGAGAAAGACACCGGATGCCTACAACTCTATCGTTATTGTTTGAGGAAGAAGACACCAGATATCTACAATTCTCTATTTATTGATTGAGGAAGAAGACACCGGATGCCTACAACTTTCCCGTTAATGTGTGTGCAGGAAGACACCGGATGCCTACAACTATCTCGTTATTGTTTGTGGAGTAAGACACCGGATGCCTACAACTATATCGTTATTGTTTGTGCAGGAAGACACCGGATGCCTACAACTCTCTCGTTATTGTTTGTGTACAACTGTCTCGTTATTGTCTGTGCAGGAAGACACCGGATGCCTGTTATTGTTTGTGCAGGAAGACACCAGATGTCTACAACTATCTCGTTATTGTTTTTGCAGGAAGACACCGGATGCCTACAACTATCTCGTTATTGTGTGAGGAAGAAGACACCGGATGCCTACAACTATCTCGTTATTGTTTGTGCAGGAAGACACCGGATGCCTACAACTTTCTCGTTATTATTTGTGCAGGAAGACACCGGATGCCTACAACTCTCTCGTTAGTGTTTGTGGCGAAAGACACCGGATGCCTACAACTATATCGTTATTGTTTGAGGAAGAAGACACCGGATGCCTACAACTTTCCCGTTATTGTTTGTGCAGGAAGACACCGGATGCCTACAACTATCTCGTTATTGTTTGTGGAGTAAGACACCGGATGCCTACAACTCTCTCGTTATTGTTTGTGCAGGAGGACACCGGATGCCTACAACTATCTCGTTATTGTTTGTGGAGTAAGACACCGGATGCCTACAACTATATCGTTATGTTTGTGGAGAAAGACACCGGATGCCTACAACTCTCTCGTTATTGTTTGTGCAGGAAGACACCGGATGCCTACAACTCTCTCGTTATTGTTTTGTGCAGGAAGACACCGGATGCCTACAACTCTCTCGTTATTGTTTGTGGAGAAAGACACCGGATGCCTACAACTCTCGTTATTGTGTGAGGAAGAAGACACCGGATGCCTACAACTCTATCGTTATTGTTTGAGGTAGAATACACCGGATACGTACAACTCTCTCGTTATTGTTTGAGGAAGAAAACACCGGATGCCTACAACTCTCTCGTTATTGTTTGTGCAGGAAGACACCGGATGCCTACAACTATCTCGTTATTGTTTCTGCAGGAAGACACCGGATGCCTACAACTCTCTCGTTATTGTTTGTGCAGGAAGACACCGGATGCCTACAACTCTCTCGTTATTTTTTGTGCAGGAAGACACCGGATGCCTACAACTATCTCGTTATTGTTTGTGGAGTAAGACACCGGATGCCTACAACTATATCCTTATTGTTTGTGCAGGAAGACACCGGATGCCTACAACTCTCTCGTTATTGTTTGTGGAGAAAGAAACCGGATGCCTACAACTCTCGTTATTGTGTGAGGAAGAAGACACCGGATGCCTAAAACTCTATCGTTATTGTTTGAGGAAGAGGACAACGGATGCCTACAACTCTAGTTATTGTTTGTGCAGGAAGACATTGGATGCCTACAACTCTCGTTATTGTGTGAGGAAGAAGACACCGGATGCCTACAAATCCCTCGTTATTGTTTGTGGAGAAAGACACCGGATACCTTCAAATCCCTCGTTATTGTTTGTGCAGGAAGTCACAGGATGCCTACAACTATCTCGTTATTGTTTGTGGAGGAAGACACCGGATGCCTACAACTATCACGTTATTGTTTGTACAGGAAGACACCGGATGCCTACAACTATCACGTTATTGTTTGTACAGGAAAACACCGGATGCCTACAACTATCTCGTTATTGTTCGTACAGGAAGACACCGTATGCCTACAACTATCTCGTTATTGTTTGTGCAGGAAGACACCGGATGCCTACAACTCTCTCGTTATTGTTTGTGCAGGAGGACAACGGATGCCTACAACTCTCTCGTTATTGTTTGTGCAGGAAGACACCGGATGCCTACAACACTCGCGTTATTGTGTGTGTAGGAAGACACCGGATGCCTACACATATCTCGTTATTGTTTGTGGAGGAAGACACCGGATGCCTACAACTATCTCGTTATTGTTTGTGTACAACTATCTCGTTATTGTATGTGCAGGAAGACACCGGATGCCTGTTATTGTTTGTGCAGGAAGACACCGGATGTCTACAACTATCTCGTTATTGTTTGTGCAGGAAGACACCGGATGCCTACAACTATCTCGTTATTGTTTGTGCAGGAAGACACCGGATGCCTACAACTATCTCGTTATTGTTTGAGGAAGAAGACACCGGATACCTACAACTCTCTCATTATTGTTTGTGTACAACTATCTCGTTATTGTATGTGCAGGAAGACACCGGATGCCTGTTATTGTTTGTGCAGGAAGACACCAGATGTCTACAACTATCTCATTATTGTTTGTGCAGGAAGACACCGGATGCCTACAACTATCTCGTTATTGTTTGTGCAGGAAGACACCAGATGTCTACAACTATCTCGTTATTGTGTGTGCAGGAAGACACCGGATGCCTACAATTATCTCGTTATTGTTTGAGGAAGAAGACACCGGATGCCTACAACTATCTCGTTATTGTTTGTGCAGGAAGACACTGGATGCCTACAACTTTCTCGTTATTGTTTGTGCAGGAAGACACCGGATGCCTACAACTATCTCGTTATTATTTGTGGAGTAAGACACCGGATGCCTACAACTCTCCCGTTATTGTTTGTGCAGGAAGACACCGGATGCCTACAACTATCTCGTTATTGTTTGTGGAGTAAGACACCGGATGCCTACAACTCTATCGTTATTGTTTGTGCAGGAAGACACCGGATGCCTACACCTATCTCGTTATTGTTTGTGGAGTAAGACACCGGATGCCTACAACTCTCCCGTTATTGTTTGTGCAGGAAGACACCGGATGCCTACAACTATCTCGTTATTGTTTGTGGAGTAAGACACCGGATGCCTACAACTCTATCGTTATTGTTTGTGGAGAAAGACACCGGATGCCTACAACTCTCTCGTTATTGTGTGTGCAGGAAGACACCGGATGCCTACAACTATCTCGTTATTGTTTGTGGAGTAAGACACCGGATGCCTACAACTCTATCGTTATTGTTTGTGCAGGAAGACACAGGATGCCTACAACTCTCTCGTTATTGTTTGTGGAGAAAGACACCGGATGCCTACAACTCTATCGTTATTGTTTGAGGAAGAAGACACCGGATGCCTACAACTCTCTCATTATTGTTTATGTACAACTATCTCGTTATTGTCTGTGCAGGAAGACACCAGATGTCTACAACTATCTCGTTATTGTTTGTGCAGGAAGACACCAGATGTCTACATCTATCTCGTTATTGTTTGTGCAGGAAGACACCGGATGCCTACAATTATCTCGTTATTGTTTGAGGAAGAAGACACCGGATGCCTACAACTATCTCGTTATTGTTTGTGCAGGAAGACACCGGATGCCTACAACTATCTCGTTATTGTTTGTGGAGTAAGACACCGGATGCCTACAACTCTCCCGTTATTGTTTGTGCAGGAAGACACCGGATGCCTACAACTATCTCGTTATTGTTTGTGGAGTAAGATACCGGATGCCTACAATTCTCCCTTTATTGTTTGTGCAGGAAGACACCGGATGCCTACAACTATCTCGTTATTGTTTGTGGAGTAAGACACCGGATGCCTACATCTCTATCGTTATTGTTTGTGGAGAAAGACACCGGATGCCTACAACTCTCTCGTTATTGTGTGTGCAGGAAGACACCGGATGCCTACAACTCTCTCGTTATTGTTTGTGCAGGAAGGCACAGGATGCCTACAACTCTCTCGTTATTGTTTGTGCAGGAAGACACCGGATGCCTACAACTCTCTCGTTATTGTGTGTGTAGGAAGACACCGGATGCCTACAACTATCTCGTTATTGTTTGAGGAAGAAGACACCGGATGCCTACAACTCTCTCGTTATTGTTTGAGGAAGAAGACACCGGATACCTACAACTCTCTCGTTATTTTTTGTGTACAACTATCTCGTTATTGTCTGTGCAGGAAGACACCGGATGCCTGTTATTGTTTGTGCAGGAAGACACCGGATGCCTACAACTATCTCGTTATTGTTTGAGGAAGAAGACACCGGATGCCTACAACTCTCTCGTTATTGTTTGAGGAAGAAGACACCGGATACCTACAACTCTCTCGTTATTTTTTGTGTACAACTATCTCGTTATTGTCTGTGCAGGAAGACACCGGATGCCTGTTATTGTTTGTGCAGGAAGACACCGGATGCCTACAACTATCTCGTTATTGTTTGAGGAAGAAGACACCGGATGCCTACAACTCTCTCGTTATTGTTTGAGGAAGAAGACACCGGATACCTACAACTCTCTCGTTATTGTTTGTGTACAACTATCTCGTTATTGTTTGTGCAGGAAGACACCGGATGCCTACAACTCTCTCGTTATTGTTTGTGGAGAAAGACACCGGATGCCTACAACTTTCTCGTTATTGTTTGTGCAGGAAGACACCGGATGCCTACAACTCTCTCGTTATTGTTTGTGGAGAAAGACACCGGATGCCTACAACTCTATCGTTATTGTTTGTGCAGGAAGACACCGGATGCCTACAACTCTCTCGTTATTGTTTGTGGAGAAAGACACCGGATGCCTACAACTCTCGTTATTGTGTGAGGAAGAAGACACCGGATGCCTACAACTCTATCGTTATTGTTTGAGGTAGAAGACACCGGATACGTACAACTCTCTCGTTATTGTTTGTGCAGGAAGACACTGGATGCCTACAACTTTCTCGTTATTGTTTGTGCAGGAAGACACCGGATGCCTACAACTATCTCGTTATTATTTGTGGAGTAAGACACCGGATGCCTACAACTCTCCCGTTATTGTTTGTGCAGGAAGACACCGGATGCCTACAACTATCTCGTTATTGTTTGTGGAGTAAGACACCGGATGCCTACAACTCTATCGTTATTGTTTGTGCAGGAAGACACCGGATGCCTACACCTATCTCGTTATTGTTTGTGGAGTAAGACACCGGATGCCTACAAATCTCCCGTTATTGTTTGTGCAGGAAGACACCGGATGCCTACAACTATCTCGTTATTGTTTGTGGAGTAAGACACCGGATGCCTACAACTCTATCGTTATTGTTTGTGGAGAAAGACACCGGATGCCTACAACTCTCTCGTTATTGTGTGTGCAGGAAGACACCGGATGCCTACAACTATCTCGTTATTGTTTGTGGAGTAAGACACCGGATGCCTACAACTCTATCGTTATTGTTTGTGCAGGAAGACACAGGATGCCTACAACTCTCTCGTTATTGTTTGTGGAGAAAGACACCGGATGCCTACAACTCTATCGTTATTGTTTGAGGAAGAAGACACCGGATGCCTACAACTCTCTCATTATTGTTTATGTACAACTATCTCGTTATTGTCTGTGCAGGAAGACACCAGATGTCTACAACTATCTCGTTATTGTTTGTGCAGGAAGACACCAGATGTCTACAACTATCTCGTTATTGTTTGTGCAGGAAGACACCGGATGCCTACAATTATCTCGTTATTGTTTGAGGAAGAAGACACCGGATGCCTACAACTATCTCGTTATTGTTTGTGCAGGAAGACACCGGATGCCTACAACTATCTCGTTATTGTTTGTGGAGTAAGACACCGGATGCCTACAACTCTCCCGTTATTGTTTGTGCAGGAAGACACCGGATGCCTACAACTATCTCGTTATTGTTTGTGGAGTAAGATACCGGATGCCTACAATTCTCCCTTTATTGTTTGTGCAGGAAGACACCGGATGCCTACAACTATCTCGTTATTGTTTGTGGAGTAAGACACCGGATGCCTACAACTCTATCGTTATTGTTTGTGGAGAAAGACACCGGATGCCTACAACTCTCTCGTTATTGTGTGTGCAGGAAGACACCGGATGCCTACAACTCTCTCGTTATTGTTTGTGCAGGAAGGCACAGGATGCCTACAACTCTCTCGTTATTGTTTGTGCAGGAAGACACCGGATGCCTACAACTCTCTCGTTATTGTGTGTGTAGGAAGACACCGGATGCCTACACATATCTCGTTATTGTTTGTGGAGGAAGACACCGGATGCCTACAACTCTCTCGTTATTGTGTGTGTAGGAAGACACCGGATGCTTACAACTCTCTTGTTATTGTTTGTGAACAACTATCTCGTTATTGTCTGTGCAGGAAGACACCGGATGCCTGTTATTGTTTGTGCAGGAAGACACCGGATGCCTACAACTATCTCGTTATTGTTTGAGGAAGAAGACACCGGATGCCTACAACTCTCTCGTTATTGTTTGAGGAAGAAGACACCGGATACCTACAACTCTCTCGTTATTTTTTGTGTACAACTATCTCGTTATTGTCTGTGCAGGAAGACACCGGATGCCTGTTATTGTTTGTGCAGGAAGACACCGGATGCCTACAACTATCTCGTTATTGTTTGAGGAAGAAGACACCGGATGCCTACAACTCTCTCGTTATTGTTTGAGGAAGAAGACACCGGATACCTACAACTCTCTCGTTATTTTTTGTGTACAACTATCTCGTTATTGTCTGTGCAGGAAGACACCGGATGCCTGTTATTGTTTGTGCAGGAAGACACCGGATGCCTACAACTCTCGTTATTGTGTGAGGAAGAAGACACCGGATGCCTACAACTCTATCGTTATTGTTTGAGGTAGAAGACACCGGATACGTACAACTCTCTCGTTATTGTTTGTGCAGGAAGACACCGGATGCCTACAACTCTCTCGTTATTGTTTGTGGTGAAAGACACCGGATGCCTACAACTCTCGTTATTGTGTGAGGAAGAAGACACCGGATGCCTACAACTCTATCGTTATTGTTTGAGGTAGAAGACACCGGATACGTACAACTCTCTCGTTATTGTTTGTGCAGGAAGACACCGGATGCCTACAACTCTCTCGTTATTGTTTGTGGTGAAAGACACCGGATGCCTACAACTCTCGTTATTGTGTGAGGAAGAAGACACCGGATGCCTACAACTCTATCGTTATTGTTTGAGGTAGAAGACACCGGATACGTACAACTCTCTCGTTATTGTTTGAGGAAGAAAACACCGGATGCCTACAACTATCTCGTTATTGTTTGTGCAGGAAGACATCGGATGCCTACAACTCTCTCGTTATTGTTTGTGCAGGAAGACACCGGATGCCTACAACTCTCTCGTTAGTGTGTGTGCAGGAAGACACCGGATGCCTACAACTGTCTCGTTATTGTTTGTGCAGGAATACACCGGATGCCTACAACTCTCTCGTTATTGTTTGTGGAGAAAGACACCGGATGCCTACAACTCTATCGTTATTCTTTGAGGAAGAAGACACCGGATGCCTACAACTCTCTCGTTATTGTTTGTGCAGGAAGACACCGGATGCCTACAACTATCTCGTTATTGTTTGTGGAGTAAGACACCTGATGCCTACAACTCTATCGTTGTGGTAAAAGTTTAAAAGCAGCTGCGCAGAACAACTAGGGACTGGCATGGTCAATATGGCAAACTGTCGTATGGAATTGCTCTGTGGTAGGGAGATGGACAATATCAGGAGGGAGATGGTTCCAATGGTAGATTGTTCTTGGAAAAAAGGAAAAATTGTAGTAGTCTGTAGTTGCTGTAATTAACCTATAGCTTATGAAATGACAATGGCGAACGAGACGGGAGAGGGGAACTAGGTAATTTTCAATGGGAATAGCAACAATATCATTATGAATTTTATACAGAACGGAAAACCTATAGTCAATACGCCGTTGATCTAGTCTGCGTATATTTAGGGAATGTAGCATGTCTGTAACACTAGAGGTACGATAGAAGTCAGACATTATCCAACGGGCTGCTCTTCGCTGGACACATTCATATGGTCTATCAGTGTTTGAGCATGGGGCAACCAGATCTCGGAGCCATATTCAAGCTGGGGTCACACTAGTGTCTGGTAAGTCATGGACTTAAGGGGTTCGGATTTGACCTGGAGGTTTCTACGTAGGAATCCTAATGTTTGGTTTGCTTTCTTAGTTTACCTTTTTATGTGAGTGTCACACGACAGGTTGTTTGATATATCCACGCCAAAGTATTTGGCTGAGGTGACCGACTCAAGTAGGACTCCATGAAGTTCGTATTGACTGGGAATAGGATGCTTCCTTCTGGTGACGTGGATAATTTGACATTTGGAGGGGTTAAATTCCATGTCCCACTCCAACTCCCACTCTTCTAATCTCTTATGATCGTTTTGGCGTGTGACCGATTCATTTGCAGATGATAGATATACTGCAGTATCATCTGCAAATATACGAACTGTGGAACTGATGTTTTGTGGTAGGTCGTTGATATAGGCTAGGACAAGCAGGGGCCCACGTACGGATCCATGTGGGACTCCAGAGGAATGGCATCTGAACTAATACCATTAAGGACAACTGACTGGAGTCTATTATCTAGAAAACTCTTAATCCACCTTAATGTCTGACCTCTGACTCCATATTCATGCATTTTAGTAGTACTATCTCGTGATTGACATTATCGAAAGCCTTACTGAAGTCTAATCGGACGAGATCTACCTGATGCGTATTGTAGACAGAGGTAACCAAGTCATTGATTAGTATTACTAATTGGGTCACGCATGACCGTTTTTCTCTAAAACATGCTGAAAATGGTACAGAATACTGTGGTTAGTGAAGTGGTTTACTATCGAGGAGGAAACTAAGTATATATTCTAGAACCTTGCATAGAACACATGTCAGTGAGATAGGCCTATAGTTGGCGGGGTGTGACTTGTCCCCTTTTTTGTAAATGGGAGCAAGATTTGCTGACTTCCACTGGGCCGGCAGTGATCCTTCGTTGAGGGGAGGGAGACCATTCCAATGTCATGGGTTAATATAGTTAATATGGTGCGTGTGACCTAAATGTTACTAATGCATTCAATTACTTATGTACATTGTATGTTTTATTGATGCCAAGCACCTTGTGGGGACCTTGACATGTTTTATGGACATGCTTAGCAGACTTAAGTCACTAACCAGTACTGAGATGCCTCACTCAATGACACTATATGTGCCCCAAACTAGTATCAAACCAGGGACCCTTTGAATCCAAATAAGACACTCTACCACTGTACCACTGGACAATGGACGATATACTAAGTAATTCTCTGAACCATATAACCCATATACATTCGTAGAAACAGATATTGGCGTTTAACTACTGGTAAATTTCAAGATTATGTGACACGTGTGTGTGTGTCATTCCTATACGAGTAATGCATATTTGCGTTTGTTTACCTGTTAGTCTCGTTTTGGCGAAAGTAGGTCAAAACGGTGCGCACTATATAATAAGCCAAAGCGTGTTTCCGTGTATTAGTCCTATTCTCAATTAAGGAATGAATCGAGGGTTAATAGTTTCCATCGTGATATGAACTACATTCGGCGTGGTTAAAGTGTATGCAGGCCGAAGACTGCATAGCATTAGTTGGTAGCCTTCATACGAAAATGTATACAACCAGGGAACATACGTTCATCGAAGGAAATGCAATAGCGATGTAAATATGGTAATTATCCTCTGTATTTATCAACTGGTTCTCCTTTTTTTGATATAGTAGTTTAGTTTGTACACATTTATTTTAGCTCGATTGCGAAACAAGTTCTTACAACTTATATTAATCACTATCGAGACCTCATTCCTGATGGAATCCATCGCCACGAGGGAGAGAGAAGAGGCAATGTGGAATTTAAATGCATTGTCTAAGGACACAATCGTAACGGCTCCAGTGGGACTCGAACGTCGGACCTGAAGCGAACGCGCATCTACTGCATAGTTTGATATACCATTACACCAATCTGGTGAATACTCGTACTGGCGCGGTGGCGATGCAATAAACTTATGAAGTCAATTTACATGTGGTTTAAAATAGTAGAGTGGTGGAACCTATGCTCGGCGTATTCCTATGCTCGGCGTATTTGTCCATTTAAATCCGTATTTAAAATATTTATATAGTTCTAGGCTAATTTCGTTGACAGAGCTGACGCATGGTCCAATAGCATTCCCTTGCGTGTATTGGTAGCCTGATGCAACTGTCGTGTGACTTGTCCAGCAGACGAATATAAACAAACAAATCATTGGGAGAATCTGATACGGTGTATGAGCAATACAGGTATCCGAATTTAAAAAAATTTACCACTAACCCCAACAAATAGTTTCTATACCATTTCTGATTAGCAAAGACACGTATAGCAAATAGTATAACATGACTCGACATGGTGTCTGTATACGCACAGAAGGAATTTGCCATGCTTAAATCTGCGACAAAGCATGATTTAGCATGTGATGTTCAACGTGACGCCATTTTATTAGCATATTTATAGTTTTGGAGAGGTCGTTTACATTTACACCAACTATTTTGAGCTTTTTCTACATCCGTTTTGTCAACGTCGGTTTTGTCGAATTCCCCGGTTATCAAAGTCCCGTTTCAGACACTATCAGTTTACATATAACTGGATCTGTTTATATCGAATTTCTTTAAGTCAAACTTTGGTTATGTCGAAGTATTTTGTTCGGTCCGACGGAATTCAACATAATGGATATAGACTGGCATTATGGTGCGGTTAAATATGTTCGGTACGAGTCTATCGGAGAGTAACTGGCTGTACTTCCCTCTTGAAACAGTTAATTGTAGATAAAGCTTCAAAGCAAGCTAAATCATAGGTTCATAGCATAGCTCAATCATAGATTCATAGCTCAATCATAGATTCATATCATAGCACAATCATAGATTCATATCATAGCTCAAGCATATATTCATATCATATCTAACTCATAGATTCATATCATAGCTCAATAATACATTCATAGCATAGCTCAATCATAGATTCATATCATAGCTCAATCATAGATTCATATCATAGCTAAATCATAGATTCATAGCATAGCTCAATCATAGATTCATATCATAGCTCAATCATAGATTCATATCGTAGCTCAATCATAGATTCATAGCATATCTAAATCATAGATTCCTAGCATAGCTCAATCTTAGATGCATATCATAGCTCAATCATAGATTCATATCATAGCTCAATTATAGATTCATATCATAGCTCAATCATAGATTCATATCATCGCTCAATCATAGATTCATATCATAGCTCAATCATAGATTCATATCATATCTAAATCATAGATTCATAGCATATCTAAATCATAGAGTCATTGCATATCTAAATCATAGATTCATATCATATCTCAATCATAGATTCATATCATAGCTCAATCATGGATTCATATCATAGCTAAATCATAGATTCATAGCATATCTAAATCATAGATTCATATCATAGCTCAATCATAGATTCATATCATAGCTTTATCATAGATTCATATCATAGCTAAATCATAGATTCATAGCATATCTAAATCATAGATTCATATCATAGCTCAATCATAGATTCATATCATCGCTCAATCATAGATTCATATCATCGCTCAATCATAGATTTATGACATAGCTCAATCATAGATTCATAGCATATCTAAATCATAGATTCATAGCATAGTTCAATCATAGATTCATATCATCGCTCAATCATAGATTCATATCATAGCTCAATCATAGATTCATGGCATAGCTCAACCATAGATTCATAGCATATCTAAATCATAGATTCGTAGCATAGCTCAATCATAGATTCATGGCATATCTAAATCATAGATTCATATCATAGCTCAATCATAGCTTCATAGCATAACTCAATCATAGATTCATAGCATAGCTCAATCATAGACTCATATCATCGCTCAATCATAGATTTATGACATAGCTCAATCCGAATGATTGAATGCACGGCGGGGGCTACTAGAAGTTTTTCTCCTGTAGTGTATAAACATGTATGTAAAAAGATATGTCTTTTTAAAGCAGCCCTATATCGTATGAAATAAAAGATATTTGAAAAATTCAAATTTTACGCATGTGTAGCAATGCTGCTACACATTCTTAAATTATAATTTGTATAATTTTGTTCAATTAGTAAACAATGTTTTTTGCGATAAAACAAACTCGAAACCGAAAGTAGGATTGTCCGATTCGGTCGGTCACACGCACTTGTTTACAATCGGAACCTGATTTACATTCGGAATGCATCGTCCTCCTTCTGCAATGATGAAAACAAACATGGCATATCCGCTGCTGTTTCATGCATGCGCGCTGTGCGTGTTTACATCGTATGAAATAAAAGATATTTGAAAAAAATCAATGTTTACGTATGGTTAGCAATGCTGCTACACATTATAACATTATACTTTGTATGCTTATGTTCATTTGGTAAACAGTGTTTTTTTTGTTTTAAAACAAACTCGAAACCGAAAGTAAGACTTTCCGAGTCGATCGGTCACGCACTTGTTTACAACCGGAATGCGTCGTCCGCACTTGTTTGCATTCGGAATGCATCGTACCCAATTGTCCCACGTTGTCTTTTTTAATTATATTACTTGATATGTTGATTCATACCTCTGTTAGCTAAGTCTTTTAGGGACATTTCTACATCCCCACGAGGGGTTCGACATTAGAGGTAGATAGATAGTCTTTCATGTTCAAAATATATATGTTGTTTTCTACATCCTCTGTCGTGTCATGCATGCTCACTGTGCGTGTTTTATTTCGTGTGTTGATAAACAAATTCGCGTATAGGACGGTTTACATTTATTTGAATGTTATCGTTTCTGAGCGACTATTTCGATTTTTGTAAACACACACACATTAGTATTTATATTTTACCCAAAACATCCTTTATTACGATGTAATGCTGCTTTAAATATTCTCCCACAGTTCAACTTCCAGCTCAGCTCCACTTCCGGACGAAGATTAAAAATTAGATAACATATCGACACTTTCATCTCAACCGTAAAGCTCTCTTAGAGCTCGCTAATAATTATCAACCTTTTAATAATTATCAATATTCAAATAATTATCATCCTTCTAATAATTATCAACATTCTAATAATTATCTTCTAATATTATCTTCTAATGAACATCAACCTTCTAATAATTATCAACTGTATCATAATTATCAACCGTCTAATAATTACCAACCATCTAATAAATATCAACCATTTAATAATTATCAACTGTGGTAATAATTATCAACCGTCTACTACGTATCAACCTTCTAATAGTCATCAACCGTCTAATAGTCATCAACCATCTAATAATTATCCACCTTCTAATAATTATCAACCATCTAATAATTATCAACCATCTAATAATTAGCAACCATCTAATAAGTATCAACCTTCTAATAAGTATCAACCTTCTAATAATTATCCACCTTCTAATAACTATCAACCATCTAATAATTATCAACCTTCTAATAATTATCAACCTTCTAATAATTATCAACCTTCTAATAATTATCA
>CM026392.1:22120836-22176901 GCA_014843695.1 Archivesica marissinica | reverse complement strand
GAAGAGCATTGTTATTTCCCTTACTTGTAATTTTGCAAATGCATTACAGTGGGAAATACACGGAAACACGGTTTGGACACCGTCTTGACCCATATTCTTATAAACAGGTAAACAAACATAAAACCGTTCGTTATAAAACCACCGGTTTAGCGTATTTTGGCAATATACTACCTTCAACATACTCTGTTTACTTTGGTATGTTGCTTTATAACTGTATTCTATCCGTATTTATATAACTACTGAGTAAACACGAATTCACGTACTAGTTTCGCCAATAAACCCCTTTCGTCTAACGATGATTTCGGGAGTAACGTATTCATCCACATATACTGGGTACTCCCAGCACACACTACTGAGTATGACAGGGTGGCGCTTGTCGGGGACCGTTGATAAACATCTCATTTGAGACACAGAATGTTGAAAATAACCACATACTAATAATTGTCAAAAACAGTACCGAGTGGTACAGTGGCCAACCGCTCAGCAAAAATGGTAACGGCTGGGGCTGGACTGAACATAGTATCTATCTATGTTCAATGTTCGTCCGTCCGTCCGTCCATCCATCCATCCATCCATCTATCTATCTATATATCTATCTATTTGACTATCTATTTATCTATCTATCTTTAATGTC
Source organism: Archivesica marissinica (assembly GCA_014843695.1). Lineage (NCBI taxonomy): Eukaryota > Metazoa > Mollusca > Bivalvia > Venerida > Vesicomyidae > Archivesica > Archivesica marissinica. The sequence continues at coordinate 22,176,267 of CM026392.1, read as the reverse complement.
GAACCCCTTGCGGGGATGTAGACATGCTACGCGTCAAAAACCGCAAAGAAGTTAAAAGTATGAATAGTTAAAAGCATAATTTAAGAGTGTAATGGAAATAAGTTGTGGTAAAAGTTTAAAAGCAGCTGCGCAGAACAACTAGGGACTGGCATGGTCAATATGGCAAACTGTCGTATGGAATTGCTCTGTGGTAGGGAGATGGACAATGTCAGGAGGGAGATGGTTCCAATGGTAGATTGTTCTTGGAAAAAAGGAAAAATTGTAGTAGTCTGTAGTTGCTGTAATTAACCTATAGCTTATGAAATGACAATGGCGAACATGACGGGAGAGGGGAACTAGGTAATTTTCAATGGGAATAGCAACAATATCATTATGAATTTTATACAGAACGGATAACCTATAGTCAATACGCCGTTGATCTAGTCTGCGTATATTTAGGGAATGTAGCATGTCTGTAACACTAGAGGTACGATAGAAGTCAGCCATTATCCAACGGGCTGCTCTTCGCTGGACACATTCATATGGTCTATCAATGTTTCAGCATGGGGCAACCAGATCTCGGAGCCATATTCAAGCTGGGGTCACACTAGTGTCTGGTAAGTCATGGACTTAAGGGGTTCGGATTTGACCTGGAGGTTTCTACGTAGGAATCCTAATGTTTGGTTTGCTTTCTTAGTTTACCTTTTTATGTGAGTGTCACACGACAGGTTGTTTGATATATCCACGCCAAAGTATTTGGCTGAGGTGACCGACTCAAGTAGGACTCCATGAAGTTCATATTGACTGGGAATAGGATGCTTCCTTCTGGTGACGTGGATAATTTGACATTTGGAGGGGTTAAATTCCATGTCCCACTCCAACTCCCACTCTTCTAATCTCTTATGATCGTTTTGGCGTGTGACCGATTCATTTGCAGATGATAGATATACTGCAGTATCATCTGCAAATATACGGACTGTGGAACTGATGTTTTGTGGTAGGTCGTTGACATAGGCTAGGACAAGCGGGGGTCCACGTACGGATCCATGTGGGACTCCAGAGGAATGGCATCTGAACTAATACCATTAAGGACAACTGACTGGAGTCTATTATCTAGAAAACTCTTAATCCACCTTAATGTCTGACCTCTGACTCCATATTCATGCGCATTTTAGTAGTACTATCTCGTGATTGACATTATCGAAAGCCTTACTGAAGTCTAATCGGACGAGATCTACCTGATGCGTATTGTAGACAGAGGTAACCAAGTCATTGATTAGTATTACTAATTGGGTCACGCATGACCGTTTTTCTCTAAAACATGCTGCAAATGGTACAGAATACTGTGGTTAGTGAAGTGGTTTACTATCGAGGAGGAAACTAAGTATATATTCTAGAACCTTGCATAGAACACATGTCAGTGAGATAGGCCTATAGTTGGCGGGTGTGACTTTTCCCCTCTTTTGTAAATGGGAGCAACATTTACTGACTTCCACTGGGCCGGCAGTGATCCTTCGTTGAGGGGAGGGAGACCATTCCAATGTCATGGGTTAATATAGTTAATATGGTGCGTGTGACCTAAATGTTACTAATGCATTCAATTACTTATGTACATTGTATGTTTTATTGATGCCAAGCACCTTGACATATTTTTTGGACATGCTTAGCAGACTTAAGTCACTAACCAGTACTGAGATGCCTCACTCAATGACACTATATGTGCCCCAAACTAGTATCAAACCAGGAACCTTTGAATCCAAATAAGACACTCTACCACTGTACCACTGAACAATGGACGATATACTAAGTAATTCTCTGAACCATATAACCCATATACATTCGTAGAAACAGATATTGGCGTTTAACTACTGGTAAATTTCAAGATTATGTGACACGTGTGTGTGTGTCATTCCTATACGAGTAATGCATATTTGCGTTTGTTTACCTGTTAGTCTCGTTTTGGCGAAAGTAGGTCAAAACGGTGCGCACTATATAATAAGCCAAAGCGTGTTTCCGTGTATTAGTCCTGTTCTCAATTAAGTAGAATCGAGGGTTAATAGTTTCCATCGTGATATGAACTACATTCGGCGTGGTTAAAGTGTATGGAGGCCGAATACTGCATAGCATTAGTTGTTAGCCTTCATACGAACATATATACAACCAGGGAACATACGTTCATCGAAGGAAATGCAATAGCGATGTAAATATGGTAATTATCTTCTGCATTTATCAACTGGTTCTCCTTTTTTTGATATAGTAGTTTAGTTTGTACACATTTATGTTAGCTCGATTGCGAAACAAGTTCTTACAACTAATAGTAATCACTATCGAGACCTCATTCCTGATGGAATTCAACGCCACGAGGGAGAGAGAAGAGGCAATGTGGAATTTAAATGCCTTGTCTAAGGACACAATCGTAACGGCTCCAGCGGGACTCGAACGTCGGACCTGAAGCGAACGCGCATCCACTGCATAGTTTGATATACCATTACACCAATCTGGTGAATACTCGTACTGGCGCGGTGGCGATGCAATAAACTGATGAAGTCAATTTACATGTGGTTAAAATAGTAGAGTGGTGGAACCTATGCTCGGCGTATTCCTATGCTCGGCGTATTTGTCCATTTAAATCCATATTTAAAATATTTATATAGTTCTAGGCTAATTTCGTTGACAGAGCTGACGCATGGTCCAATAGCATTCCCTTGCGTGTATTGGTAGCCTGATGCAACTGTCGTGTGACTTGTCCAGCAGACGAATATAAACAAACAAATCATTTGGAGAATCTGATACGGTGTATGAGCAATTCAGGTATCCGAATTAAACAAATCTACCACTAACCCGAAAAATAGTTTCTATACCATTTCTGATTAGCAAAGACACGTATAGCAAATAGTATAACATGACTCGACATGGTGTCTGTATACGCACAGAAGGAATTTGCCATGCTTAAATCTGCGACAAAGCATGATTTAGCATGTGATGTTCAACGTGACGCTATTTTATTAGCATATTAATAGTTTTGGAGAGGTCGTTTACATTTACACCAACTATTTTGAGCTTTTTCTACATCCGTTTTGTCAACGTCGGTTATGTCGAATTCCCCGGTTATCAAAGTCCCGTTTCAGACACTATCAGTTTACATATAACTGGATCTGTTTATATCGAATTTCGTTAAGTCAAACTTTGGTTATGTCGAAGTATTTTGTTCGGTCCGACGGAATTCAACATAAGGGATATATATTGACATTATGGTGCGGTTAAATATGTTCAGTACGAGTCTATCGGAGAGTAACTGGCTGTACTTCCCTCTTGAAACAGTTAATTGTAGATAAAGCTTCAAAGCAAGCTAAATCATAGGTTCATAGCATATCTCAATCATAGATTCATAGCATAGCTCAATCATATATTCATATCATAGCTCAATCATAGATTCATAGCTCAATCATAGATTCATATCATAGCTCAAGCATAGATTCATATCATATCTAACTCATATATTCATATCATAGCTCAATAATACATTCATAGCATAGCTCAATCATAGATTCATATCATAGTTCAATCATAGATTCATATCATAGCTCAATCATAGATTCATATCATCGCTCAATCATAGATTCATATCATCGCTGAATCATAGATTTATGACATAGCTCAATCATAGATTCATATCATAGCTCAATCATAGATTCATGGCATAGCTCAACCATATATTCATAGCATATCTAAATCATAGATTCGTAGCATAGCTCAATCATAAATTCATGGCATATCTAAATCATAGATTCATATCATAGCTCAATCATAGCTTCATAGCATAACTCAATCATAGATTCATAGCATAGCTCAATCATAGACTCATATCATCGCTCAATCATAGATTTATGACATAGCTCAATCCGAATGATTGAATCCACGGCGGGGGCTAATAGAAGTTTTTCTCCTGTAATGTATAAACATGTATGTAAAAAGATATGTCTTTTTAAAGCAGCCCTATATCGTATGAAATAAAAGATATTTGAAAAATTCAAATTTTACGCATGTGTAGCAATGTCTAGGATGTGTAGGATTGTCCGATTCGGTCGGTCACACGCACTTGTTTACAATCGGAACCTGATTTACATTCGGAATGCATCGTCCTCCTTCTGCAATGATGAAAACAAACATGGCATATCCGCTGCTGTTTCATGCATGCGGGCTGTGCGTGATTACATTTGTTTGTTGATAAACAAAATCACGTATACGACGGTTTATATTTATTTGAATTTTATCGTTTCTGAGCGACTATTTCGATTTTTGTAAACACACACACATTAGTATTTATATTTTACCAAAAACATCCTTCATTACGAGATAATGCTGCTATTAAAGCAGCATTACATGGTATGAAATAAAAGATATTTGAAAAAAATCAATGTTTACGTATGGTTAGCAATGCTGCTACACATTATAACATTATACTTTGTATGCTTATGTTCATTTGGTAAACCGTGTTTGTTTTGCTATAAAACAAACTCGAAACCGAAAGTAAGACTTTCCGAGTCGATCGGTCACGCACTTGTTTACAACCGGAATGCGTCGTCCGCACTTGTTTGCATTCGGAATGCATCGTCCCCATTTGTCCCACGTTGTCTTTTTTAATTATATTACTTGATATGTTGATTCATACTTCTGTTAGCTAAGTCTACATCCCCACGAGGGGTTCGACATTAGAGGAAGATAGATAGTATTTCATGTTCAAAATATATATGTTGTTTTCTATATCCTCTGTCGTTTCATGCATGCGCACTGTGCGTGTTTACATTTCGTTTGTTGATAAACAAATTCGCGTATAGGACGGTTTACATTTATTGGAATGTTATCGTTTCTGAGCGACTATTTCGATTTTTGTAAACACACACACATTAGTATTTATATTTTACCCAAAACATCCTTTATTACGATGTAATGCTGCTTTAAATATTCTCCCACAGTTCAACTTCCAGCTCCACTTCCGGACGAAGATTAAAAATTAGATAACATAATCGACACTCTCATCTCAACCGTAAAGCTCTCTTAGAGCTCGCTAATAATTATCAACCTTCTAATAATTATCAACATTCTAATAATTATCAACCGTCTAATATTCATCAACCTTCTAATAATGATCAACCTTCTAATGAATATCAACCATCTAATATTCATCAACCGTCTAATAATTATCAACCTTCTAATATGTATCAACCATCTAATATTCATCAACCTTCTAATAATTATCCACCGTCTAATAATTATCCACCGTCTAATAAGTATCAACCATCTAATAACTATCAACCATCTAATATTCATCAACCTTCTAATAATTATCCACCATCTAATAAGTATCAACCATCTAATAAATATCAACCGTCTAATATTCATCAACCTTCTAATATTTATCAACCATCTAATATTCATCAACATTCTAATAATTATCAACCATCTAATAATTATCCACCGTCTAATAATTATCAACCATCTAATATTCATCAACATTCTAATAATTATCAACCATCTAATAATTATCCACCATCTATTAATTATCAACCATCTAATAAGTATCAACCATCTAATATTCATCAACCTTCTAATAAGTATCCACTGTCTAATAATTAGCAACCATCTAATAATTATCCACCGTCTATTAATTATCAACCATCTAATAATTATCAACCGTCTAATATTCATCAACCATCTAATAATTATCAACCGTCTAATATTCATCAACCTTCTAATAATTATCAACATTCTAATAATTACCCACCGTCTAATAATTATCAACATTCTAATAATTATCAACCATCTAATATTCATCAACCTTCTAATAATTATCAACCTTCTAATAATTATCCACCATCTAATAATTATCAACATTCTAATAAGTATCAACCATCAACTGTGGTAATAATTATCAACCTTCTAATAATTTCCTTCACGTGTCACTGTGTTTGTGTTGACTTCACTTGATCAATATTATAATTATTCAAACATGAATGCCGGGTTGCGTGTACCATTATCATGTTTACCAATAAAGGAAGTAACTGTATACCTGGCCATGTTACAAAAGCGTCTAGTCGAATAGAATATGATCAATGTTTGCTTGAATATTGCACTCGTAACAGGTGGATAGTATAACCAACACTAATATATCCAAGATGGCAAGATGTGTATATTCGCTACTACTTGGAGTTCTCATACCTTTCACTGTTATGCATGACGGTCAGTCCTCTTTTTATTATACATATCATTATTTATAATATCACCTACCTGTATAAGTCGCCACTGCATTTGGGAAACTATAATGTATAACATCGACATGATGAAAATATACGTTATATTGTCGATGACATGCGAAAATGTGCACTGGGACAATTTTCAGAAAAATGGAAAGGTGTTTAAATTAGTCTAAAATTACCCCCCCCCCCAACAACTTTGCATTACTGTATACAGTCTACATTCGTTTTGTCAAAGTCGGTTATGTCGAATTCTCCGGTTATCTCGAATTCGGATCAAAGTCCCGTTTCAGACACTATCATTTTACATATACCTGGATCTGTTCTATGTACTATTCATTTTCTCGCTTTCGTTGTTCTAGGCATAAATTCAAAAGTGAAACAGGACTTCACATAAATCATTTTCCGAGAGAAGCAAGAAGCTTGTTAATAGTGTCGTATGACGAGTAATTTAGCAGTTGTAGAATGTGAATATCATGTGATTTTCGAATGCAGCAATTATAAAAATATTAGGGAGCAGTATCTATATATATAGAGAGAGTGGTGGTACCTATCCTCGGCGTAAATCCCACATATAGAGTGGTGGTACCTATCCTCGGCGTAAATCCCACATATAGAGTGGTGGTACCTATCCTCGGCGTAAATCCCACATACAGAGTGGTGGTACATATCCTCGGCGTAAATCCCACATATAGAGTGGTGGTACCTATCCTCGGCGTAAATCCCACATATAGAGTGGTGGTACCTATCCTCGGCGTAAATCCCACATACAGAGTGGTGGTACCTATCCTCGGCGTAAATCCCACATATGGAGTGTTGGTACCTATCCTCGGCGTAAATCCCACATATAGAGTGATGTGCGTAAATCCCACATATAGAGTGGTGGAACCTATGCTCGGCGTAACTCCCACATATAGAGTGGTGGTACCTATCCTCGGCGTAAATCCCACATATAATGGCCAGTATAAAATGTTAATAGCACTTGCCGTATATTATTATTTTCTTAAGTCGTGAAAACAACTCTCGAAAAACTATTGTTGACAGTTTTAGCTTCATCACGTGACCATGCTGCTCAGTACAGCTTTCGCAACGGTGTCTGGTTGGCATCCATTTATATGGGGAACTCAATACTTCAGGGCACCTATGCACGGCGTACTTGATATTTTGTATTTATCCACCATATCATATTTTGATATAGTATATCATTGAATAAAAACACTTGATCTTAATCAGAAATGGTATAGAAACTATTTTTCGGGTTAGGTGTAGATTTCGTGGATAAAATTCGTATAGCTACATGAATTGCTCATATACCTATATCAGTTTTGGTGGAAATATTCTCCCAATAATGTGTTTGTTTATATTCGTCTTGCTGGACCAGTCACGTGACAATTGCATCAGGCTAACGATACACACAACGGAATTCTACCATGCTTCAGCTCTGTCAGAGAAAATTAGCCTAGAAGTAAATAAATATTTTAAATACGGATCTAAAGGGACAAATAAGCCGAGTATAGGAATACGCCGAGCAGCCGAGCATAGGAATACGCCGAGCATAGGAATACGCCGAGCATAGGTTCCACCACTATTATTGATATTAAGCTTGCATGATTTCTAGATTGTGTTTGGAATAAATGACACCTGTGCAATTAGGTTAAAGCGACACTGCATCAATGAAAATGCATATATGGGATACATGTATACTCTTCCTTTATATGTCTGTAAACTGTATAACTTGTTGATTGTATTGTGGGCCTGTGGCCTATAGCTACTAATAAATGGTTTGTCCCTTGACTAAAATAGATTATAAACCACGATGGTGGCATACTATATGCATCAAACCACCTTACACTCTGACAAGTTGCACAATTTTGGTTTAAGCATCTTTATTCGACATTATATAATAATAAATTATAACAAATAATTATGTACACATTAAAGATTTAATATTGTATTTCTCTTCACATTTGATCTGTGTGTTTTACGTTTATTTATCGTCGCTACCGGTTGCCCATGTGAGCGACGGCTACTGAAGAGATTAGTCATTTTAGATTGTTGATGATAGTGCATGATACAGAGAACGATCCATTCCAGAGTTTCCTCTGGTTCTTTTACGTGCACGGTGTAAAGCACCGACACGAGATCTCGGTTTAACGTTCCATCTGAAAGACTGTTAATTTTATTAGGGTCAGACGGGGGATCGAACCTGCGGTCCCTGGATTATCAGCGTGTTACCAATGGACTACACATATCCGTCTGTCACATTTGATCATAGTACAATGGTTATAATATACTAGTACCATTCGGTGTGGCCTCCATGTCATAGCCATCCATTAATATTTTCTCGGCAACTTGTTCATGTCTCCCCCGGAAGTTAGATAGTATATTCAATGACCAATTCGATTCGACAAGACGGTGAAGGTAATCACACTGCCGTCGTTTGATCATAGTAAAATATGTATCATATAATATTAGTAATATAATAATATTATATGGTTATAGTCATATAAACGAAACCTTTACATGGGGAGAAATTGAAACGTCAAACCATTAATTATTATATTGTCGCAACTATTTCATGTGGAAGTCGTGATAGCGCAGTGGATGTGCGTTCGCTTCAGGTGCGAACGGTCCGGAGTTCGAGCCCCACTGGAGCCGTTACGATTGTGCCCTTAGGCAAGGCATTTAAATTCCACATTGCCTCTTCTCTCTCCCTGGTGGTGATGTATTCCATCAGGAATGAGGTCTCGAGAGTGATTAATATAAGTTGAAAGAACTTGTTTCACAATCGAGCTAACTATTTCAACATTAAACAAACTTACCTGGCTAGATAACTTACCACCATATCATTTAACCTATAGCAATCGTATCTACGGCAACGAACGTCTGAATAACGCCTCCAAGCGATTCACTCATTTATCTACGATCACACGGACGGACTGGGAGGGAAACATGTATTTTTCTTTCAAATACTTGCAGCACGTTCAATTACAATCGGGGATATATATTTTTGTTTAAAACAAACACTATTATTACTTCACAATTTCATAATACATACAATTTCTTTAATCGGATAATTAGACTTTATGTTTACCACTGAGATGACTTTTACACAAGCTTCGTATTAAGCCTATTTTCAAATCCTATTTATCTTACAATCATTTATAATAGTTGTTTATATATGTAAGTAACAGGACAAATAAATAATGTTTAAACTAAACCTTTGCATGTAACGTAGCACAAATGTTCGAATAATACACATACTGCTAGGCCTAACGAAACGAAATTTTAGGATATCAAATCGGTGTAGTCCTATTGTTCCCACTTATATACAATTAGGTAAAAACGGGTATGGGAATAAGAGGATTTGTGTTGCAGTGTGTTTAAGAGTGTTTAAGATCAAATACAATCAAACGGACAGACACGCAGACAGACAGCAACTATATATATACATACCATGAACCTGTAACCACCAACAACAATACTTTGTCCACCGCGTTTGTTGCGGACAAACTCAATTTGAACTTGTGCATTCGCCAAATATTTGGAATGGTGATTTACCTATGAAGTGGGAATAAGAGTACTACTGGACAACAGCAAGTGGGAATAACTGGATTAAACCCACACATCAATTCCATGTAACAGTAATGTGTCAGTTTCCGGCATATTCACGTATCTGTCACGTGACAGTGATAAGCATGTCATGAGGGTTCTCCTGTTACAAAAATACAAGAACATATGTCTTTATGTATGCCTCAACTCAAGTGGGTGTTTGTGTTCACGTGAATGAGATTATTGAAAACATCCATATTTACATATTTTCGAAATAATCTGTGAATATTTTATATGGGGTTTTTATTGGCAACATTTTCCTGTTTGACAGTTCCAGCTTGTACCACATAAATCAAGCACCTATTACTGTTTGACAGTTCCAGCTTGTACCACATAAACCAAGCACCTTTTACTCTTTGACAGTTCCAGCTTGCACCACATAAACCAAGCAGCTTTTACTCTTTGATAGGTCCAGCTTGCACCACATAAACCAAGCACCTTTTACTCTTTGACAGTTCCAGCTTGCACCACATAAACCAAGCACCTTTTACTCTTTGACAGTTCCAGCTTGTACCACATAAACCAAGCACATTTTACTGTTTGACAGTTCCAGCTTGTACCACATAAACCAAGCACCTTTTACTCTTTGACAGTTCCAGCTTGCACCACATAAACCAAGCACCTTTTACTCTTTGACAGTTCCAGCTTGCACCACATAAACCAAGCACCTTTTACTGTTTTACAGTTCCAGCTTATACCACATAAACCAAGCACCTTTTACTGACAACGGTGACGTCATTCGCTGACAAAGTTTACGTAAATAAAGACAGGTTGTAAAACAGGTGAGAAAAGAAAAATGGGCTGTTGACGATTTATGAAGGCTTTATAATTCGCATGTATACATATAACTTAAACAAAAACACACATTCAAATGCATCTGATAACAGCCAAACTACGTTCATTAAACACACGAGGATCTAGTATGTTTCTATCAGCTGTGTTTACGGCATTTTTGTTTGTATGTCTCTCCAACCTGTTTAATTAGCCGATCCGGAGGGTTCGATCCTCGTACAGGGACGTATGTGAGATGGTACGGTGGTTGCCAAATTGGACAGGTGTTTTTTCACCGGGTACTCCGGTTTCCTCCTACACGAATTACCATATATACGCATTCACCAGCGCCAACCAGAGTGACTAATATAAGTTGTTAGAACTTGCTTCGCAATCGTTCTAAAATAAATAAAGTTTAAACTTAAACTGTTTAATTACGGCGTTACAGTGAACGGTACCAGGAAGATTGAATGCCTTACTCCATATTCATTATATTTGTATACGTTTTAACAATGTTGTCAATGCCTGCAGTGTCTTCCAATACGAGGATCTCTGTGATTGAATAGTTAAAGTCCTGGGGAATTCCCGATATAGCCCGATACCAATATTACACTACTCCTTTTGAAATATACTGCAATCAATACAATACATTATTGGCAAGCTATCGTAGATCAATTATGCAATTGAATAAAGAAGCACATTCATTGATCGCATACGCGTTATGACTGTACTCTATTATAAATACAATACAATACAATAAGTTTATTGCATAAAACAGTATGCATGTTAAGTAAGAACAGGCAGTGACATGGAACTGTACAAAAGAGCACACTATCAATTTCAAATATATGTGTAAAACATGCGTTAGTTTCGTTGCTTATTTGCAAAATATATAAATTTAGAACGAACAATGGTGATGTTTTTTGATTTGCATGACAAAAGATTAATAAATGTCTGTACAGTCGGCCAAGTATGGTAGTATCTTTTAAGGAATTTCGATCTTAGGTTTGATAAATTAAACACGGGCTAGATAGATTAAATAAACACGGGCTAGATAGAGTAAATGAAACATGGGCTAGATAGATTAAATGATTAAATGAAACACGGGCTAGATAGATTAAATGAAACACGGGCTAGATAGATTAAATGAAACATGGGCTAGATAGATTAAATGAAACATGGGCTAGATAGATTAAATGAAACATGGGCTAGATAGATTAAATGAAACATGGGCTAGATAGATTAAATGAAACATGGGCTAGATAGATTAAATGAAATATGGGTAGCTTGATTAAATGAAACACGGGCTAGATAGATTAAATGAAACATGTGATAGATAGATTAAATGAAACATGGGCTAGATAGATTAAATGAAACATGGTCTAGATAGATTAAATGAAACATGGGCTAGATAGATTAAATGATTAAATGAAACATGGGCTAGATAGATTAAATGAAACATGGGCTAGATAGATTAAATGAAACACGGGCTAGATAGATTAAATGAAACATAGGATAGATAGATTAAATTAAACATGGGCTAGATAGATTAAATGAAACATGGGCTAGATAGATTAAATGAAACACGGGCTGGATAATTAAATGAAACATGGGCTAGATAGATTAAATGAAACACGGGCTAGATAGATTAAATGAAACATAGGATAGATAGATTAAATTAAACATGGGTTGATAGATTAAATGAAACATGGGCTAGATAGATTAAATGATTAAATGAAACATGGGCTAGATAGATTAAATGAAACATAGGCTAGATAGATTAAATGAAACACGGGCTATATAGATTAAATGAAACACGGGCTAGATAGATTAAATGAAACATGGGCTAGATAGATTAAATGAAACATGGGCTAGATAGATTAAATGAAACATGGGCTAGATAGATTAAATGATTAAATGAAACATGGGCTAGATAGATTAAATGAAACACGGGGTAGATAGATTAAATGATTAAATGAAACATGTACTAGATAGATTAAATGAAACATGGGCTAGATAGCTTGAATGAAACACGTGCTAGATAGATTAAATGAAACATGGGCTAGATAGATTAAATGAAACATGGGCTAGATAGATTAAATGAAACACGGGCTAGATAGATTAAATGACACACGGGCTAGATAGATTAAATGAAACATGGGCTAGATAGATTAAATGAAACATGGGCTAGATAGATTAAATGAAATGGGCTAGATAGATTAAATGAAACATGGGCTAGATAGATTAAATGAAACATGGGCTAGATAAATTAAATGATTAAATGAAACATGTGATAGATAGATTAAATGAAACATGGGCTAGATAGATTAAATGAAACATGGGCTAGATAGATTAAATGAAACATGGGCTAGATAGATTAAATGATTAAATGAAACATGGGCTAGATAGATTAAATGAAACATGGGCTAGATAGATTCAATGAAACATGAGCTAGATAGATTAAATGAAACACGGGCTAGATAGAGTAAATGAAACATGGGCTTGATAGATTAAATGAAACACGGGCTAGATATATTAAATGAAACATGGGCTAGATAGATTAAATGAAACACGGGCTAGATAGATTAAATGAAACATGGGCTAGATAGATTAAATGATTAAATGAAACATGGGCTAGATAGATTAAATGAAACATGGGCTAGATAATTAAATGAAACATGGGCTAGATAGATTAAATGAAACACGGGCTAGATAGATTAAATGAAACACGGGCTAGATATATTAAATGAAACATGGGCTAGATAGATTAAATGAAACACGGGCTAGATAGATTAAATGAAACATGGGCTAGATAGATTAAATGAAACATGCGCTAGATAGATTAAATGAAACATGGGCTAGATAGATTAAATGAAACATGGGCTAGATATATTAAATGAAACATGCGCTAGATAGAATAAATGAAACATGGGCTAGATAGATTAAATGAAACATGGGCTAGATAGATTAAATGAAACACGGGGTAGATATATTAAATGATTAAATGAAACATGTACTAGATAGATTAAATGAAACATGGGCTAGATAGATTAAATGAAACATGGGCTAGATAGATTAAATGAAACATGCGCTAGATAGATTAAATGAAACATGGGCTAGATAGATTAAATGAAACATGGGCTAGATATATTAAATGAAACATGCGCTAGATAGAATAAATGAAACATGGGCTAGATAGATTAAATGAAACATGGGCTAGATAGATTAAATGAAACACGGGGTAGATATATTAAATGATTAAATGAAACATGTACTAGATAGATTAAATGAAACATGGGCTAGATAGATTAAATGAAACATGGGCTAGATAGATTAAATGAAACATGCGCTAGATAGATTAAATGAAACATGGGCTAGATAGATTAAATGAAACATGGGCTAGATAGATTAAATGAAACATGGGCTAGATAGATTAAATGAAACATGGCTAGATAGATTAAATGAAACACGGGCTAGATAGATTAAATGAAACATGGGCTAGATAGAGTAAATGAAACACGGGCTAGATAGATTAAATGAAACATGGGATAGATAGATAGATTAAATGAAACATGGTCTAGATAGATTAAATGAAACATGGGCTAGATAGATTAAATGAAACACGGGCTAGATAGATTAAATGAAACATGGGCTAGATAGATTAAATGATTAAATGAAACATGGGCTAGATAGATTAAATGAAACATAGGCTAGATAGATTAAATGAAACACGGGCTAGATAGATTAAATGAAACATGGGCTAGATAGATTAAATGAAACATGGGCTAGATAGATTAAATGAAACATGGGCTAGATAGATTAAATGAAACACGGGCTAGATAGATTAAATGAAACATGGGCTAGATAGATTAAATGAAACATGGGCTAATTAGATTAACTGTTATTTGGTTTGTTGACAGGGTGGTCCGCCTCCGTGGGCGAGTGGTTACGGTTCTCTGACGTGTATACATACCACTGTAACCTATCATCACTGATGGTCACGGGTACGAGCCCCGCTCAGGTCCTGTCTTATTTATATGAAAAAGGTGGCAGTTTCTTACGGAGGTGGGTGTACCCAAGTACTGGTTAACCGCTGGAGCCAACCTAGGAAAGGTGTTGTTAGGTAAACTGCCCGCCGGCGATATAGCCCGAAATGGTGCTGATGCAGGCGCAAAACCCGAAATATAACATATTAAGACACAAATAGAGCATGTTGCATACTAATACAGCCTCGTTACACATCTCTGATGTGAGTGAATCCATTACCGTTACATAATTCCAAGTATAAAAATGAATAGTTATATCCACTTCCCTCATAGAAGCACCTCTTAACGCCATTACCAATACTACATACATTGACAATGTAGTAGCCAAACCAATGTTCATAAACCCTTTCCCTCATAGAAGCACCTCTTGACGCCATTACCAATACTACATACATTGACAATGTAGTAGTCAAACTAATGTTCATAAACCCTTTCCATCATAGAAGCACCTATTGACGTCATTACCAATACTACATACATTGACAATGTAGTAGTCAAACTAATGTTCATAAACCCTTTCCCTCATAGAAGCACCTCTTGACGCCATTACCAATACTACATACATTGACAATGTAGTAGTCAACCCAATGCTCATAATAAAAGCCAGAATCTCATGTAGTCCGAGTAATATCTATGGAGGTGGGGCATATATGACGACTACTTTCCACTGCATGATAGCTAATTGGTTGTCGTTTGTATGGATATATAATAGTATATTAACCTAAACCTCTATGAAGGAAAGGGTTAACAGAGCTTAGCCTGGGAACAGGCGTCGATATAGTTTGTCTGGACAGTCAAATAAATATATTTTAACACCGAGACTATTAATTGGGTCGTATTGAGTTTCTGGTCATATCAACGCCTGGGGAAAAGTGGGGGATTATCCGTGTAATTATTGACTCGCATTAATAGGCCTATTAGCACGTGACTTAATTAATGACGTACTTGAATCGAAAGCGAGGGATATCAGAAGTTAAAAAGTGAAAAATCGACAGACTGGAACCCAGGCTAGACAGAGCTATCAGTATACGGGTATAAGGTGCGACTTTAAACCCAACCATACAGAAACACAAACAAGCCATCACGTATTTATTTAACCGAGTTTATATATTCAGATCAGTTTATTCTTACATTTGTGTTGTATATTTTCAGCTACCGCCCTGTGTGAATTTACTTCAGGTATGTTGTTCTTTAGAATACAGTTTTACGTTTATTTATCGTCGCTACCGGTTACCCATATGAGCGATGCCTCCTGAAGATATTAGTCATTTTAGAATTTGGAGGATAGTGCAATGATACAGACAGAGACCCATTCCAGAGTCTCCTCTGGTTCTTTTACGTGCACGGTGTAAAGTAACGACACGAGACCTCGGTTTAACGTCCCATCTGAAAGACAGTTAATTTTATTAGGGTCAGACGGGGGATCGAACCTGCGATCCCTGGATTACCAGTCCAGCGTGTTACCACTGGACTACAGACCCGTATGTGGTATGTTGTCAATTCTAAACGCGTTGGGGTCTTATCAAATGGTATGCTTATGTTTATTTATGTGTGCTCATATGAGCAACGACTCATGAAATAAAGTCATTTTTGATTTTGGAGGTAATCAAATGGTTCCGTTTATCTACGAATTACTATGTTTTTGGAGGTAATCAAATGGTTCCGTTTATCTACGAATTACTGTTTTGGGGGGTATAATGAAATGGTTCCGTTTATCTACGAATTACTATGTTTTTGGTGAGATATCAAATTGTACAAACGCCATTTATTATGCTAATTATGAAGATTATAATAATTATTAAAATTATAATAATTATCAATATTAGTGTTCTTATTTAGAGAAGTCGTGCTTTCTCTTTGGATTAACGGGCTTGTTAGAACGGAGTGTGTACTTATTCCGACTATTAATCAGCTGTCGGGGAATTTCGACATTACAGTCTTAAGCAGCTAGCCATTGGAATCACAGAAAGTGGTTGATTAACTATAATGGATGCTTGATATAGGACAAATGTAAAATGAAACAACATATCAGTAATCTGGTAACTGGCTACTTAATACAGGTTGGCTGCTTAATGAAGGTGACCACTAACACATATATGACAATGTAGAATTTAAGTGCCTTGCTGCCTAAGGGCACAATCGTAACGGCTACAGCTGGGGGCGAACTCTGAACCATTCGCGCCTGAAGCGAGCACACTACCACTGCGCTATCACGACGTCCGCAAATTGGAACGCATCGCCCTGACGTTGACCCAAAGACGTTTTACCTTCCTCGCTGTGTATGAAATACTGTAGCAATTGTATATATGGAATACATATATAAATGTGCTTAGCATATACACGTACATGATTTCGTTAATATTACATAATTGAATATACATACATATTGTAGATCCCTGTGTGCTTACAAACAATGAAGAACTACCGTATACATTATCCAGAGACCCGTCAATCGAATACACAGCGGCAACAGACAATTCCAAATACTGCGACCTTTATGCTCTTGACCATGGGACATGGTACCGGAGCAGTTACA
Source organism: Archivesica marissinica (assembly GCA_014843695.1). NCBI lineage: Eukaryota > Metazoa > Mollusca > Bivalvia > Venerida > Vesicomyidae > Archivesica > Archivesica marissinica. The sequence continues at coordinate 22,159,069 of CM026392.1, read as the reverse complement.
ATATGACGAACTACTGTGTAGATCATCGGAGGTGTGGTACCAGTGACCCTGTTTATTTGAATGGTATGTGTTTATTGAATATCAGACCAATGGAAGCACACTCTGTCTTGGCTTCGATCCATGGCCCATTGGTTATGGCCGTTGACTTCTGGTGACCAATCACATGGGCATGCGCACTCGCAGATTCGGGCATGCGCACTCGTATATACTGGCATGCGCACTTGCAGATACGGGCATGCGCACTCGAAGATACGGGAATGCGCACTTGAAGATACGGGTATGCGCACTCGAAGATACAGGCATGCGCATTCGCAGTGTTTCTTTGATATGAAAAGCGTGTCTTACGCTGTTCCGATGATTATCTAATTACTAGGTCCGTTAGCTATACGTCGTAAATAATGGTAAATGTGTATACTATAGCACCATAGCCGTTGTATAATTAACATTTATTCACATTAGGGAGCATTCCTAGTCCTTCTGATGGTGTGGTAGATGCGGTTGCTTGCGTTCGAACGTATGGAATATGTTGTGAACATACATTAAACCTGCGGATAAAGAATTGTAACAATTACTTCATGGCGTACTGTTTCATCGATTTAAACCCGAATTGTCACAGCAGATTCTGTTTCGGTAAGTAATGAATTCGACACTAAAACATAGTATTCACATTGCATAATATTATGGTATATATCTTATGCCAGCAATATTAATAAAAACATGCTAAAAGTGATGTACCTTGCTTCATTGCTGTTATGATTTGTTATGAAAAAAGACTAACCGAGTCAAAATTAGATTACATGTATGTGTTTTCCTTAAAATGTTAAAAAAGGATGGATTACCAATACTGGTGTAATAGTAATTTCGTAACGAGTACAAATGTGTGATAGCAACGTGTTTGAAGTTGTCAGAGTCAGTAAGAACAGGAATATAAGGAAGTCGTTTGTCATTATTAGCATGATTACATGTATGTGTTTTCCTTAAAATGTTAGAAAAAGATGGATTACCAATACTGGTGTAATAGTGAGTTTGTAACGAGTACAAATGTGTGATAGCAACGTGTTTGAAGTTGTCAGAGTCAGTAAGAACAGGAATATAAGGAAGTCGTTTGTCATTATTCGCATGTGTATATCATGGGCGGGGTATTCAGATATGTGTGTAACATACCCTGATCTGGATGAATTAATTGTACCATTATACATATTTCAAGAGAGGTGTATGTAGATGTGTATACAATAATTAGCTCGATTGCGAACACTCCATCTCGACACACCATTCCATATGGAATCCATGCAACGCCATTGCAGTGAGAGAAGAGACAGTGTAGATTTAAATGCATTGTATACCGACAGCATACGCGTTGGTCTAGCGGGACTGGAACGTGCAACATCTCTGTTGCATGGAACATTGCACCAATAGTGTGCTTACAATTAATAATTGAGAAATAATATTTGTCTTTCCGTGGTTTCTTGTCTGTTCTGTTGCATACGAATTAACCACACATGCCGTAGGCGGCCTAAGTGGTTACTGCTGGCGTTCAGAACGACACACCATGTTTTATTCTAAATAACGCAAATACAAAGAGTATTTTGATTCTAACATGACCAAAATATTTAAAATGCGCATAAATAGTTGGTGGTATTTTTTGGAACGTCTCAAATCAAATGATGTCACCAAACAACAATAATGGCGTAATGTTTAAGCCATATTTCATTTAGGAAATAATATTTGTCTTGCTGTGGTATATCAGCGAATAAACCACGGTTTGGAGTTCTGTTCATTAGAACAACATATCAAGTCATGTTAGAATGCAGATTTAACAACGGTAAATTCATTCTATGAATATACAGAGAAAAATGTCATGTTAGAATGTAATATAAAATTTGCAAAACATATGCATGCATAATTTGATTATTAGAATGTTCAATTCTAGTTGGCTTAATTGGAACCTCTCTGGTAGAGTTGTTGAGTTCGTTGACTTCAAATCACTTGTCTCTCACCGATTTAGTATCAAATCCCACTCTGGCTATCGAATTATTGCGCATGAAGCTGCTATCCAGCTGCTTGCAGTGACAAAATGACGTAACACACATTCAAATGGTGACCTGCGATCATCCGTTTTGTCATAATTCAATTTGATTAGAATATCGATTTTGAAAATTCTTTGAACCCCAAGAAAAGATTCGATATAGTAGCTATTTGTAGCGAACTACTGTGCCATTTCCTATAAATATATTGTGTAAAATATTTGATTAGATATCGGTCAAGACGCTGCAACACCAACTACTACCACCACTTCGACAACAACAACAACCACAACAACAACATCAGGAACAACATCAACAACAGCGACTGCAGAACCAAGTGAACAATCTGATGATGACGACGAGAAGACAAATATATCATATTCACGCCAATGTATGTACTAGTAATTAAAATGTGGTATAACGTAGTAGTCATATATTCCCGGAAATATGGACTCAATGACCTTTCTTCACTATACACTGTATATAAAGCCGCCATTTTTAAATGAGGGAACTTTTTTAAATAATTCCGGCGTGACTTTATCGATAACCTTCAAAGAATAAGATACGCGTAGACCTTAAGACCTATGCACTTTTATTTGTTATCATTGTGTCATCTTACCCTTTAGGTAAAAGCTACTGCACAGGACTAGTAAACAACCCATTATGGAACTATGTTAAGAAATCACATCCAGTTCTTAAGTATGCACTGTTTAAATCACCATTGTACATTGTATTTCATTAGCCTACATGTGTGAGAGCAATTTACAATTTTGTTATAAAGGTTAACCCGTTCGGTTTTATGTAAAGTAAATCCATTAATTTTGATATTAAAGGTTGTATTTCCAATACATCCTTCATATCAGTTCTGTAGTCCAGTGGTTAACACGCTGGACTTGTAATCCAGGGACCGCAGGTTCGAAAATATAAGCATAAGGGGATATGTCGTCTTCAATGTGCTATATATTAACCCAAAATAAATACTTAATCACGCTTATATTTAATAAATTAAATATTGGCCCAACTAGGATGCTTATAAATATAAACTTTAATTTGAAAAGATATGGTTAATTAATTAATTGCTCGAGCCATATATTACTTGTTGAGCGAAATTACCGCCATATGGAATGAACGGTTTATGTCAATATTTTACAGTTAGTTTATACAAATTTATTTTAGCTCGATTGCGAAACAAGTTATTTCAACTTATATAAATCACTCTCGAGACCTCATTCCTGATGGAATCCATCGCCACGAGGGAGAGAGAAGAGGCAACGTAGAATTTAAATGCCTTGCCTAAGGGCGCAATCGTAACGGCTCCAGCGGGGCTCGAACTCCGGACCTTTCGCACCTGAAGCGAACGCGCATCCACTGCGCTATCACGACTTCCACATTTCCACCATTATTTTACAGTTAGATAACTATGTAGGGTGTATATATGTATCTGATTGTATCTACAGTAAATATGTTGCCCTGCAAAAATGTGTCACCTAATTTCGCGACCAAAACAAACCAAGATCAAACATGTCTTCATGAGTGTGCCCCTTATTCATAGCACATGTACATAAAGCTCCAAGATCCCCTAGATAGTTACCCAGATAGGGTGTCGAATTATTTCATGTGAGGATGTTATCCACCTTTGTTGCGGAGTGTTGGTGCCGGGTACCCTGTCTCGCCTAAGATACTGTTCAGAGTGGCACCCGGTGTCTCTTCCTCCACCAATAATACCTGGAAAGTCGCCATTAGCTGTTTGTGCGACGTTAAACCCTCAAATCAAACAAACAAAACCAATTTAAATTTACCGGGATATATTAGAAAAGTAAAGTGCTTAATAAACATAGTGTCACCCCTATTGAAAGGGCCAGCCATTTCTGACTTATGAGTCCCCCTTTTGGACATCAGTACTTCCCGAATCATATCCTTGATGGTCATGCGCCTGGCTGCTCGGCAATCGGTGACCATTATTTAACTAGCTGTCGGCAGCTGACGAGGTTCGAACCTTCGGCCACGGAGACGGTCAGAATGTCACAATGAATGACCTGTTTTAGAGTTTAGACATTAAGACTGCTTTTGATCATGTTGAAAGCTCACTCTTTCTAATAAAGTGTAGAATAAGGGAGTGTGTAGACATAGTTTTCAAGACTTATGGAATCAAATGCGTCGTTTGTATTAGCTTCATCTCAGAAAAACCTAGATGTAAACATATATCCAGTCTACATCCGTTATGTCGAATTCCGTCGGACCGAACAAAATACGTCGACATAACCGAAGTTTGACTTAACGAAAGTCGATATAAACAGAGCCAGTTATATGTAAAATGATAGTGTCTGAAACGGGACTTTGATGCGACTTCGAGATAACCGGATAATTCGACATAACCGACTTTGACATAGTGGATGTAGACTGTATATTGTGCGAATATTGTATTTGTATATGATTGATGTCCGTGATATATTGTCACTGATACAGTACACTTATATGTTTGCATTTAGGTGGGGGAAATGAGGCACGGATCGTGTTAGCAGTGTGGCTGGTAATGGCAGGGGTGACAATCGTCTCCATGGGTGTAATGATCTACAGGCTCAGACGGTAAGTTCATGCAATTACATAATATTTAGCAGGTGCCGGTACTATTACCCCGCGATTCATTCCATATGTCGCTACCTTTAATGTAGGTGTGCGTTTTCTATGTCCTCTAGTATATAATGTGGAGTTAACATGCATGGACTATTAAAATTGATATGTAGTTCATACAAATGATGCAAAATATAAACGGTCCGCTTGGTATCATGTCATTGATGACAACTGTTCTGCATGTACATATGTATATGAACTACTTTAGTAGAAGAGTATACATGTAATTCAATTTTTAGTTTCATTTTATGCTTTTCAAGTACAGAATTGAACGTGTTCGGACTCAAGCCGTCAATGACGTCACTTATGACGTTGTCTGAATGTGACGTTTTAACGCCATTATCGAATGACTGCTCCGTTCTCTATCATAAATAAACATTTTTTCAGCTCGAATTATATTTCAGGCATGAACATAGAAACTCGTGATTGGCGTGTGTCATTCGTGATAATAAATGTAATTCAGTCCGCCTCCGTGGTCGAGTAGTTAAGGTCGCTGACCTGTATACCACTGTAACCTATCATGACTGATGGTCACGGGTTTGAGCCCCGCTCAGGCCGTGTCTTATTTATATGAAAAAGTTGGCAATTTCTTATGGAGGTTGGTGCACCCAAGTACTGGTTAACCACTGGAGCCTGTCCAAGAAAGTTGTTGTTAGGTAAACTGCCCGCCGGCGATATAGCCCAAACTGTTGCTGATGCAGGTGTAAAACCCGAAATATAACATAATAATATAATAAATGTAATGCTGTTCGGTGAAATATAATTCGATGATACAATGAAACAAATACATATTATCTATGTAGTCGTTTGTATAGTTAGTCAGTTGTCATGTAAATACATTAATATCATACCAATCTTACATTGCAGAACAATACTTGATGTTGGTCTGTTAAATGGGTAAGTTAACATTATATTTCAGCATAACGGACATTTCCGAATTGTAAGCAATATGTAGCCTCCGGTGATACTTTCCATTTATTATCAAGCTCATGCTGATGACATTCTTTGTCTTGGTATTGACGTATACAATGTTTTTGATAACTAAATAATACTGTGAATAGTTACGAAACATTAATGGATTAACCATCTATCTATATCATCATATAGTCTACAACAGTAGTTATGTGTGTGTTTTACGTTTATTTATCGTCGCTACCGGTTGTCCATATGAGCGACGCCTCCTGAAGAGATTAGTCATTTTAGATTGTTTGAGGATAGTGCAATGATACAGACAAAGACCCATTCCAGAGTCTCCTCTGGTTCTTTTACTGTACGTACAGTGTATAGCACCGATACGAGACCTCGGTTTAAAGTCCCATCTGAAAGAGTCAGTTCCGATGGGGGGATCGAACCTGCGACCCATGTAACAGTAGTTATGTTCTTTCTGCTCTCGTTTATATGCTGTGTGTATGACGTCATACCGTCACGTATTGTAGACCCATGTAACAGTAGTTATGTTCTTTCTGTTCTCGTTTATATGCTGTGTGTATGACGTCATACCGTCACGTATTGTAGACCCATGTAACAGTAGTTATGTTCTTTCTGCTCTCGTTTATATGCTGTGTGTATGACGTCATACCGTCACGTATTGTAGACCCATGTAACAGTAGTTATGTTCTTTTTGCTCTCGTTTATATGCTGTGTGTATGACGTCATACCGCCACGTATTGTAGACCCATGTAACAGTAGTTATGTTCTTTCTGCTCTCGTTTATATGCTGTATGTATGACGTCATACCGTCACGTATTGTAGACCCATGTAACAGTAGTTATGTTCTTTCTGCTCTCGTTTATATGCTGTGTGTATGACGTCATACCGTCACGTATTGTAGACCCATGTAAGAGTAGTTATGTTCTTTCTGCTCTCGTTTATATGCTGTGTGTATGACGTCATACCGTCACGTATTGTAGACCCATATAACAGTTACTATGTTCTTTCTGCTCTCGTGTATATGCTGTGTGTATGACGTCATACCGGCACGTATTGTAGACCCATGTAACAGTAGCTATGTTCTTTCTGCTCTCGTGTATATGCTGTGTGTATGACGTCATACCGTCACGTATTGTCGACCCATGTAACAGTAGCTATGTTCTTTCTGCTCTCGTTTATATGCTGTGTGTATGACGTCATACCGTCACGTATTGTAGACCCATGTAACAGTAGTTATGTTATTTCTGTTCTCGTTGATATGCTGTGTGTATGACGTCATACCGTCACGTATTGTAGAACCATGTAACAGTAGTTATGGTATTTATGTTCTCGTTTATATGCTGTGTGTATGACATCATACCGTCACGTATTGTAGACCCATGTAACAGTAGTTATGTTCTTTCTGCTCTCGTTTATATGCTGTGTGTATGACGTCATATCGTCACGTATTGTAGACCCATGTAACAGTAGTTATGTTATTTCTGCTCTCGTTTATATGCTGTGTGTATGACGTCATACCGTCACGTATTGTAGACCCATGTAATAGTAGTTATGTTATTTCTGTTCTCGTTTATATGCTGTGTGTATGACGTCATACCGTCACGTATTGTAGACCCATGTAACAGTAGTTATGTTATTTCTGTTCTCGTGTATATGCTGTGTGTATGACGTCATACCGTCACGTATTGTAGACCCATGTAACAGTAGCTATGTTCTTTCTGCTCTCGTTTATATGCTGTGTGTATGACCTCATACCGTCACGTATTGTATGATAATACTTCAGGTCATGAATATTCGGTAATCTTGCCTTTTCTAAAACTTCTTTCTTTCAGAAGATATGATAAATAGAATAGTAGGTTGCTGTCCTATACATTTTAAGTTATTAGGCTCGTCTCCGAAAAAATGCAGAGCCTCGCTTTGTTTCTTCAACTCGCCGAATAAATTTAAATTTATAAGACAGCAACCTAATATTCTCTATATATTTATATTCGTATAATTTCTAAAGTCAATCTTTATATTTACAGCTCGACCAGCAATATGATGTACAAAGATGACAAGAAATACTAAATCCGGACTATAATAATAATAATAAAGACGTTATAATAATAATAATAATAATAAAGACGTTATTTAATGATAACCCATTTGACATAATAAGCCAATCTACCATGAGGCTCTCAACAAATTAAAACATCAAATAACAGAATGAAACATGTAAACAAAGACCTGTAAAAGTTTCATAGGAAATAAGATATAAGTTGCAAGAACGAATACCCACACTCAATACAATGCTCCGCGTTTTGTGTCTATGTTTTATCTCAGATAATACAGAGCAACAAATTAAAATATAATCAATCATATATATGTTTTTGAAATGGCACCGTGCCATTCACTGTACTTGCTATGTTCTGTAACACACATTGTGAAGAATAGGTTATTGATAGCAGTATTAAGTATTAAAATGTTCTTTTTCCAAAACTTTTATAAATATACGTCAACATGTTTCTAACAATACATGAAATCATTCGAAACCCCCAATGAGATTCGAACCAACTGCGACGAGGGGCAAATGACTTAATGTAACCGACCGTAACCACGTAGCCACAGAGGCCCAAATTATTTTTAATTATTTTTAATTATTTTCAATTATTGTAAATTATAAAACGATTGATCTTGTCATGCAAACAACTCTCAATACTTATATTTATATATGTTTTATTTCTTATATTGTGTATCTATTTCATAAATACAATATATAATACAAGACAAGACATGTATACATATCAACATGACGATAATTTCAAACATTACAACATGTATGTACATACACACACACACACACACAACGTATGCGGGAGAGCATCACCGCCAAATACAATGATACAGTATTGTAAAAATGCTAAAGCAGACATATTATTTCTTTTATAAATTCACATAATGTTCTGTATTCAGTCATAAGTTGCTCATAATACGGAATATTTCGTCTCATATAGAATACACTTTTGATCAATCTTTTTCTTTTATATAATAAGTATCTACATTCTAATAAGTAACGAAGTTCGTCTCCTTGGTTACTACAATGGCAATCTATGATTTCTAGTTCTAAATTTAACATTTTAAATATTTATGAGGCGTATATATTAAAGTTTTCAAATTCAAAATTGTGCTTAAATAATCTATAATTCTGGCATTTACTTGAATTTTCAATGCTTGAGAACCATTCTGTTACAAATAGGTCAGATAGTTTCTGATGGACTGTGCATTTTGGCCACTTTTTATTTGGAAATATGTGAGTTTCCCACACATTTATTAGACCACAGTCAAATAAGATAATTTTTACATTTTTCATGGAATTTACAGATTTTGTATATTATTCGAGTATCTATAATTATGACATGATGGATATAGTGAGGGTGGTATGCCAAAATAATTCACATGAAAAGTGAGAAAATCCAAGCATTTATTTATTTATTACATTGCAGTTACTATACAAAGAAGTACCAGTATATGAAGTGTGACATTGCATGCTTTTTGTGAAATTTGAACATAAGTAGGACGTGACTTTAAAGTCATCCACGACCTACAAATGAACTGCAAGTCCAAATGAAATGAAATATGTGGATTTTCTCACTTTTTCTTGTGAAAAATATTGCATAACACACACTCCATCTGGGTCATGTCTTTATAACTTGTGTCCGGCGCATTGACTGTTTTAATGTTCTTGAATTGTACACATATATTTGTATTGCTTTATTAATGCTAATGTTTGATACCATATTTATAAGCCAACTATTTAAAGCGACACTACATCGGTGAAAACGCAAATGTCTGCAGAATGTAATTTGCTATTACATGGGTATAATCTTTTTCCAAATAGATTATCTCAAAGACTGAGTATTTCAACAAATAAACAAACGTCGTATACACGGTTGTTGACATAACAAAATAATGTAAATAAGGTCGACATTCATGCGTAAAACAAAGTGTGTATCCTGAATAACACGAGTTATGCTACATATTTACCGTGACATCTCACATGCATATTTCTTTGTAGACTAATATTAATTATATTATCTCTAAACGAAAGTATCGCGTGTTTAGTATTGACTTCAATGACAATAAACGTCAATTCAGGCGCCTTGATGACCGTTATATGACATCATACTTTCACGTTTGAAAGTTTGTATACCACAAAAACACTGTGAAATTGGTTCAATGTTAGTGGTCGATGTATTCAGAAGAACGTGTAATAGCAATGGTAGTAGTTAAATATGCATTTGTTATGCGTTTTGCGATGTCATGTCGCTTTAATGAAGAGTTATAAGTTTTTGCTCTAGACTGGACACATGTTTTGGTTTAGTTGCGTTTTGTGTGCGAGGGAAAAAGAAGTTTGTATGTAAATCAGTTGCGTAACTGGAAATCTATATTATATGTCGAATATACTGTATGACTAGGAACAGGTGATTGTCCAACATCATAGTTAATAGTTATGCCGGTTTATCTGAAATTTACATGTGTTTGCCTGTAATTCGAATCCGTAACTACACAGTCATGTACCTAGTTTCGGACACTTTGCTAGAATTACACTTTCACTCTAAAGTATTCTGCAACTACATGGTGAAACAAATAATATGAGCCACACTGGAAACAATTCAGATAAAATACTGCTAGCTGCATCGCCACTGGATTCAGTTGGAACTAAGAATACCATGAGTGCATCCATTGACTATTCTAAGTATGAACAGGATATATTTGATTGACAAATTGGTTCCTGCTCTGAACCAGTATACATCAACATAGATTACACGTCATGCAGATTACAGACGTGTGATCAACCACATTCTGGGCTTAGTTGCTGGTCTGGAGGTTATATAACTTTTCTTCAATCTCATCCTCAGCCTCGAGTTTCTGATTTGTTCAGCTGAGTGTCAATCAAATCTACGTCCTGTGATAAATTTGATCTTAGTAATGTGTAATAATTATTTCATGAATAGTCCTACAGCTTTCTTACAGCATAATAATGTCATTGAAAAATAAATATATTGATCTCGTAAAAGGGGACTGATGTAATGTAGTGAAACAAAGCATGCATAAGTATATTCATTTCAATGCTATACATAGTGGTAGTAATAAAACGCGTAAACCAGGTAAATCTTCGTGGAGTGAAAAGTTAACTAACGTATGGTCTAATCTATGTATTTATGAACGTAAATGGTTAAATTGTTATGATGGAAATGATAAACTAAGATTCAAATGTGAATATGTTCAAGCACCTAACTTTTTTGATAGGGAAACATAACCGGCTAAACGATTCTATTGGTATTCAATACAAAACGAACTTCTAGAAAATTATAGTGTGGACCAGTCTAAGTCGATCGAGAAAATTGGTGTTGGTAATTGTAAGAGAAAGAAAATACCAATGAAAGTTACCTTAGAAGATGGATCTATTTCTACTTGTGTCGATGATATTCTATTTAAATGGATACAACCATTTCAGTTTTTTTTTAAACAAAGAACGTTTTGATGAGCATGTGTCTAATGAAAACCGTCGTAGACAATGCCAAACGTCGTAAGGCATGTGGAATTTATTAAGAACCACCGGAAGTATTAAAAATGATGCCACTATATTCATTATGCATGCCTTGTATAATATATGTTTTGAGAATGAAATTACTCCATCAGTATGGATTAATTATTAATGTATTATTAATCCAATTCCAACAGATGTTCCTACAACCCCGTTGTCGTATTCTCGGAGGCATTTCTCCAGCATATACAACATACACAATATATTACAATATATTGAATGCTAGATTCAGTTATTGGGTTGAAAACAATGGCATTTTGACAGATACAGAGAATGGTCAAATTTCCATAAGCAATGTACTTATGCAGCTTGTATAGACTCCCAGAAGGCTTACGATTTCATTAATCTTTCAAAAGTATGGACACGGTCGAATGATTTGGTATTTCTGGTAAAATAGTTCTATCTATTAAGTCACTCTATTCATCTGTCGCATCATGTGTGAGAATTAATTCCTTTTAGCACAGAATTGTTTAATGTTCATTGTGGATTGAGACAAGGGTGTATGTTGTCACCCGTATTGTTTAATTTTATATATACATGATCTAGCTGTATAATTTAAGTCCTTTGATATTGGTATTAATATAGATAATGAGATGGTTTGCATACTCTATATGCTGATGACATTGTTTTATTAGCTTAAGATGAACATGACTTACAAGTTATGTTAAATGCTCTGAACAATTGGTGTTGTCTTAATGATATGTCAATTAATGCCTGAAAAAAGTAATATAGTGCAATTCCGTCCAGGTAGTCAGACGAGGTCTGAGTACATATTTAAAAGTGGAAATGAACAGTTATCCATTGTTGACAGATATACATACCTCGGTGTTGTTCTTCATGAGCATCTAGATTTTAATGTTCCATCTAAGATGGTTGCTCAAGTTGCAAGTCGTGCGGATTATTCATAGTTAAATCTAAGATTGCTGGAGGGGTACCGTATTATGTATTCATCAAGCCATACGACACTGATGCTTGGCCTGCAATTGCTTATGGTGCCTCAATATGGGGGTGGGTATAAAACATTTCCTTGTATAAATGCCGTCCGAACCCGTACTATGGGGGTGTTTTCTTGGTGTCGTTAAGTATACACCTAATGCAGCCGTTTCCAGTGAAATGGGTTGGCAACCTCCCATTGTCCGTCATTGGAAACTCTACTTTGTGGGTACGATAAGCCAATACAAATAACTCAAAGATTGAGCAAACGAATTGCACTGTTGTGCAGGCTGGAAATCTACTTCCTGTAAAAACTGAGTTTACTTTTTAATAAATTTCAATGTACTTTGTTAATAAACATTTTACGGAAAATGATTTTGCATAATTTTGTAACATATCTGATCCAATATCTAAACGTTTACCTATCGAAAGTATGGAAAACTCGGGTATGAAAACATACATAGCAAATTGGTATGTCTCTATAAATAGCACTACTGGTACTACTGGACGAGGTCGCAACAAATTAAGAACTTACTTTAAATTTAAGCAGGTATTTCAACCTGAAGACTATTGTAAAATGATTCTACCTACACGACACAGGTCGACAATTAGTAAAATTAGATGTGGTGTTGCACCAATCCATATTGAAACTGGAAGGTATGATAATTTAAGTATAGACGATCGTAAATGTCATTTTTGTAATGTGTTAGAAGATGACAATCATGTTATATTAGAATGCACAATGTGTAATGACCTTAGAACAGTATTATTTGAGAAAGCAATATTAGTTGACCATAATTTCTGTAATATGACAAAACGTGATCGATTTATATTTCTCTTCAGTAATCAGTCAATGATAAGAATTTGTTACAAAACCTGTTTTAATATACTACAACGTCGATACTTTTACCTTTGTAAATAATGACCTCTTTTTTATTAGTATCTATATATGATTTTACATACTACAAGAAGCAGCTGCTAATTAGGTCACTCTCGGTCTAATCCAGGGTGATAGCTGATTTTTGTAAGATATTTAGCGCATTAGTGCTTGATTTTCAATGCAGTGTTGTATACCATTTTTGTTTTAAATAGTATTGCAATTAGCAACAGTTTCTTGGTGTTAGCATGTAAACAATGTTTATCATTAATATAATGAACATGTGATTTTTATAATGTGATATGTTTTGTTACAATAATTATGTCTCTTATATTATATTCAGTGCTTTTAATATGATTGTTTAACTTTATCTTTTCACTATAATTATGTATGTATGTAGATGATACTTGACTAAAGATCTAAACTGTTACAAACGTCATGGAGAGCATCAATTCAAACGGATACCTTGATGCTGATCATTCTTCTTCTTATCATCATTATTATCATCATTATTATCATTATTATTATCATTATTATTATTATCATTATTATCATTATTATTATCATTATTATTATCATTATTATTATTATCATTATTATCATTATTATTATCATTATTATTATTATCATTATTATTATTATCATTATTATTATCATTATAATTAGTATCATTTTTGTTATTATTATCATTATTATTATTATCATTATTATTATCATCATTATTATTATCATTATTATTATTACTATTGATAGTGTATCCTTGTCGATAACACAGCATCTGAATAAGACCCAGTCGACCTATGTGTCCATATACATGCATAAGGGTGGGACTATGGCTTGACCTTATTTACACTCGCCGCCAGCATGTCATAAGGGCGAGCTTGTGTAAAACGGGTTATTTATATGAAAATGACAATAAATAGCATTAATCTCCATGACACACTCCTATGTAACCACATACAGAAAATTGCTTTTATTAAGAAAAAAATGATATATCAAAATATGAAAATCGATCGAAGCAAGTGTAATACAACTTTAAGTTATCCAAGACCGTGTCAACCAACTGGAACGGTGTGTCGATCTATCGAAAAGCAGCGAATGTGTCGAATCAGTCCAGCAGCTATGTCTGTATGTCTTACACTATTCCCTTGCCCTAATAAAATTAACAGTCTTTCAGATGGGACATTAAACCGATATCTCGTGTCGGTGTTGTACATCGTGTACGTAAAAGAACCAGAGGATACTCTGGAATGGGTCTCTGTCTGTATCATTGCACTATCCTCCAACAATCTAAAATGATCAATCTCTTCACGAGGCGTCGCTCATATGGGCAACCGGTAGCGACGATAAATAAACGTAGAACACAAAATACACTCCGTACAGCAGGTTTATTTAACTATGTACATGTGTATGATCATGTATATCATGGAATATGAAAATGAATTTATACAAATTTATTTTAGCTCGATTGTGAAACAAGTTCCTGCAACTTATATTGATCACTCTCGAGATCTCAATCCTGGTGGAATCCATCGCCACGAGGGAGAGAGAAGAGGCAATGTGGAATTTAAATGCCCTGCCTAAGAGAACGCGCATCCACTGCGCTATCACGACTTCCAAATGAATCAATGAACGATAACCCTTGTTCACAGCATGGACAGTAACTGGTTCCATCTTAATGAAAGACTTAGAAGATAGTTGTGTTTTATAAGTGTACGATAGGATTTGATTTCTTGTAATCAACAAAATTTGTATTTCTATGATTGACAGGAAAGGTGTTGTTAGGTAAACTTCCCGCCGGCGATATAGCCCAAAATGGTGCTGATGCAGGCGTAAAACCCGAAATATAACAAATAATAATAATTTCTACGATTGGCGTGATCACGAGATAAAATCAAATCCCATCTGATAAACACAAATCTTCCTATTATTTTATGATTTCCAATGAGTTTGGCTAATATAATATTAATTATCAAATTTAATCCAATTTAGCTGCCCCTGTCGGAAGCCTCAGTTTACTACAATACACAACCACATTTGTTAGTGTGAACGTCCGTAATCTTAATAGTACTGGTGTACTTTTCAAGTTAGTTTTTGTTTGCTGTCACATTTAATCGATTAAATACTACAGACAGAACAAATGTATTAGAATAATTATATTATATAAAATTAACAGTTCATGAAAATGTCAGAAAATAGCTAAACTACAAAAGTACACCTAACCGCGGAGGAATACGAAACTCAAACTCATTGGAAAACGTAGAAGAAAACAACAACTCAGTTCACGTGTATTAGTACGTTAATGATTTATTCATACAGCTAATATTGAGCACTGTGTATGACAATGTACCGAACTTAGCATGAAGAATAGCGCTCTGCAAGCCCAACATATATATATATGATTCTAATAGTTCTTATATTTCAAGTCTGTTAGACTGGTGTCACTTAACCCTAGTTATAATTACAGTCACACCTGTCTTAAGCAGCCAGTCAAGGGATTCACAGAAAGTGGCTGCTTAACACAGGTGGTTGCTTATAGAAGCCAAATGTATAATAAAACAGCATATTGGGAATCTGGAAACTGGCTGTTTAATACAGGTTGAATACTTAATAGAGGACCACTAACACAGTTTTGACTGTATGTGCTTGTAAACTGTCACATATAATGGCAAATATGTTGACACACTTATATCGTCTTATCTCACGAAAGTGCACCTCCAACTCAATCCACAAGTGTGAGTATATATTTGTTATGTGGTTAAATGTATGTCTATGGTACTTTAGTTTCCTTGTTTGATTTGTGTAATGAAAGTTTTGTGTTGTTTTTGTTGCATATTGTTGTTGTTGTTTTTTTAATATAGTGAACAAAAAATTGCATTGTGTTTTTTCGCTCATTTTCTCCAATTTACTAGCAGTAGATACGAAATTGGACTTTGTTACATGCGTTCAAGCTTAAAGCTAATTTTAAAATTTAAAACACTATTGTCTCACATTAAAGCAACACTACGTCGGTGAAAACGCAATTGTCTTTTTTTTCTCCAATATTTGCCTCAACAACTGAGTATGTCAACAAATAAACAAGCGTCATATACGTATATGTAAATAGGGTCGACATGCATGCGTGTGCAATGTTTGCGTCCTGAATAAATCGATTTTGTTACAGATTTACCGTTATATGTGTATAATTATTTATAGACTAATTTTAGTTAAATTATCTCTAAACGAAAATATCGCTCGTTTGGTATTGACTCCAATGACAAACAAACGTCATTTCAGGAGCGTGGATGACCGTTATATGAAATCCTACTTTCACTTTTGAAAATGTGTAGACCACAAAAAACACTGTTTATTGATTCAATGTTAGTGTTTGAATGTATTCAGAAGAATTTGTAGTACAATGAATTTATACGTGAAAACATGCATTTTATTTACTTCTTGCGATGTAATGCGCTTTACATAATTGCTAGTATATAATCCCGATTATTTAAGTAGATCAAGTAAGAACATTAAACAAGAGAATCCCTAATTTGTGTTCGCCTGATGCCTACGTCGATACACGTTTAAACGGAACTACACAAAGCACAAGTAAAAACATAAAACATGAGAATCACTAATTTGTGTTCGCCTTTCGCCTGATGCCTACGTCGATATACGTTTAAACGGAACTACACAAAGCACAAGTAAAAACATAAAACATGAGAATCACTAATTTGTGTTCGTCTTTCGCCTGATACCTACGTCGATACACGTTTAAACGGAACTACACAAAGCACAAGCAAGAACATAAAACAAGAGAATCACTAATTTGTGTTCGCCTTTCGCCTGATGCCTACGTCGATACACGTTTAAACGGAACTACACAAAACACAAGTAAGAACATAAAACAAGAGAATCCCTAATTTGTGTTCGCCTTTCGCCTGATACCTACTTCGATACACATTTAAACAGAACTACACAAAACACAAACTCGGTTTGCAATGGACAAGTCTTGCGATCGTTTAATGCAATTATGAGTACAATACCCATACTAAATCAATCTCAAGACTGCTATATATATATATATATTCACATGATGATTGCATAGTCAAATATACGAAACATACTCTCGGTACAGACTGTGAGATACACGCGACCAGTGTAAAAACCAGAGGTAAAATTAATTAATACTTTTTAATAGTAATGCGAATAATGTAAAACAAACTCTAGAAAACTATCCAGTGTGCCTCAGTTATGTTTCCTATATTGTGTATGTACAAAACGCTTACATACTTACGATACATTATAGGACGCTTACAATAACCAATCTTAACGTGGAATTCATTCATAGATCACGTTCCCATGATGATTCGAATTTGAATAGCAAAACTGACTGACTAATACGTTTATTTAAAGTCACCACCGCACAAATGCATTTGGGCGACTGGAAAATTGCATGTATAACGATCAATGTCTAGCATAGAACAGTCGCGCCATAGCGCATGACTGAACATGCACGCACACAGTCATGTGATCAACATTATAAAATGTTTAAACCAATAATTCGCAAGCACGCACGTGACCTGAGGTGTTGGCAGCTTCTTTCCAAAAATAGGGCCCTTTTAAGCCCACTCCCATCCTGCTGGTCATCCCGTAGCAGCATATAAACTGATTCGACAGTTAGAAATATGGTCGTCTAAGTCGCTCCAGGGTTAGTCCATACACCCACCACTTTTTGTTGAGTAATGCAGAAGTGCTGGAGTAAGTGTCCCATGTCGCAAGTTCGACAACAAAATTATCCTAGTATACTACGCCGCTGCTGCTGCGAGATGTGCCCCGACCGCGACGTGCACGCAGTGAGGAGATCAACACTGCTGCTGCGAGATGTGCCCCGACCGCGACGTGCACGCCGTGAGGAGATCAACACTGCTGCTGCGAGATGTGCCCCGACTGCGACGTGCACGCCATGAGGAGATCAACGCTACTGCTGCGAGATGTGCCCCGACCGCGACGTGCACGCCTTGATGAGATCAACCAGAGGAGTGTAACATTTAATAATTGCAACTGCAAATAAACCCAATGGCAGGACAGCGCATATCAGATACATGCCCGAAATAAAACATTACGGAAACGTTTCCAGCGGGTCGAGTGACAGCGCATAGCAGGTACATGTCCAAAATAAAACATTACGGAAACGTTTCCAGCGGGTCGAGGGACAGCGCATATCAGGTACATGTCCAAAATAAATCATTACGGAAACGTTTCCAGCGGGTCGAGGGACAGCGCATATCAGGTACATGCCCAAAATAAAACATTACAGAAACGTTTCCAGCGGGTCGAGGGACAGCGCATATCAGGTACATGCCCAAAATAAAACATTACGGAAACATTTCCAGCCGGTCGAGCTTAAATGCGTTAGAGGCTTAGCATGGGGAGGTCAAATCACTAATGTTGTCGGAACCTGTGGCCCAACCTATTTGCTAATTTCTCAGTATTCTATATTTGTTAGCATTACAACATTATTTACACAAGCTCAAAATCCATGCATGAAATGTACCAAACGAACATAGCACGTGATTTACTCCACTGTATGTCCGCCTACGTGGTCGAGTGGTTAAGGTCGCTGACTTGTATACCACTGTAACCTATCATCACTGATGGTCACGGATTCGAGTCCCGCTCAGACCGTGTCTCATTTATATGAAAAAGTTGGCAGTTTATTACGGAGGTTGGTGCACCCAAGTACTGGTTAACCGTTGGAGCCTGCCCAGGAAAGGTGTTGTTAGGTAAAACTGCCCGCCGGCCATATAGCCCAAAATGGTGCTGATGCAGGCGTAAAACCCGAAATATAACATAACATAACTCCACTGTATAGTTAAATCGAATAATAAACAAAGGTCGCTACCAGAGAATGGCTAACAGTTTGATATAATTACTACTTTAACTTTGGAGAATGTGTACAGATCGCAAAAAAACACCATTTACTGTTTGTAGACAGAGAACTAAGTTATACGCGAACATGTTTTTTTAAATTAGTTTTATTATCTCCGTCAAATAATTAATAGGGTCGGAAGGCCATCCCCTAGTAGCTTTACAATTCTTTTAATTTATAATGTGTAATATTATAATCAATACATAAAATCAATGCATAATTTAGTAGAGGAATTTATATACGATTGTATTTATCTTGTTCTTCAATCCTTTGTTATCTTTCTGCAACCTGTGTATTTACCATTTCCATGCATATACATGCATGCTCTTTGAACAAAAGAAGAACAATAAATAAAGCTTAAACTAATGCATAATATGTACATTTATCAAAATATTAATCATAGAAAGTGTACCATATATTCATTCCATAACCCCACCTGACTATATTCTGGATTCTACCATAATCCCACCTGACCCTATATTTTGGACCCTACCATAATACCGCCTGACCCTATATTCTGGACCCTACCATAATCCCGCCTGACCCTATATTCGGAACTCTACCATAATCCCACCTGACCCTATATTCTGGACCATACCATAATCCCACCTGACCCTATATTCTGGACCCTACCATAATCCGCTTGACCCTATATTCTGGACCCTACCATAATCCCGCCTGACCCTATGTTCTGGACCCTACCATAATCCGCTTGACCCTATATTCTGGACCCTACCATAATCCCATCTGACCCTATAATCTGGACCCTACCATAATCCGCTTGACCCTATATTCTGGATCCTACCATAATCCCGCCTGACCCTATATTCTGGACTCTACTATAATCCCGCCTGACCCTATATTCTGGACCCTACTATAATCCCACCTGACCCTATATTCTGGACCCTACCATAATCCCGCCTGACCCTATATTCTGGACCCTACCATAATCCCGCCTGAAGCTATATTCTCGACCATACCATAATCCCGCCTGACCCTATATTCTGGACCCTACCATAATCCCGCCTGACCCTATTTTCTGGATCCTACCATAATCCCGCCTGACCCTATATTCTGGATCATACCATAATCCCACCTGACCCTATATTCTGGACCCTACTATAATCCCACCTGACCCTATATTCTGGACCCTACCATAATCCCGCGTGACCCTATATTCTGGACCCTACCATAATCCCGCCTGAAGCTATATTCTCGACCATACCATAATCCCGCCTGACCCTATATTCTGGATCCTACCATAATCCCGCCTGACCCTATATTCTGGATCCTACCATAATCCCACCTGACCCTATATTCTGGATCCTACTCACCTGACCCTATATTCTGGATCCTACTATAATTCCACCTGACCCTATATTCTGGATCCTACTATAATCCCGCCTGACCCTATATTCTGGATCCTACCATAATCCCGCCTGACCCTATATTCTGGACCCTACCATAATCCCACCTGACCCTATATTCTTGACCCTATACTTTTTTAAAATCTGTTTTTGTTTTAAACAATACCACATTTTTTCATCCAACTATTTAAAAGCTATAAATAGTAAAAGTGTTTGTGTATTATAGTGTCACCCCTATTTAAAGGGCCAGTCATATCTGACGTATGAGACAACTCTTTTTAGGCCACGGAGACGGTATGTTTATAGTATGTTTAGCTTAACCCTTAAACAATAGATAATTGCTATTGCCAGTGATATACATATAGAGATGATACCAGAAACGGAACAGTGGTAACACGCTGGACTGGTAATCCAGGGATCGCAGGTTCGATCCCCCGTCTGACCCTAATAAAATTAACAGTCTTTCAGATGGGACGTTAAACCGATGTCTCGTGTCGGTGCTTTACACCGTGCACGTACAAGAACCAGAGGAGACTCTGTAATTGGGTCTATGTCTGTATCATTGCACTATCCTCCAACAATCTAAAATGACAAATCTCTTCAGGAGGCGTCGCTCATATGGGTAACCGTTAGCGACGATAAATTAACGTAAAACACACACACAGAAACGGAAATACATTTTACCCCAATAAAAGCAGTCAATATTACCCTGTACACTTTCTATTAGGGCCTCAAACAGTTAGGTTTGCATCAAGGATAGAATAGTTTGATACGTGCGCCTATCTGTAAATAGCACTCTTTGCATGATTTTTTGTTGCATAGCTGGCTTACAAAAGTAGGTCATGTGATATCTTTAATTTATAAGTTGTATGTATTAAGCTGCATCATTGAAAAACATGACATAAGTCATCGGTGACGCATTTCCATTTTACGATAAGTGAATTGTCATTGGGTAATATTAGTATTCGCCGTTATGTTAAACGTATTTATGAATGAAATATGTGGGCACGTGAATCCCATGAGTTAAATTTGATTTGTGCACGCAGACAAGTAGGATAAAGCTATATAGTGTCATTTTATTTTATTTTAAATTATTAAATTGTGCAGTGTGTTGACTAGCTTACTGTGATATGCATTCACGATCGCTAAAGGTGGGATTGGTTATTATGTGTCCGATGGTAAGTGTTTAACTTTATTTTCAAATTGTTAGTTTTCAAAATATATTCAATCAACTTGCTTCGACTTCTAACTGTTGGTTCATCGTTAGAGGTAAACATTTGCTTTTATTTGATGACAGTTCAATATATACATATATAGGAAGGTATTAGTTTAAACAATTTCATTTTAGCTCGATTGCGAAACAAGTTCTTACAACTTATATGAATCACTATCGAGACCGCATTCCTGATGGAATCCACCGCCACGAGGGAGAGAGAAGAGGGGACATGTGGAATTTAAATACCCTGCCTAGGGGCACACTCGTAACGGTTACAGTTGGGGGCGAACTCGGGGCCCTTCGCACCTGAAGCGAAGGCCCTACAACTACGCTATCACAGCTTCCAATGTGATGGTATTGTGTTCATGTACATATTACTATTAAGTAACAATAGAAGACACCATTTGTGTTTTTTGTGAAGACAACAAGACGACACCATAAAACAAGGATCAACTATAAACATTTATTAATTTCATTAAGTATTTATGTATGTCAGCGACATTAACTACTCGAACAGGCAGGCGGACAGTGATATATTACACCATGCCTCGATGTTATAAACTGTTCAAACTTCAAACTCGGACATTACCTTCTGATTGGTAGAGGTGTGGGTAAATCTCAGACTCAACCAATCAAATCACTTGAGCTCCAGTTTGAGATCTGAGAAACAGTTTAATAGCCTCGGGTCCAGACTGGTCCTTTCATTCGCATATGTTCAAGTAACTGGAACCTTTGCCAATTCCGATATAAATTGGCATGTATCATCCGTGAGCCATGTTAACAAAAACAAACAACAATCCCTTCTAATGGAAATCCATGATGTTCGCATTGGGCCAACTTGAAACTATAATTTCGAATTATGTCGTGCGGTGCGTCCACTGAAATGGATTGTCAAAAGTGTGTTTTACGTTTATTTATCGTCGCTACCGGCTGCCCATATAAGCGACGCCTCCTGAGGAGATCAGTTTTTTTAGATTTTGGAGGATAGTGCAACGATACAGACAGAGACCCATTCCAGAGTCTCCTCTGGTTCTTTTACGTGCACGGTGTAAAGCACCGACACGAGACCTCGGTTTAAAGTCCCATCTGAAAGACTGTTAATTTTATTAGGGTCAGACGGGGGATCGAATCTGCGATCACTGGATTACCAGTCCAGCGTGTTACCACTGGACTACATATCCGTCTGTGGATTGTCAAAATAGCAAACATCGAAGATATATATTCGACTTCTTCACTCTCATAGAATTACGGTTGGAGCATTGGAGTAACAAAGAATAACATAGTTGCGATCCCAATTCCAAGATGGCCGCCGCAAGTCGTGATAGCGCAGTGGTAAATTTAAATAACAATTCAGATGCATGGATTTTGACCATCTACCAAAACATAGCTACAATGAAGTTGGTCATTGCAGAGCAGTACATCTCATGAAAATGGCTATAAATTCATAGATTTTAGAACAAATGAACATTCAGCGGCCCTACCAAAAACGTAATTGGCCCATACAAATATGAACCCCCTAACGGGTGTTGGGCAAATTTGATATAGTTTTAATGTTATTATTGTCTCGTATATGTATATTTATATATGTCTCATTGGCTTACTGAACGGGAGGTCGAAGGTTCAAACCGCAGCAGGTGTTCGTTAGGATATGGCTGGTTTGTGAACAAAATATAAATATAACATTGCTTTGCGTAGTGGCATCATGCCAATTTAATGACGTCATGACAATTTAGCAAACTCGTGGCGCCAAAATGAAAGTAGCAATGTTATTTATTAAAACGAGTGCGCTATGGTAATGTGATAAAAGGGATCTTACATGAGTGGTGATTTCATATTTTATGAAACTAGCTTTGGAACTTTGCTATTAAGCTATGCATCTGGCTTTTGAACGGTCGATGGTTCTACCCGGGTGCAAGTCCGTCCCTGGCATACTGATCCGATGGGCATTCTATGTCTTCGTCTATTAGTCACCACCGACCTTGCTTGGTGTTTAATGTTGCACTCTGCAGCTGTTATCGGTGGGTACAAACCGCGTGTACCCCTCCACGCAATATTTTAGGCACGGACGGACACTCGAATAGAACCACCGACCTTTCGCATTATGTAGAACAAACAAACAAGCCATATGGCCCAACAATTAAATTACAACATCAGTTGCACATGTTCATCAGACATAGCTGCATGTTTCCATTAGACAAAATTAGAAATGCTCCCAGGTGATCGATGCTTCTGATAAGAATAAAAAAGATAATGAATATATTAAACGATTAATAATAGTTTGTATTTAATTATTTAATATTAATAGCTCCGAGGCGGAACAACATAGTTTCAGAAGAGTGCACTTAAAAGAGAAATAATCGCTAAGGTGCCCCAAATGTATCGGCATTATTCCCCCCTCCCTCTCCGTGTGTGCCGAACGAGGGAGCCATGGCTTCAATGGTTTAATTATAAAATAGCTCTTATCCCTAAGGTATCTATTACCAATCAGCACGATTCGTGATGTGATTTAAAGCTTGTCTTTAACTCTGTCGACCACAATTCATCTGACACACAGTTTATGTATGGGATGTAAGCCGAAAACGATCCAATATGTAAAATGTTTGAAGCTTATATCTCACTTACACAAACACACTTATATAACAAGATCTTACTAATTAAAATTGTTAATTTCTTACATGTACGCATAGTATTTAATATAATACTCTGGCCTTATGACATCAGTCCAATATTAATAATAATGGACTGCGAGTATGATATCATGGGTGGGGAATTAAACAGAAGACTCCAACACTATCACTATGTCAGACCACATTTCAAACATGGGGTCAATTAATTATTATTTCTGTAAATAAATAATACGACTTTACATGCAATTCTAATGATATCGGTAGTTTCGTGTATATGCTACAACACCTACAAGTATATTTATCACATAAACTACGGCGCGGGAGTTTAATAAAGGCATGTCATAAATTCGGTAATACACTAGTGTATTAAATATGCAAATGAGGCAAATGTGTAGGCGAATCACGTAGCGTTTCGCTGTGACATACATTTTTACATCAACTAGCACGCGCTGTGTAACTTTGATTGTGACGTCATTTGCCAAAACATCGTGTACATTTTGTATTTGTATTTGTTAAAAAAGACTGTTTGAAAATAATTTAAAAGTGTTTAATATTGAATTGTTGCACATGATATATTGTGATAGTTTAAAAACTGTTTACACAGGAAGAAAATAAAATAATTGGAGTATTTAGAGTCGCACTATTTTCTTGGCACATCAAGTAGAAACCACAGTACTACTCTGGCTTTCATTTGCTAAAGGGGAAGTGTGCTCAATCGTGACACACTTTTACTGTGTATTTGGTCTATGTGATAAAATAATCTTACATTCGTGTCTTTCCATATTGAATTTATTAAACTCGTTGAATAAAAATGATAAAATGCTCGGCAGAGCCACGCATTTTATCATTTTATTCAACTCTAATAAATTCAATATGAAAAGTCACTCATGTAAGATCCTCTATTTATGCACAGTGTTTCCATATGGCGACACATTGTGCCATATTTGTCCTGCGGTTATTTGCGAATGTTGGCGAATAAAACAGGAAAATAGGAATTAAGCATGCAGGACGTAGGCCTAAGTGGTACGGCGTCCATATCGACAAAACGTGTTTTATTCGACTATGAATAACGCAAATACAAATTTTATTTTGATTCTAACAAAATATCTAAAAGTCTCTTAAAAGTTTGTGTTATTTTCAATGAGTTCGTAAATGACGTCACAAACTACGCCACTGCCAGTAAAATGATGTCAAATGTGACGTATATAACACGTCATACATTTAACTTATTTATTGACGAATACAACATGGTTTGAGATATAACACGTATGAATTTACCACGCAGGGCGTATGTTTAAGTGATTAATTCAGGCGCGCTCAGAACGACGTTTTATTTTACTATAAATGACGCAAATACAATTATTTCAATTCTAACATGACATAAATATCTAAAAACCGCAGTTGATCATCACATTAAGCCCCTAGAACCAATAAGGTCCACATGTTACTATGGCTCCCTAGAACCAATACGGTCCACATGTTACCATGGTATCCTCCCTAGAACCAATAAGGTCCACATGTTACCATGGTATCCTTCCTAGAACCAATAAGGTCCACATGTTACCATGGTATCCTTCCTAGAACCAATACGGTCCACATGTTACCATGGTATCCTTCCTAGAACCAATAAGGTCCACATGTTACCATGGTATCCTCCCTAGAACCAATAAGGTCCACATGTTACCATGGTATCCGCCCTAGAACCAATAAGGTCCACATGTTACCATGGCTTCCTAGAACCAATAAGGCCCACATGTTACCATGGTATCCTTTCTAGAACCAATAAGGTCAACATGTTACCATGGCTCCCTAGAACTAATACGGTCCACATGTTACCATGGCTTCCTAGAACCAATAAGGCCCACATGTTACCATGGTATCCTCCCTAGAACCAATGAGGTCCACATGTTACCATGGTATCCTTCCTAGAACCAATAAGGTCCACATGTTACCATGGTATCCTTCCTAGAACCAATAAGGTCCACATGTTACCATGGTATCCTCCCTAGAACCAATAAGTTCCACATGTTGCCATGGTATCCGCCCTAGAACCAATAAGGTCCACATGTTACCATGGTATCCGCCCTAGAACCAATAAGGTCCACATGTTACCACGGTATCCATTCTAGAACCAATAAGGTCCACATGTTACCATGGTATCCTTCATAGAACCAATAAGGTCCACATGTTACCATGGTATCCGCCCTAGAACCAATAAGGTCCACATGTTACCATGGTATCCTTCCTATAACCAATACGGTCCACATGTTACCATGGTATCCTTCCTAGAACCAATAAGGTCCACATGTTACCATGGTATCCTCCCTAGAACCAATAAGGTCCACATGTTACCATGGTATCCGCCCTAGAACCAATAAGGTCCACATGTTACCATGGCTTCCTAGAACCAATAAGGCCCACATGTTACCATGGTATCCTTCCTAGAACCAATAAGGTCCACATGTTACCATGGCTCCCTAGAACTAATACGGTCCACATGTTACCATGGCTTCCTAGAACCAATAAGGCCCACATGTTACCATGGTATCCTCCCTAGAACCAATGAGGTCCACATGTTACCATGGTATCCTTCCTAGAACCAATAAGGTCCACATGTTACCATGGTATCCTTCCTAGAACCAATACCGTCCACATGTTACCATGGTATCCTTCCTAGAACCAATAAGGTCCACATGTTACCATGGTATCCGCCCTAGAACCAATAAGGTCCACATGTTACCACGGTATCCTTTCTATAACCAATAAGGTCCACATGTTACCACGGTATCCTTTCTAGAACCAATAAGGTCCACATGTTACCATGGTATCCTTCATAGAACCAAAACGGTCCACATGTTACCATGTTATCCTTCATAGAACCAATACGGTCAACATGTTACCATGGCTCCCTAGAACCAATAAGGTCCACATGCTACCATGGTATCCGCCCTAGAACCAATAAGGTCCACATGTTACAATGGTATCCTCCCTAGAACCAATAAGGTCCACATGTTACCATGGTATCCTTCCTAGACCAGTAAGGTCCAAATGTACTATCGTATCCTCCCTAGAACCAATAAGGTCCACATGTTACCATGGTATCCGCCCTAGAACCAATAAGGTCCACATGTTACCATGGTATCCTTCCTAGAACCAATAAGGTCCACATGTTACCATGGTATCCTTCCTAGAACCAATACGGTCCACATGTTACCATGGTATCCTTCATAGAACCAATAAGGTCCACATGTTACCACGGTATCCTCCCTAGAACCAATAAGGTCCACATGTTACCATGGTATCCGCCCTAGAACCAATAAGGTCCACATGTTACCACGGTATCCTTTCTAGAACCAATAAGGTCCACATGTTACCACGGTATCCTTTCTAGAACCAATAAGGTCCACATGTTACCATGGTATCCTTCATAGAACCAATACGGTCAACATGTTACCATGGCTCCCTAGAACCAATAAGGTCCACATGCTACCATGGTATCCGCCCTAGAACCAATAAGGTCCACATGTTACAATGGTATCCTCCCTAGAACCAATAAGGTCCACATGTTACCATGGTATCCTTCCTAGACCAGTAAGGTCCAAATGTTACTATGGTATCCTCCCTAGAACCAATAAGGTCCACATGTTACCATGGTATCCGCCCTAGAACCAATAAGGTCCACATGTTACCATGGCTTCCTAGAACCAATAAGGCCCACATGTTACTATGGCTCCCTAGAACCAATACGGTCCACATGTTACCATGGTATCCTCCCTAGAACCAATAAGGTCCACATGTTACCATGGTATCCTTCCTAGAACCAATAAGGTCCACATGTTACCATGGTATCCTTCCTAGAACCACTACGGTCCACATGTTACCATGGTATCCTTCCTAGAACCAATAAGGTCCACATGTTACCATGGTATCCTTCTTAGAACCAATAAGGTCCACATGTTACCATGGTATCCGCCCTAGAACCAATAACGTCCACATGTTACCATGGTATCCGCCCTAGAACCAATAAGGTCCACATATTACCACGGTATCCTTTCTAGAACCAACAAGGTCCACATGTTACCATGGTATCCTTCATAGAACCAATAAGGTCCACATGTTACCATGGTATCCGCCCTAGAACCAATAAGGTCCACATGTTACCATGGTATCCTTCCTATAACCAATACGGTCCACATGTTACCATGGTGTCCTTCATAGAACCAATACGGTCAACATGTTACCATGGCTCCCTAGAACCAATAAGGTCCACATGCTACCATGGTATCCGCCCTAGAACCAATAAGGTCCACATGTTACAATGGTATCCTCCCTAGAACCAATAAGGTCCACATGTTACCATGGTATCCTTCATAGAACCAATAAGGTCCACATGTTACCATGGTATCCGCCCTATAACCAATAAGGTCCACGTGTTACCACGGTATCCTTCCTATAACCAATACGGTCCACATGTTACCATGGTGTCCTTCATAGAACCAATACGGTCCACATGTTACCATGGCTCCCTAGAACCAATAAGGTCCACATGTTACCATGGTATCCTTCATAGAACCAATAAGGTCCACATGTTACCATGGTATCCTTCCTAGAACCAATACGGTCCACATGTTACCATGGTATCCGCCCTAGAACCAATAAGGTCCACATGTTACCATGGTATCCTCCCTAGAACCAATAAGGTCCACATGATACCATGGTATCCTCTCTAGAACCAATACGGTCCACATGTTACCATGGTATCCTTCCTAGAACCAATAAGGTCAACATGTTACCATGGTATCCTCCCTAGAACCAATAAGGTCCACATGTTACCATGGTATCCTCTCTAGACCCAATACGGTCCACATGTTACCATGGTATCCTTTCTAGAACCAATAAGGTCCACATGTTACCATGGTATCCTCCCTAGAACCAATAAGGCCCACATGTTACCATGGTATCCGCCCTAGAACCAATAAGGTCGACATGTTACCATGGTATCCTTCCTAGAACCAATAAGGTCCACATGTTACCATGGTATCCTCCCTAGAACCAATAAGGTCCACATGTTACCATGGTATCCTCCCTAGAACCAATAAGGTCCACATGTTACCATGGTATCCTTCCTAGAACCAATAAGGTCCACATGTTACCATGGTATCCTCCCTAGAACCAATAAGGTCCACATGCTACCATGTTATCCTAATGTTATAGTAGTAGGTTATGGGGGTACCTCACTCTACAGTCATGTCCATAAACAACGACTATATAAAGGTTCGTATATAAACATACATCAACGCGATCGATACTATCGGACTCTAGTAAACAAACCGGTGCTCAAATCCATTCCAGCTAATCACTTATTTATCAACAAAACAATACTGCATACATGCATTATTACCGGACAAATGCACAATTCATTAGAAGTAAACTAACCAGAATAAAACTGTAGATCATTGCTAAAACTTCTATACACTTGAAACTGGAAACTTGTTTATTTGCTTAAACGCCTATTTCTACATATAAATACATATTCAATGGCGTTGTACAATAATGAATTAAAATATAATAAAAACAGTACATCAATCCAGACACAAACATTAAATAACCAGTCATCAATGAAGCAATCACATTAGAATATTCAGAACAATGCGTAGTAGTCTCTGAAGAAGTGAGTTTTCAATTGTTTCTTCAATAGGTTAACTGACTCACTTTGTCTTAGGCTCAAAGCAAGCAGGTAAATAAATGTATGACTGATCTCCAAAGAACCGGACAACTGAGTGAATCTAGCGGTAAACACAATTACCCCAGTCATACTTCAATTAGAGGGCCCTAGGGAAGATTAGTTCAGAACTAATTAGGTCACCCTCTATAAATAAAGAAATTTATCTATCTATCTATCTATCTATCTATCTATCTAATTCCCAAATATATATTCAGACTATTATGAATTAATGAAATAAGGGAGATAACAAACTGTATGACATACCTTTAAAAAAACAAGATTAGTTTCCCTTATTTACATACTGTCACATTAATCCCACTTGCTTTTATATTTAGTTTAAACAAATTTATTTTAGCTCGATTGCGAAACAAGTTCTTATAACTTATATTAATCACTCTCGAGACCTCATTCCTGATGGAATCCATCGCCACGAGGGAGATAGAAGAGGCAACGTGGAAATTAAATGCCTTGCCTAAGGTCACAATCGTAACGGCTCCTGCGGGGCTCGAACTCCGGACATTTCGCACCTGAAGCGAACGCGCATCCACTGCGCTATCACGACTTCCACAGATGCAGTTGGTTACTATTGAATATTATGGCCAGCTTTAAGGCAAATGCACACACTTTAAATACGCGGCCTATGTTTTATACGCAGAGTATTTATCGAAATATGGATGCCGCAAACAACTGTATTTCATCGAACACGCCACGTGTGGTGGTATTTACAATATACGTGGCATTGATACATATTCAAATGCTAGCAAATGTCGGAGGAATGCAAATCCAAGATGTGTGTACATTGAATGACCAATGTATTGGATGCGAATTCTGCGACCATATGTGCCAGTTTTATAACGGCACCTGCTGCGCTGATACTGAGAACTTGTCTTCTCTGGAACAATGGCAGTTTGCTTGTGTTCGGACATACCCGGAGATGTACTCTTTGGGGTTGGATTGCTGGGGTTCAGGATACGGTATTCATGGTGTATATATGGTGACTAAATGTCCAGCTGAATCGAGAGATGATGATGTTAAGTCGAAGTGTGAAGATAGCAAGAATCGGAACACACTTCTAACAATGATTCCCGTTTACAATCCGGACACTCCAATTGTCGTATATGAAAACATGTTTTGCGCTCTATGCAATAAGCGGAATATTAGTATGCTACAGTTCTGGACGTTTGATATGAAGTGTGTCAAATCCAACGTGTCTGAATCTGTAAATATACCAAATAACACTAATATAGATCTAAATGATTGTTTTGTAGTTTTCGATACGTCTAATAGGTTTAGAATGTGTGCACGAGATGTGATTGACACATGTCCGGCAAATATGAATTTATTGTTTCAAAATGGTATGGAGCGATGCGAAAATGGAGTGACGGAACATGTCGTAACGGAATTTCATAATCGGAAAGCATACAAAAATTATGACTGTGTCCTTTGTAATATCCTAGACGAAAATGAGTTCAGAGATATGATGGTATACGGTTTTGATGTTGTGATTGATGTGCAATGCAAAGTACCAAATACATGTTGGATTCCTCTGCCGTCATACAGCTTATCAATGCTAGTGGATCTTAGCAAGGACTTGCCTCAAGACCTGTTCAACGAGATATGTGATGAAGACGAGCGCTTTGACACGCTAACAAACACATGTGAAAACATGTCGTGTGTACAATCGAAAACCAAATGTGTGACTGGAGCAAGTACGTGCACCTTTGTAGAGCTAGCTGATAACACATACACCATTTTGAATAAATCAGCTGTATATGTTGATGGGGTGGGTCTGTTTACAGGTGATGATATATATGTAAATGGATCACACGTATATGTCTGTATTAACACAAGTCAGAGAGCACTACTACTTAATTACTCCAGGACCCAGGAACAAACTAAGATTGAACAGACTATTACATTTATTGGTTTACTTGTCTCTATCGTATGCCTAACTTCTACAATTGTCATTTATCTATGTTTCAAACAACTACGAAATGATCACGGCAAAATTTTGATAAATTTAATGGTGTCTCTCCTTTTAGCACAGCTCTGTTTTCTTGCTTCATTTTCAATTAGAAACATTGAAATAGCTTGTATTGTTATTGCTATCATGACGCATTACTTCTTTCTCGCCGCGTTTTGCTCAATGAATGCAGTTGGGTTTGATTTGTATATGACCTTTGCTAATCTTTCATATACTAGTTCAACTAGTCGCAGTGTTTGGATGAGTACAGTGTATAGCTGGGTTGTACCATTAGTGGTTGTTGTGGTCGCCGTAGTACTAGACAATTCCAACCTGTCTGGGGAGATTCGTAATCTCAAGCCACGGTATGGACAAGACACGTGTTGGATCAGTTCATCAAAGGCTTTGTTGATTTTCTTCTTCATACCTTTGGCTCTTTTGAAAGTGGTTGATATCGTTTTGTTTACGTATACAGCCATCACTATTGCTAGAGCAAGTAGGCGCGGTTCTAGCCTTAGAGGAAGACATAACAAATGTATATTTTTAATCAATTTAAAAATTTCGTTAGTCATGGGTCTAACATGGGTATGTGCATTTTTGGCGAATATTAATGACAGCTCATTGCTTTGGTATATGTTCGTTATATTTAATTCCTTACAGGGTTGCTTTATTTTTATGAGCTTTGTGTGTACCAGGACCGTGTATAAGTTGGTATGCAACTCAGGTGGGAAGTCAAGTACTACAGCCTCCAATGTACCCAGTATAAAGACTGTTCGGGCAATAACACAAACCGCTAAGGACTCTAATGTGTCCATTATAACTACTGGACAGTCGAGTGCATTCCCTCAAACTATTGTCAAATGATATTATAATTATATATACTACCTTCATGCGTGCTAATGGACAAACACAGCCTGCCTAATAAACATTGCTTTAATTGTCGGTTCAATAGTAAATCTTTTTGACGTCATAACGATGTGTGTATGACGTCATATTCCCACAGGTGGTATGATAAACCTCACGTTCCGTATTGAGAATCGAACCTCTGTCCTATGATTGACCACTACGTCAACTATCCCAATGCATCATACGGTATTTCAAATGTCTATATATATTCGCATATATTCGTAATTTCGCGCACATTCTCTCCAGCATACTCTTTAGACTAATTAAAATCAATGATGTGTTATTACATTCGTTCAATTGGCATGTATTTTATTTGCCGAAAAATGTATATACTGTATCGTCACATTGCGTTTGTTGATTTTATTGCACTATGAAATAGTGTCAGTGAATGTTAATCTGGCTCATAAGAACGCTTTCGGACTAATCTATCTCATTAAGAAAGCGTTCGGACTAATATATCTCATTAAGAACGCGTTCGGACTAATCTATTTTATTGAGAACGCGTTCGGACTAATCTATCTCATTGAGAACGCGTTCGGACTAATCTATCTCATTGAGAACGCGTTCGGACTAATCTATCTCATTAAGAAAGCGTTCGGACTAATCTATCTCATTAAGAACGCGTTCTGACTAATCTATCTCATTAAGAACACGTTCGGACTAATCTATCTTATTGTGAACGCGTTCGGACTAATCTATCTCATTGAGAACGCGTTCGGACTAATCTATCTCATTAAGAACGCGTTCGGACTAATCTATCTCATTAAGAAAGCGTTCTGACTAATCTATCTCATTAAGAACACGTTCGGACTAATCTATCTTATTGAGAACGCGTTTGGACTAATCTATCTCATTGAGAACGCGTTCGGACTAATCTATCTCATTAAGAACGCGTTCGGACTAATCTATCTTATTGAGAACGCGTTCGGACTAATCTATCTCATTGAGAACGCGTTCGGACTAATCTGTCTCATTAAGAACTCGTTCGGACTAATCTATCTCACTGAGAAAGCGTTCGGACTAATCTATCTCATTAAGAAAGCGTTCGGACTAATCTATCTCATTGAGAACACGTTCGGACTAATCTATCTCATTAAGAAAGCGTTCGGACTAATCTATCTCATTAAGAAAGCGTTCGGACTAATCTATCTCATTAAGAAAGCGTTCGGACTAATCTATCTCATTGAGAAAGCGTTCGGACTAATCTATCTCATTGAGAAAGCGTTCGGACTAATCTATCTCATTGAGAAAGCGTTCGGACTAATCTATCTCATTGAGAAAGCGTTCGGACTAATCTATCTCATTGAGAAAGCGTTCGGACTAATCTATCTCACTGAGAAAGTGTTCGGACTAATATATCTCATTGAGAACGCGTTCGGACTAATCTATCTCATTCAGAACGCGTTCGGACTAATCTATCTCATTGAGAAAGCGTTCGGACTAATCTATCTCACTGAGAAAGTGTTCGGACTAATCTTTCTCATTGAGTACGCGTTCGGACTAATCTATCTCATTAAGAACGCGTTCGGACTAATCTATCTCAATGAGAACGCGTTCGGACTAATCTATCTCATTAAGAACGCGTTCGGACTAATCTATCTCATTGAGAACGCGTTCGGACTAATCTATCTCACTGAGAACGCGTTCGGACCTCGTTGCGGCTCCATGTGCTCTTTCCGTCCAGCCTCGTTGTGGCATTTCATAACCATTCTCCCACAATTCAGTGTCCGCTACGAATGTTTTAATTTAGATAACATATATCTCATCTCAACTCGCGTTACCGTAGAGTACGCTATTATTTCTTAAATTCAAACTCCAAGAATCTGTGTATGATATTTCCGAAGATAAGTGTCATTGGGACTAAATGTAGATGTGCAATTTGTACGGCACTGAATCTTGAGAAAGACATTTAAACAGTGGCGTTTGCGCGGACATTTTAATATGTTTGAAAGAAGTCCGATAGCAAATGTTTATTTGGAATACTGATCATTGCGCGGAGCCCTATGTACAAGAGAACAGTGTTCTAACTTGAAATAATGTTGTGTGTAGAAAGTGTTGTAAAATAAACAAAGCTGTGGTATAAACATGCGGTTTGTGTTAGTTAATTTAGCATTCGTAACTCAGAATGTTTGTATACGGTTACCATATTATAAAGCATTGTGGTCCCAATGTTGTATTTTCAGAACTAGTTTCTTCATGTGGCTATTTCCAAAACCCTCTCACTTATGGCGATGGATTCCATCAGTAATGAGCTCGAACGCGATTTAACTAGACTATTATAAATAGCGTTCTTCAAAGTCTCATGATATAAACAGGGGAGATAAGCAGTAATGGCATATGTGTATGAATACAGGGAAGCAATTCGAAATCACAGCAGTCGTCTAAAAACAAAAGTAGCCCGAATATCGAAACAGGGCGTTGGCCATATAGTCATAATAGACATAGTTGAAGCGGATGTGCCGAGAGACCTTCCTGGAAACGGATATACAACCATCTTACCGGAACCGCGCTCCCCTTAGTTTAATAATAGTTTAGTGCATTATATACACATATACAACAAAACAAAGATTGACACACACATGGAAGCAAATGGGTTGGGCCGCATGTTCTAACAACATTAGTAATAGGAGCTCCCCTTTACCTCATTTGACTCCATATTATCTCATGTGACTCCATTTTTGAGTCGGTGTCATTTTAACAACTTTGAACGAGCAATATATAGATAATTCCTAGCAAATGTTGCCAAAATCCGACCGGCTGTTTGTGTGAAGAAGATTTTTGAAGTGTTTGTGTTATTTTTAATCGGTTCGTGTGATTTTGAAATTTATAATAAAAGAACAACATTTAGACTTTTCGGTGGTCGACACCTTCGATTTGATATATGACATAACAATGTTCGCTCAAAAATACAAGTTGACCCCGGGCCACTTCCATTTTTGATTCACCATTTTAACAGATTTGAATGTTTAAACATATTTATTCGTCATAATATACACACCATACATATACATAATTTACATAAATATATTTGCAATGACTAGTGGATTGAATTGGAAGCTATTAAGATCATCACATGTACACCGATCATTCAATCATAGGATTTCTTTTAACATGTGTGCTATTTTTGGACGACGGCCATCTTAGATTACGTAATTACGACATTTTAACCATTTTGTAATCCCCTTAGCTAAGTGACACCCTATATCCCAATGGTTGCTGATGAGAAGACGTTTGACAATGTTCACGGGCAGACACAATGACTTTAGCAATAGCTCATAGGTGAGCTAAATATACAAACAAGCTACTTGGGTTTTCTCCGGGTACTCCGGTTTCCTCCCACACGAGTAACCACATAACATCAATATAAGTTACAAAAGCTTATTGCGCATTTGTGTATAGTTCTATATAGCATAATACATAATTATAATTTATTTGCTCATAACACTGATGGTCACGGGTTCGAACCCCACTCAGACCGTGTTTCATTTATATGAAAAAGTTGGCAGTTTCTTACCGAGGTTGGTGCACCCAAGTACTGGTTAACCGCTGCAGCCTGCCCAGGAAAGGTGTTGTTAAGTAAACTGCCCGCCGGCGATATAGCCCGAAATGGTGCTGATGCAAGGCGTAAAACTCGAAATATAACAATAAATAATATTTGCTCATAGATATCCTGTGTACAGTGGACCTAAATATAAAGTTATTGTCAAGTTGCCAACAGCACCTACAACCATTCCCATTTCTAGTTCCTGGTTTCAGTTTCGTGGTATAACGAATATTCCTAAAACTGAATTGCGGAAGGATATTTTACTGATACGGGCGTGTGTGTTTTACGTGTATTTATCGTCGCTACCGGTTGCCCATATGAGCGACGCCTCCTGCAGAGATTAGTCATTTTAGATTATAGAGGATAGTGCAATGATGCAGAAAGAGACCCATTCCAGAGTCTCCTCTGGTTCTTGTACGTGCACGATGTAAGGCACCGACACGAGACCTCGGTTTAACGTTATTACTTTACTGATACGGGCATACCTTGATTGTCGACAATATATGCACAAACTTGACTATATTTACCGTCAGGGGCCTAGCTAGCCAGTTTGAATGTATGGGCCTGATTAATAAATTGAGCACCAATGGTACGCTGTTGCTAGAGGGGTCTGGGGGTATGTCCCCACCCCCACGAACATGTTGATGCCAAATACGTCTTGTCGTATGTTAGCCAAATTGAGCTTAAAATGCTATACATATATGAAATGGCACATTGACTAAATCAAAAATATATATATACAATGCATATCATTGCATTGTGAGATGCATGCCCGCTGGTCTAAATTATATACCATAGTTATATGCCTCCGTGACATAGTTGCCGTACTCTATGACCGTGGGAAATATATTAGACCCATTACGAGACCAATTTACCCAACTCATAAATACTAATCCGCACGATGGGATTATTTTGTCTACTACGTGAGTCAGTATGATAGTAAAATTATTTTCATTCATTACACGTCAACAGGCCAATAACAATCGATTGACCTTTCATCCCAAAATGACAAACAATCCGACAGAGAATAAGTATATTAACTATTATATCCCACACTCTTTAAATATTATATTTGTCTTTCGTTTTATATCATTTAGACGTAATAGTGGAACTATGTCGTGAATAATATTGTATTTGTATATAAAATTTGGATACATGAAGAAGAATCCCCCAGCATATTTCTATACATTATTATGCATGATATGATTGTTTATACAACTGCTTTCATTTCAGGTCATTCCCGGAAGCACCACGTGGCTAAATATTTGTTTCTGTTATATACCCTCATGTTGTACACATGTACCTGAGAGAATAAAAGTATATGTCTGTCTGTCTGTCTGTCTGCTAAAGACGTGAGAATAGACTAGAAATTTGAGGGGAAAAACGGAATCAGCGAGGCGTGACGCTTCATATAGGTATACAGCGTACCCATTGGTACCATTCCGGATCCAACAGGTTGAGTTAGTTATAGCCGTTATGCAATACCATGTATACATGCATTGTCGAACGTCTTCTCGTTTCATTATTTCCTTGAGCAAGGCAATTTAACCGCCAATACACCTCGTTGACCTCATGAATACTGTGTATATAACAGTGTTTACAGTTCCGTGGAGTTTAAAATCCAGTTTAAACTTACAGATAATGATTCTGTTATGAAAGTCACGGTAGAGTAACAACGAGGTATTCTGCTTACTATGTTTATGATGTACTTTTTAGCAGACGATACATTATACTAGAACGCATGTGCACTTATGAACCATCAACCATTCAAATCAAGCGTATTAGGTATACAGAGCCGAGTATCATTCTGGATAATATGTATATCCGTTGTGCAACATGTACAATGTATTGTAATACTTGATTCAGTCAGTTGTACGTATATCTCAATATCGTATATTGTAAGCAAGACATTTTATATAACGTTGAGGTCACTATCTGTTTACATTCCTGAGTAAGGTTGAATTAAAGCGACACATTGAGCTAAGATGCCATATA
>CM026392.1:22090591-22119836 GCA_014843695.1 Archivesica marissinica | reverse complement strand
TAGGATCCAGAATATAGGGTCAGGTGGGATTATGGTAGGGTCCAGAATATAGGGTCAGGTGGGATTATAGTAGGATCCAGAATATAGGGTCAGGTGGGATTATAGTAGGGTCCAGAATATAGGGTCAGGTGGGATTATAGTAGGGTCCAGAATATAGGGTCAGGTGGGATAATACTAGGATCCAGAATATAGGGTCAGGCGGAATTATGGTAGGATCCAGAATATAGGGTCAGGTGGGATTATAGTAGGATCTAGAATATAGGGTCAGGTGGGATAATAGTAGGATCCAGAAAATAGGGTCAGGCGGAATTATGGTAGGGTCCAGAATATAGGGTCAGGTGGGATTATAGTAGAATCCAGAATATAGGGTCAGGCGGGATTATAGTATGATCCAGAAAATAGGGTCAGGACGGATTATGGTAGGGTCCAGATATAAGGTAAGGCGGATTATGGTAGGTCCAGAAAATAGCGTATGGCTGGATTATGGATGGTCCAGAATATAGGGTCAGGCGGGATTATGGTAGATTCCAGAATATAGGGTCAGGTGGGATAATGCAGGTCCAGAAATAGGGTCAGTGGTAGGATCCAGAATATAGGGTCAGGTGGGATTATGGTATGGTCCAGAATATAGGGTCAGGTGGGATTATGGTAGGGTTCAGAATATAGGTTAAGGCGGGATTATGGTAGGTCCAGAAAATAGGGTCAGGCGGGATTATAGTAGGTCCAGATATGGGTCAGCGGGATTTGGTAGGGTCCAGAATATAGGGTCAGGCGGATTATGGTAGAATCCAGAATATAGGGTCAGGCGGGATTATGGTAGGATCCGAATATAGGTCAGGCGGGATTATGGTAGGGTCCAGAATATAGGGTCAGGTGGGATTATTGTAGGGTTCAGAATATAGGGTCAGTTGGGATTATGGTAGGATCCAGAATATAGGGTCAGGTGGGATTATGGTAGAGTCCAGAATATAGGGTCAGGCGGGATTATGGTAGGATCCAGAATATAGGGTCAGGTGAGTAGGATCCAAATATAGTGTAGGTGGGATTATGGTAGGGTCCAGAATATAGGGTAAGGCGGGATTATAGTAGGATCCAGAATATATGGTCAGGCGGGATTATGGTAGGGTCCAGAATATAGGGTCAGGCGGGATTATGGTAGGGTCCAAAATATAGGGTCATGCGGGATTATGGTAGGGTCCAGAATATAGGGTCAGTCGGGGTTATGGTAGGGTCAAGACTATAGGGCCAGGTAGGATTATGG
Source organism: Archivesica marissinica (assembly GCA_014843695.1). Classification (NCBI taxonomy): domain Eukaryota; kingdom Metazoa; phylum Mollusca; class Bivalvia; order Venerida; family Vesicomyidae; genus Archivesica; species Archivesica marissinica. Next base: position 22,118,575 of record CM026392.1, on the reverse strand, counting down.
TAGGGTCCAGAATATAGGGTCAGGCGGGATTATAGTAGGATCCAGAATATAGGGTCAGGTGGGATTATAGTAGGGTCCAGAATATAGGGTCAGGTGGGATTATAGTAGGGTCCATAATATAGGGTCAGGTGGGATAATACTAGGATCCAGAATATAGGGTCAGGCGGAATTATGGTAGGATCCAGAATATAGGGTCAGGTGAAACAAAAACAGCGGGATTATGGTAGGTTCCAGAATATAGGGTCAGGCGGATTATGGTAGGTTCCAGTATAGGGTCAGGCGGATTAATGTAGGTTCCAGAATATAGGGTCAGGCGGGATTATGGTAGGGTCCAGAATATAGGGTCAGGCGGGATTATGGTAGGGTCCAGAATATAGGGTCAGGCGGGATTATGGTAGGATCCAGAATATAGGGTCAGGTGGGATTATGGTAGGGTCCAGAATATAGGGTCAGGCGGGATTATGGTAGAGTCCAGAATATAGGGTCAGGCGGGATTATTGTAGGGTCCAGAATATAGGGTCAGGTGGGATTATGGTAGGATCCAAAATATAGGGTCAGGTGGGATTATGGTAGAGTCCAGAATATAGGGTCAGGCGGGATTATTGTAGGGTCCAGAATATAGGGTCAGGCGGGATTATTGTAGGGTCCAGAATATAGGGTCAGGCGGGATTATTGTAGGGTCCAGAATATAGGATCAGGCGGGATTATGGTAGGGTCCAGAATATAGGGTCAGGCGGGATTATGGTAGGGTCCAGAATATAGGGTCAGGTGGGATTATGGTAGGATCCAGAATATAGGGTCAGGTGGGATTATGGTAGGATCCAGAATATAGGGTAAGGCGGGATTATGGTAGGATCCAGAAAATAGGGTCAGGCGGGATTATGGTAGGGTCCAGAATATAGGGTCAGGCGGGATTATGGTAGGATCCGGAATATAGGGTCAGGCGGGATTTTTGTAGGGTCCAGAATATAGGGTCAGGCGGGATTATTGTAGGGTCCAGAATATAGGGTCAGGTGGGATTATTGTAGGGTTCAGAATATAGGGTCAGTTGGGATTATGGTAGGATCCAGAATGTAGGGTCAGGCGGGATTATGGTAGGGTTCGGAATATAGGTTCAGGTGAGTAGGATCCATAATATAGGGTCAGGTGGGATTATTGTTGGGTTCAGAATATAGGGTCAGTTGGGATTATGGAATGAATATATGGTACACTTACTATGATTAATATATTGATAAATGTACATATTATGCATTAGTTTAAGCTATATTTATTGTTCTACTTTTGTACAAAGAGCATGCATGTATATGCATGGAAATGGTAAATACACAGGTTGCAGAAAGATAACAAAGGATTGCAAAACAAGATCAATACAATCGTATATAAATTCCTCTCCTAAATTATGTATTGATTATAATATTACACATTATAAATTAAAAGAATTGTAAAGCTACTAGGGGATGGCCTTCCGACCCTATTAATTATTTGACGGAGATAATAAAACTAATTAACTTAGTTCTCTATCTACAAACAGTAAATCGTGTTTTTTTGCGATCTGTACACATTCTCCAAAGTTAAAGTAGTAATTATATCAAACTGTTAGCCATTCTCTGGTAGCAACCTTTGTTTGTTATTCGATTTAACTATACAGTGGAGTTATGTTATGTTATATTTCGGGTTTTACGCCTGCATCAGCACCATTTTGGGCTCTATGGCCGGCGGGCAGTTTTACCTAACAACACCTTTCCTGGGCAGGCTCCAACGGTTAACCAGTACTTGGGTGCACCAACCTCCGTAAGAAACTGCCAACTTTTTCATATAAATGAGACATGGTCTGAGCGGGACTCGAATCCGTGACCATCAGTGATGATAGGTTACATTGGTTTACAAGTCAGCGACCTTAACCACTCGACCACGAAGGCGGACATACAGTGGAGTAAATCACGTGCTATATTCGTTTGGTACATTTCATGCATGGATTTTAAGCTTTTGTAAATAATGTTGTAATGCTAACAAATATCGAAAATAAGCAAATAGGGTGGGCCACAGGTTCTGACAACATTAGTGATTTGCCCTCCCCATGCTAAGCCTCTAACACTGTATCGCATTTAAACTCGACCTGCTGGAAACGTTTCCGTAATATTTCATTTTGGGCATGTATCTGATATGCGCTGTCCTGCCATTGGGTTTATTTGCAGTTGCAATTATTAAATGTTACACTCCTCTGGTTGATCTCCTCACGGCGTGCACGTCGCGGTCGGGGCACATCTCGCAGCAGTAGCGTTGATCTCCTCACGGCGTGCACGTCGCGGTCGGGACACATCTCACAGCAGTAGCGTTGATCTCCTCATGGCGTGCACGTCGCGGTCGGGGCACATCTCGCAGCAGCAGTGTTGATCTTCTCACGGCGTGCACGTCGCGGTTGGGGCACATCTCACAGCAGCAGCAGTGTTGATCTCCTCACTGCGTGCACGTCGCGGTCGGGGCACATCTCACAGCAGCAGCGTAGTATACTAGGATAATTTTGTTGTCGAACTTGCGACATGGGACACTTACTCCAGCACTTCTGCATTACTCAACAAAAAGTGGTGGGTGTATGGACTAACCCTGGAGCGACTTAGACGACCATATTTCTAACTGTCGAATCAGTTTATATACTGCTACGGGATGACCAGCAGGGTGAGAGTAGGCTTAAAAGGGCCCTATTTTTGGAAAGAAGCTGCCAACACCTCAGATCACGTGCGTGCGTGCGAATTATTTTATAATGTTGATCACATGACTATGTGCGTGTATGTTCAGTCATGCGCTATGGCGCGACTGTTCTATGCTATACATTGATCGTTATACATGCAGTTTTCCAGTCGCCCAAAGGCATTTGTGCGGTGGCGACTTTAAATAAACGTATTAGTCAGTCAGTTTTGCTATTCACATTCGAATCATCATGGGAACGTGATCTATGAATGAATTCCACGTTAAGATTGGTTATGGTAAGCGTTTTATAATGTATCGTAAGTATGTAAGCGTTTTGTACATACACAATATAGGAAACATAACTGAGGCACACTGGATACAGTTTTCTAGAGTTTGTTTTACATTATTCGCATTACTATTAAAAAGTATTAATTAATTTTACCTCTGGTTTTTACACTGGTCGCGTGTATCTCACAGTCTGTACCGAGAGTATGTTTCGTATATTTGACTATACAATCATCATGTGAATATATATATATATATATAGCAGTCTTGAGATTAATTTAGTATGGGTATTGTACTCATAATTGCATTAAACGATCGCAAGACTTGTCCATTGCAAACCGAGTTTGTGCTTTGTGTAGTTCCGTTTAAATGTGTATCGACGTAGGTATCAGGCGAAAGGCGAACACACATTAGTGATTCTCTTGTTTTCTGTTTTTACTTGATCTACTTAAATAATCGGGATTATATACTAGTAATTATTTAAAGCGCATTACATCGCAAGAAGTAAATAAAATGCATGTTTTCACGTATAAATTCATTGTACTACAAATTCTTCAGAATACATTCGAACACTAACATTGAATCAATAAACAGTGTTTTTGTGGTCTACACATTTTCAAAAGTGAAAGTAGTGTTTCATATAAAGGTCATCCACGCTCCTGAAATGACGTTTGTTTGTCATTGGAGTCAATACCAAACGAGCGATATTTTCGTTTAGAGATAATTTAACTAATATTGTCTGTAGTTTTTAATCGATTAAATATGACAGCAAACAAAAACTAACTTGAAAATTACACCAGTACTATTAAGATTACGGACGTTCACACTAACAAATGTGGTTGAGCGGTTATGTATTGTAGTAAACTGAGGCTTCCGACAAGGGCAGTTAAATTGGATTAAATTTGATAATTAATATTATATTAGCCAAACTCATTGGAAATCATAAAATAATAGGAAGATTTGTGTTTATTAGTGTAAGATGGGATTTGATTTTATCTCGTGATCACGCCAATCGTAGAAATTATTATTATTTGTTATATTTCGGGTTTTACGCCTGCATCAGCACCATTTTGGGCTATATCGCCGGCGGGCAGTTTACCTAACAACACCTTTCCTGTCAATCGTGGAAATACAAATTTCGTTGATTACAAGAAATCAAATCCTATCGTACACTTATAAAACACAACTATCTTCTAAGTCTTTCATTAAAATGGAACCAGTTACTGTCCATGCTGAGTGAACAAGGGTTATCGTCCATTGATTCATTTTCATTTGGAAGTCGTGATAGCGCAGTGAATGCGCGTTCTCTTAGGCAGGGCATTTAAATTCCACATTGCCTCTTCTTTCTCCCTCGTGGCGATAGATTCCACCAGGAATGAGGTCTCGAGAGTGATTAATATAAGTTGCAAGAACTTATTTCACAATCGAGCTAAAATAAATGTGTATAAATTCATTTTCATCTTCCATGATATACATGATCATACACATGTAAACAGTTAAATAAACCTGCTGTACGGAGTGTATTTTGTGTTCTACGTTTATTTATCGTCGCTACCGGTTGCCCATATGAGCGACGCCTCGTGAAGAGATTGATCATTTTAGATTGTTGGAGGATAGTGCAATGATACAGACAGATACCCATTCCAGAGTCTCCTCTGGTTCTTTTACGTGCAAGGTGTAAAGCACCGACACGAGACCTCTGTTTAACGTCCCATCTGAAAGACTTAATTTTATTAGGGTCAGACGGGGGATCGAACCTGTGATCCCTGGATTACCAGTCCAGCGTGTTACAACTGGACCACAGATCCGTCTATGATCATGCGGGATTATGGTAGGGTCCAGAAAATAGGGTCAGGCGGGATTATGGTAGGGTCCAGAATATAGGGCCAGGCGGGATTATTGTAGGATCCAGAATATAGGGCCAGGCGGGATTATTGTAGGATCCAGAAAATAGGGTCAGGCGGGATTATGGTAGGGTCCAGAATATAGGGTCAGGTGGGATTATGGTAGGGTCCAGAATATAGGGTCAGGTGAGTAGGATCCAGAATATAGGGTCAGCTGGGATTATGGTAGGGTCCAGAATATAGGGTATGGCTGGATTATGGTAGGGTCCAGAATTTAGGGTCAGGCGGGATTATGGTAGGGTCCAGAATATAGGGTCAGGCGGGATTATGGTAGGGTCCAGAATATAGGGTCAGGCGGGATTATTGTAGGGTCCAGAATATAGGGTCAGGTGGGATTATTGTAGGGTTCAGAATATAGGGTCAGTTGGGATTATGGTAGGATCCAGAATATAGGGTCAGGTGGGATTATGGTAGAGTCCAGAATATAGGGTCAGGCGGGATTATCGGTTTAATGTCCCATCTGAAAGACTGTTTATTTTATTAGGGCCAGGGAATAGTGTAAGACATACAGACATAGCTGCTGGACTGATTCGACACATTCGCTGCTTTTCGATAGATCGACACACCGTTGGTTGACACGGTCTTGGATAACTTAAAGTTGATTTACACTTGCTTCGATCGATTTTCATATTTTGATATATCATTTTTTTCTTAATAAAGACAATTTTCTGTATGTGGTTACATAGGAGTGTGTCATGGAGATTAATGCTATGTATTGTCATTTTCATATAAATAACCCGTTTTACACACGCTTGCCCTTATGACATGCTGGCGGCGAGTGTAAATAAGGTCAAACCATAGTATCACCCTTATACATGTATATGGACAAATTGGTCGACTGGGTCTTATTCAGATGCTGTGTTATCGACAAGGATACACTATCAATAGTAATAATAATAATGATGATAATAATGACGATACTAATAATGATAATAATAATAGTAATAATAACAATAATAATAGTAATAATAATAATGATAATAATAATGATAATAATAATAATAGTAATAATAATAATGATGATAATAAAAATAATAATGATAAGAAGAATAATGATCAGCATCAAGGTCTCCGTTTGAATTGATGAGGATGCTCTCCATGACGTTTGTAACAGTTTAGATCTTTAGTCAAGTATCATCTACATAAATACATAATTATAGTGGAAAGATAAAGTTAAACAATCATATTAAAAGCACTGAATATAATATAAGAGACATAATTAGTGTAGCAAAACATATCACATTATAAAAATCACATGTTCATTATATTAATGATAAACATTATTTACATGCTTACACCAAGAAACTGTTGCTAATTGCAATACTATTTAAAACAAAAATGGTATAAAACACTGCATTGAAAATCAAGCACTAATGCGCTAAATATCTTACAAAAATCATCCTGGATCAGATCGAGAGTGACCTAATTAGCAGCTGCTTCTTGTAGTATGTAAACTCATAGATAGATACTAATAAAAAAGAGGTCATTATTTACAAAGGTAAAAGTATCGACGTTGTAGTATATTAAAACAGGTTTTGTAACAAATTCTTATCATTGACTGATTACTGAAAAGAAATATAAATCGATCACGTTTTGTCATATTACAGAAAGTATGGTCAACTAATATTGCTTTCTCAAGGAATAATGTTCTAAGGTCATTACACATTGTGCATTCTAATATAACATGATTGTCATCTTCTAACACATTACAAAAATGACATTTACGATCGTCTATACTTAAATTATCATACCTTCCAGTTTCAATATGGACCACATCTAATGTTACTAATTGTCGACCTGTGTCGTGTAGGTAGAATCATTTTACAATAGTCTTCAGGTTGAAATACATGCTTAAATTTAAAGTAAGTTCTTAATTTGTTGCGACCCGTCCAGTAGTACTAGTAATGTTATTTATAGAGACATACCAATTTGCTATGTATGTGTTCATACCCAAGTTTTCCATACTTTCGATAGGTAAACGTTTAGATATTGGATCAGATATGTTACAAAATTATGCAAAATGATTATCCGTAAAATGTTTATTAACAAAGTACATTGAAATTTGTTAAAAAGTAAACTCAGTTTTTACAGGAAGCAGATTTCCAGCCTGCACAACAGTGCAATTCGTTTTCTCAATCTTTGAGTTATTTGTATTGGCTAGTCGTACCCACAAAGTAGAGTTTCCATTGACGGACAATGTGAGGTTACCAACCCATTTCACAGGAATCGACTGCATTAGATGTATACTTAACGACACCAAGAAAACATCCCCATAGCACGGGTTCGGACGGCATTTATACAAGGAAATGTTTTATATCCCCCATATTGAGGCACCATAAGCAATTGCAGGCCAAGCATCAGTGTCGTATGGCTTGATGAATACATAATACGGTACCCCTCCAGCAATCTTACATTTAGCTATGAATAATCCGCACGACTTGCAATTTGAGCAACCATCTTAGATGGAACATTAAAATCTAGATACTCATGAAGAACAACACCGAGGTATGTATATCTGTCAACAATGGATAACTGTTCATTTCCACATTTAAATATGTACCCAGACCTCGTCTGACTACCTGGATGGAATTGCACTATATTACTTTTTTCAGGCATTAATTGACATATCATTAAGACAACACCAATTGTTCAGAGCATTTAACATAACTTGTAAGTAGTCATGTTCATCTTAAGCTAATAAAACAATGTCATCAGCATATAGAGTATGCAAACCATCTCATTATCTTGTCTCAATCCACAATGACCATTAAACAATTCTGTGCTAAAAGGAATTAATTCTCACACATGATGCGACAGATGAATAGAGTGACGTAATAGATATAACTATTTTACAAGAAATACCAAATCATTCGACCGTGTCCATACTTTCGAAAGATTAATGAAATCGTAAGCCTTCCGGAAATCTATACAAGCTGCATTAGTACATTGCTTATGAAAATTTGACCAGAAGTGCTTCTCTTCTTATTGTCTTCAACCCAAGAACTAAATCTAGCATTCAATATATTGTAATATATTGTGTATGTTGTATATGCTGGAGCAATGCCTCTATACGACAACGGGGTTGTAGGAACATCTGTTGGAATTGGATTAATAATACATTAATAATTAATCCATACTGATGGAGTAATTTCATTCTCAAAACATATATTATACAAGGCATGCAGAATGAATATAGTGGCATCATTTTTAATACTTCCGGTGGAAGTTCGTCAATTCCACATGCCTTACGACGTTTGGCATTGTCTACGATCGTTTTCATTAGACACATGCTCATCAAAACGTTCTTTGTTAAAACAAAAACTGAAATCGTTGTATCCATTTAACTAGAATATCATCAACACAAGTAGAAATAGATCCATCTTCTAAGGTAACTTTCATTGGTATTTTCTTTCTCTTACAATTACCAACACCAATTTTCTCGATCGACTTCCAAAACTTAGACTGGTCCACACTATACTGTTCTAGAAGTTCGTTTTGTATAGAATACCAATAGAATCGTTTAGCCTGTTGTGATTCCCTATCAAAAAAGTTAGGTGCTTGAACATATTCACATTTGAATCTTAGTTTATCATTTCCATCATAACACATTAACCATTTACGTTCATAAATACATAGATTAGACAATACGTTAGTTAACTTTTCACTCCACGAAGATTGACCTTGTTTACGCGTTTTATAACTACAACTATGTATAGTATTGAAAGGAATATACTTATGCATGCTTTATTTCACGACATTACACAAGTCCCCTTTTACGAGATCAATATATTTATTTTTCAATGACAGTATTAATCTGTAAGAAAGCTGTAGGACTATTCATGAAATAATTATTACACATTACTAAGATCAAATTTATCATGACGTATATTTGATTGAACAAATCAGAAACTCTAGGCTGAGGATGAGATTGAAGAAAAGTTATATAACCTCCAGACCAGCAACTAAGCTCAGACGGTGATTGATCACACGTCTGTAATCTGCATGACGTGTAATTTATGTTGATTTCTACTGGTTCTATGTCAATCGAATATATCCTGTTCATTCTTAGAATAGTCAATGGGTGCACTCAGAATAGTCAATGGATACACTCATGATACTATTAGTTCCAACTGAATCCAGTGGCGATGCAGCTAGCAGTATTTCATCTGAATTGTTTCCAGTGTGTCTCATAACATTTGTTTCACCATGTAGTTGCAGAATACTTTAGAGTGAAAGTGTAATTCTAGCAAAGTGTCCGAAACTAGGTACAGAACTGTATAGTTACGGATTCGAATTACAGGCAAACACATGCAAATTGCAGATAAACCAGCAGAACTATTAACTATGATGTTGGAAATTCACCTGTTCCTAGTCCTACAGTATATCCGACATCTAATATAGATTTCCAGTTACGCCACTGATTTACATACAAACTTTTTTTTCCCTCGCACACAAAACGCAACTAAACCAAAACATGTGTCCAGTCTAGAGCACAAACTTATAACTCTTCATTAAAGCGACACTACATCGCAAAACGGAAATAAAATGCATATTTAACTACTAACATTGCTACTACACGTTCTTCTGAATACATCGACCACTAACATTGAATCAATTTCAGTGTTTTTGTGGTATACAAACTTTCAAACGTGAAAGTAGGATGTCATATAACGGTCATCAAGGCGCCTGAATTGACGTTTATTGTCATTGAAGTCAATACTAAACACGCGATACTTTCGTTTAGAGATAATTTAAGTCTACAAATAAATATGTAGCATAACTCGTGTTATTCAGGATACACACTTTGTTTTACGCATGAATGTCGACCTTATTTACATTATTTGTTATGTCAACAACCGCGTATACGACGTTTATTTATTTGTTGAAATACTCAGTTGTTGAGGTAATCTATTTGGAAGAAGATTGCCACAAACATTGGCCATAGCAGGTCACATTTCCGTACTAGGACACGGGTTCTGTCAGCAACCAAAAAAAATCTTCGATGGGAGAGTTTTAACTGTGAATAACATTATCAATAAAATATGTTTCCACTAACGTGTAGGTTTATTCGGCAAAAATGTACGTCAAAAGGAGATTTCGTAGCATTTTCAATTTGTTTTGAAAAATTCTAAAGCGGCGCAATTCGCGTTGAAACAAGCCTTGAAACGAGCGTTCTGATTGGATTATTAGAATGTAACAAGATGTTTTTTTATATATGAAGAATAATCATGTGTGTGTGTGTGTGTTTTTTTTTTTACTTGCATATGACAATGAGGACACCCATCAGTATGAACAGCAACAACTGAGGACTTGTTGTCAGACTGAGGACGTCCTCAGTTGTCTAGAATATAAAACCGGCTAAAATCGCGTACTTTTGTATAAATCATGTAATAAACTTGTCATCTTGATAAGTCCCAGTCGACGTCAGTTACCTAGCACTTTTTATACGTGTGCGTCGTTTTCTCTATTTCGGCCATTTTTCTCTTTTTGGTAATTTCACACTCGACGTCTTTGCGCATGCGCCGACATTTTGTCAAGCTGGTTGAGATAAAGATTTTACGTTGTAAGTATCCTAAATATTCACGTTTATCTTACCACTCGACAATGGTTATATGCAGTTACAATTAATTTGTTTTATAGAATGTTTTAAATTAGAACTGTTAGACTATCACGTGAAATGAATGCGGGAAGAAGGAAGGCTAGTGATAGTATTCTAAATCTAATATAAAAATACCCCACCCCCTCATGGGGAAGTCCAAGAGAAGTCATGCATGCATGATGCTGGTAGGTTTTGACATCCTAGCATGAAAACAGCTGCTTTATTTTTGACACAATAAATAGAATTTTAGAACAGTTAGAAGCACTTACTGTTCCTTTGTATTGGTAAATATATTTATTACCTTATAGAATTGTACCCATCTTGCATTAGTCCAAATAATTTTGTAGTAAATTTCTAAGGGTAAAATGTGTGTCCGATGTGAGGCTCGGACCCACGACCCCATAAACTCTAGTACGAAGCTCTACAGACTGAGCTAACCAGTCGGCCGTCTAACCCCACCATCACTACACTCCTCCCCTTCCGACCTTTGAGGCTCCACCACTGTGGGCCGTCAAACACCCATTGTAGTAATTATGTGCCCATGAGGGTAGCTAACTCTAGAGAATAGTTACCTCTACTTTACGACTCTGAATTGGTATAGCCATTTGTCGGGGACACGACTTGCCTCGTCCGGGGTAGATTAGCAAGTGCCTATCGGACCCATTTTTGTACCCGAGATCGCGCGCCAGTAAGTTTGGCCAATCAGCGCCGAGAAAGGCGAGTTCCAGTGGGACGCATATATCTACTGTAACTAGGGCCGCATATGTAGTACCCAAAATCACTACAATTTGATAGAAAGCACTGCTTTGAATCTACTTTCTTGTTGGGTAAAATCCCCTTAAAGTCTCATTCCTGTCTACTGCCTATTCCGTGTGTACAGCCCATTAATCCCAGCCACTTTCATGCACTTCCACACTGTCCGGCAGCCATACGAGAAGAGGCCTACTGTCGCGGACTAATCTCTCAAATAACTGGAAAACCGGGGTATTTCGGACACAATAAAACCTGTACCCGGACCGGAATCCCAAATCACAACAGTAACATCAAATCTCCTGTCTGTCGAATTATTTGGACTAATCATGTACATGTAATATATCAATTATTCCTATATATCAGTTATGGTGTAGGAAAAAAAGTAGTTTGCAGTGTCCGACAAATCCATTGCCCGAAGCCTGTGGGGCTACCAGAAATTTGAGTCGGGCTACCAAAAATCCCAACGTTAGCCCACCCGGCAACTATAAATTCAAAGCATCGGTAGTGCGGTCATTTATATTTTACAATAAATCGAGTCTATAACTTGTCTCATGTGTGTCAAATAGTGCAAACCGAGAACAATATACAGTCCAGTATACAGAAGACTCCCAAATACCAATCAATAATTGCCTCTGGTCACAGGCAATCAGTCAGTTAATCCCATCAAAAGGTGTGATCCAGATTGGTGAATATTTCGATTACATCCATATTGGGTTGGGTTGGGTTTAAAACCAAAACCTCTCCCGGACTTTCGCAACTTTGTATTTTCTATTCAATGGGTCTAGACGTCAAGAGTCAAGACAACAACAAACAAAGTTTAATGATAGGTACATCTGCACACAGGCACCTGGCATGTTTAATTAACAAGCCACTAGATTGTTCTCAAGAAAAATTCATTTTAGACTCTAGTTTGCTACTTGCGTATTATTCGGATAATTTCAAATTCGGATAAATACAACAAAACATTGTTCTGTCATGGATGATAAGATTCAGGGCAGATTAATTACAGTAGTGACCATTAATTTTGTAAACGGCATAATTTAGATATGACGGTTAACCTGTCTGTGTCATACTAGTTATTTGTTACAAGTCATGCCATAAGTTCATGTTGAGTTAATTAACTACTATTATTTTTATTCAGTGTGATAAAAAGTTGGTATTTTTAAAATGGCCAGTGTAAGTCCTGCCAAACATTGTTTGATACAGACATTTGTGAGTCTCACATGCATCTCAATAAGTTGGCCGGAGCTGGAGCCAATTTAATACAAATGTACTTCCATGGTTTAAATTTCTGGGCATGTAGCTTGAATATCAAGATAAAACTTCATGGTCAAAGATCTAAACTGGGCTTGAAACATCTTGTCCTGACCATTACATTTCATTTTCAAATTACTCATTTACTACATCATGTAATGTGTTGTGATGGTGTGTCGGTGTTGTGCATTGACCTATGCCATTTCTGTTGCGAAAATGTTACATAAAGAGGTCAAATAGCCAAAACCCCTTTCTCGTTTATGATAATTCACTTTTAAAGGGTTTGACAGTACTGGCAAAGCCGTTGGTAACAGTGGAGGTTTAATTTATTGAACTTCTCAACATTTATTTTCAAACGGTCTTATTGGCTAGCTTAGAGTCACTTAATACAGTGTTACATGCAACTCAAGTGGTCTGATCGAGGATGATTTCTGAATGTTCCCCCTTATGATATGTCACTTAAAATCAAAGAAAACTGTACTGTTGTAAAAATGAAAAAAACAAGTTTTGACAGACTATTTTTAGAAATGTTAGTATATAATATACTTAATTATGTTATTTGATTGTGTGTGAAGTCCTCATTTGTTAGTGTGAAGTCCTCATTTGGAAGTGTGAAGTCCTCAATTGTTGTGTGAAGTCCTCATTCGTCTGCCTATAAATTATTAAAAAAATTACAGATGCTGTTCGAAACTTATTAAAGCAGATTGGGGGAACAGAAGTCCTAAATGCATCAGCAGAAACCATTATCATTTGTGCTGATGGAGAGATTCACACATCAGGTTTGTTGGAAATGCTATACCGGTACTAATTATGTTATTCTATGGCTAACAAACTGTGTACAATCAATCAAATGGTTTCAGTGTTTTTATACCCCCGCACAACGAGTTGTAAGGTCCCCTGGATTCAGCTTGTCTATCCGTCGTCTGTCCGTAGACGCAATCTTGTGGACCTTATTTACATTGACATGTAGATGTGCATAAAGGAAAGAATTTGGGCTGCGATGATTTTTGCCAGAATTATGGCCCTTTGTTCTTGTATTCACTATATAACATATGGTGAAAAGTTCTTGTTGTCAAACTTTCATAGATGAACAACCTCAATATGTAGATGTGCATAATTAGCTGCAATGATTTTTGCCACGGGAGGGGGATATATTAGTCTGCCGAATGGCGACAGTTTCATAAATGTCCATAATGTTGTCAACAAAAGTATTTATAATGGTTTAGTATGATGCATTTTACTATATTTCAGACCGATGTGTGTGTAAAGAATGGGTCTTCCAATCAATCATAGATGGGATAACCAAAACATAACATGCAACAATTGAACATGTCATGTCAAAGTGTTGAAATGACTTTCAGGAACAGCAAATACAAGTGATGCAACTGACATCAGACCAAATATGAAGAAACCCTCATATTACCGTAAGTGTAATGCTTGATTTGTCTTATTGAAGTTGATTATTGTTGAGATGTACAGAAAAACTATATTTACAGACATATCATGAGAGCCATGTTATGTTTCTTTGTGATCGATTATGCAGTTTCACAATTGTGAGAACATTGACTAACAATATATCTGTGTCCGAATGGTTAGAGTGATCACTTCGCGAGTTGGAGGTTGCAGGGCACAATTCCTGGCCGCTATTTACCAAAGTTGTTAAGATGTACTGGCATAGCTCCCTTGCTTGGTGCTCAGCATATAAGGGTTGTTCCAGGACTGTTATGTCAGGATAATGTGACTGGGTAAGTCTCTATATCATGACTGACATACTGGCGGTGGGACGTTAAAGAGGATGTGTCAGTATTTTTACAAATTTTAAAACTGCTATTTAATAGCCTAGTAATTACTAATTTATATTCTTATAAAAAAAGTGCAGAAGAACCTACCCCTAAAAATGTACGAATCATTTATTACAAATGCTTTTCAAAACATTATTAGTGCATAAATGCTTTTGATTAATTTTGGGGTGGGCGCATAATAATACGTTTTACATGCGTTGTCTCCAGTATTCGCGACTTTTTGTATTTTTAAAGCATTTGGAATAAATGATCCATACATTTTTAGCTATAGGTTCTTCTGCATTTTTTTCATAAGAGTATACACTAGTAATTGCTATGCAGTTAAATCGCAATCTTAAGACAAGAACAAATACTGATACATCCCCTTTAAACATAAATAATAAAAAAACTTAACAGTATATGACAATTATGAACAGATTTCTTCAACATCCTCCATCTGTTTCGCCATAGATAATTAAGCACATGACAACCATCTTGTAGGTTTTATGTCAACTAGTTCCAAATATGTGAATTTGATGTAAATGATTTCAGGAGAAAGTGATATTGATACTGAGGACTCTGGGGATGATATAGAGTGGAGGCCACCATCCAAGAAACACAGTAAGCATAACTATAGCTTTTCTTTCAAAAATCAATGCAAAAGTATTGTGATCATTGCTACAGTATTGTAAGAGATGTCATTGTCTAATGCCACATATTTCCTAGTCTTCCGATGGTTTAGAACTCATATCTTCGCATAAAAAATGTTTTTGAGTGATTGATTTTTAGATCCCCTTTCACTACACCTTTGTCCTTCCATCGTACTACTACTACTATTCTTATACTGTGACCCACTTGATTGTTCTTCTGATTACTGAAAGAAACAGAGCTGAGCCCATCTGCTTATAACATGAATATTTTTTGTCTGGACAAGCCTGTCCCCATTTGCAGGTTTACACTGTCCTCAGTAGAAGGTTTACACTGTCCTCAGTAGAAGGTTTACACTGTCCTCAGTAGAAGGTTTACACTGTCCTCAGTAGAAGGTTCACACTTTGTTGCTTAGGCTATTAAATACATGAGGGGTAGATTAATTTGATATTATCCACCACCACATTTTTTTATTGGAGGGGTCTTAAAATGGCGTTGATCATCAGTCTGTGTGCATGCACTAGTTTCATATCGATAGGTTCTTTTCTCCATAGTTACTGCCCATAATTGAATAAAAAATGTACAAAATTCAATGCCGGTTTGTCTGTCACTATGCTGTAGAATTATATGACCATTATGCAGTTCTGCACATGCAAAAGATAAATAACTATGTATGGCTATAGCATCTATCATATTCTAGTTTGTTACTGAAACAAACCACTACTTTTGTGAACGAAATTTAAGAAAAAAATGGATATTTCTTCAGGTTTTGTTGAACCTTCAATCAAAGTGTATGCTGTCACACTCCACAGATAGCAGTTACTTTATCCAACAGACATTGTTAGTAAATGTGCTGGGTGCATTAATTTATTTAAAAATATGTATAGGTAACACTTGATTAAAGATTGCCCAGAATGGCTGTTATTGTCGTTTGATAATTTCAGATAACTTTATAATCTTATATTTTGCAGTGGCAGAAGACCATGGACTGAGGGAGAAAAACGGATTGTGTTGTTGGCGCTGCAGAAAAACCTGCTTCTGCAAAAATTACCTGGAAAACACCAGTGTGAGGAGCACATTCGTAAGCACCAAGAGCTTCAACAGAGATCGTGGACTATGATAAAACATTTCATAAGGAACCGTATTTTGGCAGAAAACAGAATGAAATACGAAGGCTGATAGCCCTTTTTGCTTTCAATAGACGAATATTTGTTTGAACGTGAATACACAATAGAATGGTTGACATACAGCACTGTACCGTTAAAGAACGTATTTTTTGTTCTTACCCGAAAGAGCACTGTATCGTTGAAGAACGTATATATACTACTCAAAATTTGATATGGATCACTTTTTCTATGCTACGTAATTCGTAAGTTCTAAAAATATGCTGCTATATTTTTGTTGCCAAATAATTGTACATGTATGGACCTTGTAAATCTGTATTACGGGTTTTGGTTATTTTCCGATAGCTTGCTCGGTTAGCACGGGAAAACGGCGTCCAGTGTAAAGTGTGTGATTTGGGGACAGTAGCTTATTGGACATGTTTATTTTTAGCCAGATTTCCTTGAGTACTGTAGTCATCTGTTGCAAATCGTCAACAACCATGGCAAATGTGCGAGATAGGCGACGCCTTGACGCTGAGGAAATGAATAGGGGCATCGGGATGCTGGAAAGTGGGCGATCTCAGAAGGACGTTGCAGGCATCCTTGGTGTGTCACAGAGTGTGGTAGCAAGAATGTGGAATCGCTTCCAAACGCATGGACATGTTGTGCATCGACATGGCGGTGGCCGAGAAAGGGCAACTACCCAAGCCCAAGACCGATTTATCGTCCTTCAAGCAAGACGTCATCGTTTCCAGAATGCTACATCACTGCAAAATGACTTGCAGAATGCGTCTGGCCTTGGAGTTTCCACCCAAACAATCAGAAACTGACTCCACGATGTTGGTTTGAGGGCAAGACGGCCTGCAATCCGTATTCCTTTGACGCGACGCCACTGCCAGGATCGTCTCCAATGGGCACGCGATCATGTGACTTGGGCATTGAATTGAATTTTGTTACCATACCATGAACATGTCGAATAATGTCCATTGTCATTTTTATTCTTGTGTCACGCTGGAGTAATCCATCCATTGTTTGGTTTTCCCTTAAAAAAATATTTTTTAATTAATTAAATGTATTTATAACTAATTAACTCATATTTACAACATGCCACATGAAAATAGCATACACTATAAAAAGTGATCCTTTTTGAGTAGTATATATGTTTATTTTATACGCTTTTATACGGTAAATAAAGTCATTATAATGATAATCTGCAACATCTACAACTGCAAAAAACGTAAATTGGTTCATTTGGTATTTTTTCTTCAAAATACGCCAAAAACACGGTCAGGTTTTAAACCCTCAAAAAAGGCACCCGTCTCATAACGTAACAGGCAATCTCTGTAAAGATTGGCTCGGTTTTGAGGCAACAATTTGTTTACCCGTTTCAATACGTTACAGGCAATCGCTGTAAAGATTGGCCAGGTGCACAAAGGATCACAGGGATTCGGCACGTTTGGGGGTACTAGTATATATATTTAAGTACAGGGATTCTACTCTGTTGGATGTCAGATTTCGCATCGATCAGTAAAATGGCCCTATCTGAAACAATTTTGTACAAAGCTGTCCGAATATAACGCCTATCCCGAGTCTTTATATTGTTCTTCAAATAAAACACAACTTTAAGCTGCGTGCATGTATACTTTGCAAACAATTGCCACAGACATTGGCCATATCAGGTCACATTTCCATACTAGGACACGGGTTCTGTCAGCAACAAAAAAAAATCTTCGACGGGAGAGTTTTAACAGTGAATAACATTATCAATAAAATGTGTTTCCACTTCGGCAAAAAGAGATTTCGTAGCATTTTCAATTTGTTTTGAAAATTTCTAAAGCGGCGCAATTTGCATTGAAACGAGCGTTCTGATTGGATTATGATTATTCTTCATATATAAAAAAACATCTTGTTTCATTCTAATAATAGACCGTAATTAGTAACAAAAACCTGATTAATCATGAAATAAAATGTGTATTAGATCAGAACTTCTCGACTGTTTACTTTTATTATTTCATATTGGTTCCCGCTCTACTGGTGGTATTGTGACCCAGCCTACGTTCAATATTTTTACGTAAGTGAATGCAACAACTTGCGAACGCTTAGTAAAACGCACTTAGGAATTTACGAGACATTTACGCAATGTTAGTAAAACAGTACCCAGGTGCGTGAATGCATATGTATACGCGAGTACGCAGCTGAATCCACATGATTCTGACCAAAAAATAAATTCAGTCAAAGATTGCAGTATGCCTACTTGACTACAGGCTCAAATAATTTCTATACTAAATAGCACTGGAAGTACCCACTACACAATAAAAATCTTCCGAAATCGAGCTCTATTTCAGAGAAAAATCTGCAGAGTAAAGGGTTAATTTGTTGATTTATGATCCTAGAACTGTCCATTTTTTATATTAAATAAAGCACCTCAGAACCCAGATTGCACCATATTTTTTCAAATTTTTATTCGAACCCCCTAGCACAATTATGAATGGGCTAACTACGCGCCTGGTGACGGTGAGGTAGCGTAACGTCACAAACAATTAGACAACGGTGGAAAATAACTCGATCGGTCTCTAAGCCAATTCCTGTTTGTCAACTTATAGGGTATCCATGGTTGCCTATAGCTACAACTAAACGTGACATTGATTTAGCCGTCGTGAATCTATCACACAGATAGTGTATGTTTATATATTTTATTATTAAACTTCCTGCCGTACTGGTCTATCGAGAAATATTCTCTTGTCTTGATACGTTAAGCAGGATGCGTATTGTTCTATTCAACTATTGTCAACCTTGAGATGCAGCCTTGGCATAACCTGACAGTGATTGTCAGAAACTGATCTCCAAAAATATGTTTGTATGGCAACTAACACAAATTCGCTCATTAAAACGACATAGTTGAAACATAAATTTACCAAATTAATCGTACCAATCGTCGCCTGAATGGAACGATGCTCTATCTACCAATCAATATTTCGAGAAAATCAAGTTCCGGACAGCCATATCTCTTGAACTTCAAATTTGGATTTTAGAGCAGTTCTACAGCCAAGGAGATAGAGCAAATAGTTTCCCATTCACTCGAGGGTGATGTGTACTAATTCCATGCATTTGATTGGCTAGACCGGAGTTGAAACAGTACAAGAGCTATTTTTACGGAAATGGAGCAATTCATTACTAGGTACAGACGGATATGTAGTCCAGTGATAGCACGCTGGACTGGTAATCCAGGGATCGCAGGTTCGATCCCCCGTCCGACCATAATAAAATTAACAGTCTTTCAGATGGGACGTTAAACCGAGGTCTCGTGTCGGTGCTGTACACCGTGCACGTAAAAGAACCAGAGAAGATTCTGAAATGGGTCTCTGTCTGTATCAGTCACTATCCTCCAAAATCTAAAATAACTAATCTCTTCAGGAGGCGTCGCTCATATGGGCAACCGGTAGCGACGATAAATAAATGTAAAATACAACCATTACTAGGTATCTTCATTTTTGTTGAACGGATCTATATATAGCTTAGATGCATATATTATTGTAGAGCTCGAGTAGGTCTACGATTCCAGTGATGTAAATATCTCAATTTTGACAAAAATGGAGATAGCTAGAGCATTTCTGTGTTCAGGCGACGCAGTGTTTGTCGGCATAGTACATAAATACTTTTTCCCACAAATTTACATTACATGTATATCACAAAAATGCCAACTTTCGGGGACGCATGACTTATTTCGTAAGTATGTATCTTAATAAGGAAATGTTTTACTTACATGATTTGATAAAAGTAATGACCGAACACAGTTCATTATAATGTCCCAGGGAACCGCTCGACCTTCCACATGACCGTAATCTACTTGAATATTAGGTATGCCTATGGACAGTGGATATGCCATTTGATATCTACTAATGAATATCTTTACTTCAGCACAGGTAGCGAAGAAGGAAATCTGCGACTTCGTAGATTGTTTTATCCGAAGATACAGTCATACAGAGAACATTTTAATATGTGGAGTTACTTATATGCTGGAAGGAGAGATGTTTAACTGATACCGTATAATAGTCGTGTAGTGTAAATTAAAGGGTACCGGGGTTAAAACTCGGCACCACTCTCTGTGAGAGTGTTTTGTCCTGCAACTGTATCAACCACTCCATGTAACTGAGTATGCGTTCAAATATATAGTTGTGTCCTGCTACTGATATTCCGTCTCTTCATAGCAAACGACTAATACACTGATTTAATATTACGCCGTTTATATTTTTAAAGATATTTCTAGTTTCTGTCTACATTTGAATTTTAGTTTAGGTATAAGTCACACAAACAATATTTCAGTCACATGGAGACTTAAAGTTGCCCATGGGCACAACATCATCTTTAAAGTTATTAAAAACAAACCTTCCCATAATTGCTTTCCACTTTAAATAAAAACATCATTCACGACGACCTATTACCAGAAACTTACCATATATCTACATAAAACGTGTATTCATCCGATTTTCACTGTAGGCCCTATGTTGATTATATCCAAACTTAGAATACGACTGTTGGGCAAATTTGATATAGTTTTAATGTTATTATTGTCTCGTATAAGTATATTTATATATGTCTCATTGGCTTACTGAACGGGAGGTCGAAGGTTCAAACCGCAGCAGGTGTTCGCTAGGATATGGCTGGTTTGTGAACAAAATATAAATATAACGTTGCTTTGCGTAGTGGCATCATGACAATTTAATGACGTCATGACAATTTAGCAAACTCGTGGCGCCAAAATGAAAGTAGCAATGTTATTTATTAAAACGAGTTCGCTATGGTAATGTGATAAAAGGGATCTTACATGAGTGGTGATTTCATACCATATTTTATGAAACTAGCATTGGAACTTTGCTATTAAGCTATCCATCTGGCTTTTGAACGCTCGATGGTTCTATCCGGGTGCAAGTCCGTCCCTGGCATACTGATCCGATGGGCATTCGATGTCTTCATCTATTAGTCACCATCGACCGTGCGTGGTGTTTAATGTTGCACTGTCAGCTTAAGTCACATAGCGACTGTGCAGCTGTTATCGGTGGGTACAAACCGCGTGTACCCTTCCATGCAATATTTCATGCACGGACGGACACTCGAATAGAACCACCGACCTTTCGCATTATGTAGAACAAACAAACAAGCCTAATGGCTCAACAATTAAATTACAACATCAGTTGCACATGTTCATCAGAAAATGCTGCATTTTTCCATTAGACAAAATTAGAGATGTTCCCAGGTGATCGATGCTTCTGATAAGAATAAAAAAGATGAATATATTAAACGATTAATAATAGTTTGTAATTAATTATTTAATATTAATAGCTCCGAGGCGGAACAACATAGCTTCAGAAGAGTGCACTTAAAAGAGAAATAATCCCTAAGGCGCCCCAAATGTATCAGCAATATTCCCCCCTCCCTCTCCGTGTGTGCCGAAAGAGGGTGACATGGCTTCAAGGGTTTAATTATTAAATAGCACTTATCCCTAAAGTATCTATTACGAATCAGCACGATTCGTGATTTAAAGCTTGCCTTTAACTCTGTCGACCACAATTCATCTGACACACAGTTTATGTATGGGATGTAAGCCGAAAACGATCCAATATGTAAAATGTTAAGCTTATATCTCACTTAAACAAACACACTTATATAACAAGATCTTACTAATTAAATTTGTTAATTTCGTACATTTACGCGTAGCATTTAATATAATACTCTGGCCTTATGACGCCAGTCCAATATTAATAATAATGGACTGCGAGTATGATATCATGACAGTGTTGTAGGTGTGGAATTAAACAGAATACTCCAACACTATCACTATGTCAGACCACATTTCAATCATGGGGTCAATTAATTATTATTTCTGTCCGCCTACGTGGTCGAGTGGTTAAGGTCGCTGACTTGTATACCACTGTAACCTATCATCACTGATGGTCACGGGTTCGAGCCCCGCTCAGACCGTGTCTCATTTATATGAAAAAGTTGGCAGTTTCTTACGGAGGTTGACGGAGATTAAATGAAACACGGGCTAGATAGATTAAATGAAACATGGGCTAGATAGTTTAAATGAAACATGGGCTAGATATATTAAATGAAACATGGGCTAGATAGATTAAATGGCACATGGGCTAGATAGATTAAATGAAACATGGGCTAGATAGATTAACTGTTATTTGGTTTGTTGACAGGGTGGTCCGCCTCCGTGGTCGAGTGGTTAAGGTTCTCAGACTTGTATACCACTGTAACCTATCATCACTGATGGTCACGGGTTCGAGCCCCGCTCAGGTCGTGTCTTATTTATATGAAAAAGGTGGCCGTTTCTTACGGAGGTTGGTGCACACAAGTACTGGTTAACCGCTGGAGCCTGCCTATGAAAGGTGTTGTTAGGTAAACTGCCCGCCGGCGATATAGCCCAAAATGGTGCTGATGCATATCGCAAACGCGGTGAACGTTACGCCGACGCATGTGTACGTCAGGTCGATCTGTTCGGGGGCAGAAGTGTTATGGCGTGGGGCGGTATCACCTTCGGCAGTCGCACTGAACTGTTAGTGGTGGACGGGAACCTAAGCGACCAGCGGTACTGTGATGAGATCCTTGCGCCAGTTGTTGTGCCGTTCTTTAACGCCAACATAAACGTCACACTGTTCCAACAGGACAACGCCAGGTGTCATACTGCTCGGATTTCCACCACATTATTGGAGCAGAACAATATTGAAACCCTGCCGTGGCCTGCTTTGTCACCAGACTTGTCACCCATAGAACATTTGTGGGATACGTTAGACCGCCGCGTCAGACGACGTCAGCCGGTAACGTTAAACCAACTGAGGGATGTTTTGCGTCAGGAGTGGACAAATATTGACCAGCAAGAGATTCAGACACTCTTCCGTTCGATGCGACGGCGGTGCATTGCAGTGAGAGACGCAAATGGTGCCCATACTCGGTATTGACGTCTGTGTGAAAACTCCATTAGACCCCTGTCCGACGAATTACGTCATCACGCAGCAGACAGTTTCGGAGGCTCATTATGCTTTATGTGCTCCTCTTTCAAACATGTTGGACTATCATCTTATGAATTTTCAAAGAATTTTCTTAATAAATGTTGAAATTATAGACACATAAACACCCGGTATCGTTTCTTTTTTGACTCAGTATATAATACGTATGCATATACGCTCAACACAATTGGAAATCGGTCACCTGTTTTCGTGTCGTGTTTTATAATAGTTGGTGTCAACTCGTGTTTTATAATTAGTTGATGTCAACTCGTGTGTTATAATAGTTGGTGTCAACTCGTGTTTTATAATTAGTTGGTGTCAACTCGTGTTTTATAATAGTTGGTGTCAACTCGTGTTTTATAATAGTTGGTGTCAACTCGTGTTTTATAATAGTTGGTGTCAACTCGTGTTTTATAATAGTTGGTGTCAACTCGTGTTTTATAATAGTTGATGTCAACTCGTGTTTTATAATAGTTGGTGTCAACTCGTGTTTTATAATAGTTGATGTCAACTCGTGTTTTATAATAGTTGGTGTCAACTCGTGTTTTATAATAGTTGGTGTCAACTCGTGTTTTATAATAGTTGGTGTCAACTCGTGTTTTATAATAGTTGGTGTCAACTCGTGTTTTATAATAGTTGGTGTCAACTCGTGTTTTATAATAGTTGTGTCAACCGTTTTTATAATAGTTGGTGTCAACTCGTGTTTTATAATAGTTCGTGTCAACCGTGATTTATAATAGTTACAACAAAAAGTAGTTGGTGTCAACTCATGTTTTATAATAGTTGGTGTCAACTCGTGTTTTATAATAGTTGGTGTCAACTCGTGTTTTATAATAGTTGGTGTCAACTCGTGTTTTATAATTAGTTGGTGTCAACTCGTGTTTTATAATTAGTTGGTGTCAACTCGTGTTTTATAATAGTTGGTGTCAACTCGTGTTTTATAATAGGTCGTGTCAGCCGTGATTTATAGTGTCAACTCGTGTTTTATAATAGTTGGTGTCAACTCGTGTTTTATAGTAGTTGGTGTCAACTCATAATCATACAATATTATTTAAAGCATTTAATTGCAGATGATTATACAGCATAAAGATCTGTAATAAAATGCACCAAATAAGATGATATGATATATATATATATTTCGGGTTTTGGCTGCTTAATAGAGGTGACCACTAACGCAGGTTTGAATGTATAGCCACATAACCGCTAACCCTAGACCACTAGATAGTAAACATGTTGTTCTCCTAGCCAGGCAATTATATCAGTTATATTTCGGGTTTTACGCCTGCATCAGCACCATTTTGGGCTATATCGCCGGCGGGCAGTTTACCTAACAACACCTTTCCTGGGCAGGCTCCAACGTTTAACTAGTACTTGGGTGCATCAACCTCCGTAAGAAACTGCCAACTTTTTCATATAAATGAGACACTGTCTGAGCGGGGCTCATGATGATAGGTTACAGTGGTATACAAGTCAGCGACCTTAACCACTCGACCACGGAGGCGGACCAAGATGATATGAATATTGATATTATATGATTATTAGTTTGCTCCAAATTACTCTAATAAACCAGGTGAACGATTAGCAATTTTGTTAAGTGTATCTGCTAATTGTTGTATACTAACTTCATGCAAAATAACGTCCAAAACGACATGTCTAATAAATGCTAAACGTCTGGTCATGACTATTCTGTATTCGTTGCTCGCTAAAAGTTCTTTTGTAGCAAAAGATAGGATAAATATATTATTAGGATATAAGCCGAAAACTATCCAATATGTACATACATTGGACTGTGTGAGACGTGTAGCGCCGACACAGTGCCACTAGTTTACATATTAGATCAGTTTGAGGCTTATATCTTACCTAAAACCAACACTGATATAACAAGATCTTACTATTCAAATTGGTAATGTCTTACATTTACGCTTAGGATTTAATATAATACTCTTGCATTTTGAAAGAAGTCCAATATTAATAATAATGGACGGCTAGTACACAGGTATGACGTCACTACCATGTTTTGGTGTCTCATAAATATAAATGTATTGTGTTCGTCTCCGAAAACAAAGCGTCGTCTTGTATATCTATCTACAGTCAAACCTGTCTTAATCAGCCAGCCAAGGGAATCACAGAAAGTGGCTGCTTAGCACAGGTGGCTGCTTAATAGAGGTCAAATGTATAATAAAACAACACATTGGGAATATGTAAACTGGCTGCTTAATACAGGTTGGCTGCTTAATAGAGGTGACCGCTAACACAGGTTTGATTGTATCTTCCTTTAATGTCGAACAGCTCGCGGGGATGTAGACATGTTGCGCATCAAAAACCGCAAAGAAGTTAAAAGTATGAGTAGTTAAAAGCATAATTTAAGAAAGTAATGAAAATTTGTGGTAATAGTTTAAAAGCAACTGCGCAGAACAACGATTGTTCTTGGAAAAAAGGAAAACGTGTAGTAGTCTGTGGTTGCTGTAATTAACCTATCGCTTAAGGAATGGCAATGGCGAGCAGGAACTAGGTAATTTTCAATGGGAATATATTCTCTAAACTCGCCTAATAAATGTATAACTATAGACAGTAATACAATTTATAATTATTCTAATCATAGTTTTATCACAAACATGCATTTATAATTCTTCTAGTCATATTTGGTATCATAAACATGTATGTTAAAGTATTACAAACTGTGCGAGATAGTTTAGAACTCGTGGTCACGTGAATGTAATGCCCCAATTCCGTAGCTGACTCATGTTCATCATTTGGCGAAATATTATGCAGACATCCGCCATGATCCGGCATAATCTTTATTCTAGGTTTATATTAATGTTAGGTTCCCTCCAAGTATTATATTATCAAATCGCGTAGGAATATTTATAGTGATGTATCATTGCGCCCATACACATCGTTGTCAACCCCGTAACTAATACCAGATAAATGTACATTGTCACTTTGTCCAGCTGCAACGCTAGTTTCTTCCACGTGTACTGCACTTCCGGTAGTTTCGCGGTGTCCATTTCATTTATCCAGGCTTCTATCGGATCTGTTTTCTTGCTATGTTGTTGTATTACATCGACATGGATATTTTTGTCAGGTAAAGAACGGTTTCCATCAGTGTGTATCATTCTCTGTTGTTGGTGTACATGTTTTGGACCTTTCCGGCAGCAATGTGCGTTCTTGATCTTGGAAATGCATGATAACGTCATAAACTGTAGCCACGCGGGCATTGGCTTGTCATCTGGTGTGAAATATATGTCCAGATAGATAACTGTGAGTAGCACTGCGACTGTCTGGAGCAGAAGTATAGAGGCTAGGTAGGCAGCTGTAAAACATAGTCAAACGTATATGTGATTGTGACTGATTAAAAGGGATATCAAATTTGACATAGAGCTGGACGTACTTATAAAAACTGAAGACAAAATCTTATTTCAAGAGAAATAAATATAATTTCACAATGTGCTTAGATTAAGTAATACTATTTGTCTTTCAGTTATTTATTGGCGAATTAAAATTGATTTGGAGTTCGTTCATGTAGGATTTAATCACATAGGCCGTATATAAACATACTTATGTTGTTAAAATCTGCACTCAGAACGGCAAACCATGTTTTATCCGATTATAAATAACGCAAACACAAATAGTATTTCGATTCTAGCATAACCAACATATAAACATAGCGCATAGATAGTTGTGATGAATTTAGAATGCGTAAATGACGTCACAAAAATACAAAATTACTAATAAAATGACGTCAAGTTTGACATCACGCGCTAAACAATGTTTTACTCAGATTTCAACACGGTAAATTCCTTCTATGCGTATACTGAAAAGATCTCCAGCAATGTTAGGATACTACATACTTATAACTATGTGTAAGAATATTGTAACAGATACGAAGTGTAAGAAAGGTCATGTAATAAAAACACTATTTTATTACTTAAAATAATTCACCATTAGCAGGTCAAACCGGTAGAATATATTTGCATAATGTTGTGTACATTATAATTAGTCAATTCCTGGTCAACTCCCCGGCTGTTATTGGCGGAGGAAGACTCTGGGTATCCCTCCGAGAACCGCAATGACGTAATATATATGACGAAAAATACGTTCCAATACACCGGGCTATAATTAGATGGACCACTGTTTATAAAGAATGCTTTTAAAATATTGAACCTATTCTTACAGAGCAGACTTGCCGACATCGACGTCTGTGGAATACTTTCCGAAATCAGACTTAGATACACCGCATATGCTAGTAGTATTGTCAGTGCTAATCCTACCCTCTCTCCCGACTCTGGGCTCAGCTTGAATATGACTACCTGTAAATTACACGGCAAGTATATTACATGACGGTGGGACTATTCATTTACGTTTGTGGTGATCCAAATCTAAATATGTGTCACAGCGTGCCAGCATGAGCTATGAAGGAAGAGTGTCCTATAAGCTATCTGACATAAGAAAAGTTTAAATTAGTTTATAATTATGAAGATCACTTTGAAATATTAGGCAACGAGTTAGGCTATGAATAATGTAGTAAGGCAATATTACAGTTTATTATTGTATATACATGTAGCTATATATATATACAATTTGCTTGTCAAAAACGCATGTGTCGATTTACAAGACCTGTATGAAAATGTCAAACTCTGATTGGTTATTGGAACTAGGCCTGTATGAGATTTCCTTGTGAAACTAGTTTGCATCCGCCATTTTGGAAATATAATTCGTTCATTGTAGAACCTGAATCTTTAAAATAATCGATTTAATCTTTGTTACCCTTGAAAATATTATAATAGTCAATTAATAAAATGTTCATTAATTTAGTGACTTCATATTGACGTTGCTATTGGAATTTATTCTGTCAAATTGGAACAAGGTCAAAGGTCAAGGTTCAATATGACTGTACACGTCCCAATAACAAGGTCAATATGAAATCACTTAATTAATATAATTATAGTATAACAT
>CM026392.1:22065315-22089591 GCA_014843695.1 Archivesica marissinica | reverse complement strand
TGTGTCCGTGTATAATGGTGTGTCCGTGTGTGATGGTGTGTCCGTAAATAATGGTGTGTCCGTATGTAATGGTGTGTCCGTGTATAATGGTGTGTCCGTGTGTGATGGTGTTTCCGTGAATGATGGTGTGTCCGTGTGTGATGGTGTTTCCGTGTATAATGGTGTGTCCGTGTGTGATGGTGTGTCTGTTTGTGATGGTATGTCCGTGTGTGATGGTGTGTCCGTTTGTGATGGTACGTCCGTCTGTCTGTCTGTCTGTCTGTCTGTCTGTCTGTCTGTCTGTCTGTCTGTCTGTCTGTCTGTCTGTCTGTCTGTCTGTCTTCTGTCTGTCTGTCTGTCTGTCTGTCTGTCTGTCTGTCTGTCTGTCTGTCTGTCTGTCTGTCTGTCTGTCTGTCTGTCTGTCTGTCTGTCTGTCTGTCTGTCTGTCTGTCTGTATGTCTGTCTGTCTGTCTGTCTGTCTGTCTGTCTGTCTGTCTGTCTGTCTGTCTGTCTGTCTGTATGTTTGTTTCTGTCTGTCTGTCTGTCTGTCTGTCTGTCTGTCTGTCTGTCTGTCTGTCTGTATGTCTGTCTGTATGTCCGTCCTCCGTCCGTCCGTCCGTCCGTCCGTCCGTCCGTCCGTCCGCTCTCCCTCAAGTGACGTTGTGGGGTGATTTGTACGTACATTGGATGCTTGTGGGCTTTTTTTGCATGTGGGGTGCAACTCACAAGCGACCTACTTAAATCAATTTAGAAACATCCAAAAAGTCCACAAATATTTGTTCGCGTTTGCACCCCGGAAGTGAACGGACATTGCCTTCAAAACGGACGGCCAATATGATAACGGTCGAGATCATACTCGGAGATACTTTGCCGCGAACCTTTTTTGTGTGTGAACTATTTTGTGGACTATTTACACACCGGAAGTCATATAATTGGGCGGATATACCATGTGCGGATAATGGCGGCTAGGTAAGTTTTAAAGATTTATTTTGTAATATTTTATAAAACCAATATTAATTTCTGCTATCAAAGCATACGAGTTTCATCGATATACATTTATAAAAATGAGTTGTCAACAATTAGCTTTGCTACAAATTCCCTGTGCAAATTGAAAACAATAAACACTTATCACTAAAACAGCAATTTATACAAATTTATTTTAGCTCGATTGCAAGTAAGTAAGTAAGTAAATTCTTTATTTAGAGAGGGTAGCCCATTTAGCAAGGCTAATCTTCCATGGGACAAAACAAGTTCTTGCACATTAATTTTAATCGCTCTAGAGACTTCATTCCTGATGGGAGTGCATCGCCGTGAACGCTATATAATAATATACCAGTACCCGGACAAATGTTTCCAGTCAAACTCTACCATTTTTGGCCAACTCGTACCTTCATCGCGTACCGTTGCTTAGTTTTAATGGAGAAAGTGTAGCAAAACGTGACACATGTACTTTACCCATACATTACATGGATAACCCAATTCAGCGGGTACCCCCCCCGAACCCCCTATAAAATGCAATCAATTACCACTTGCTGTTTTCAATACCCTACTCGATTAAGAAGTCGTGATAGCGCGTTCGCATCAGGGTGCGAAAGGACCCTGCTGTAGCTGTTATGATTGTGCCCTTGCGCTAGGCACGTACATTCCACATTGTCTCTTCTCTCTCCCCTCATCAGCTCATGGCGATGGATTCCATCAGGAATGAGATCTCGAGAGTGATTAATATAAGCTGTTAAAGCTTGTTTCGCAATTGAGCTAAAATACATTTGTATAAACTAATTAAGAAGAAAGTAGTAAGAAAATCTACCATAACATAACAAGCCTAGTCCTAGGATGGCCATATACTGGTAAAGTGCATTCTAGCTTAAAAAACATTTGTTATTAACTTGATTCTAAATAGCATATGATCATGGCACACATGTGTGATGGTGAAAAACATAAGTATATACATGCATATTTGTCCAGTGTAGAGTGCTGGATTGGGAATCGAAGAGTCCCGTGTTCAATACTCAGCCAGGCTACAAATGTTGTGTCCTTGAGGCAAGGCATCTCATAAACATTGCTTAGTGTAGGTTAGGTAGCTATGAAAGTGGATATCTCGATTAACAAAACTGTATCTGGTTCAACCAGTCGACTGTTTGATGCTGTATAAGCAGATATTTATCTCGATAAACAATGTATTAATACTATTTATATATAAATTCATTATACATTACTGATTAGTATTTCCATGTATGTGTTTAATCTGTGGTCAAAATCAATTACATGATGATGAAACATTTTTGAAAATTTTGCAGATGAGCATTCTAGAGACACAGCTGATGATCCTGGCGACCATGGTGTGAGTGACAACAGTTTTGGCGACCATGGTGTGGACGCGAACAATATTGGAGACCATGGTGTGGATGCAAACAATATTGGAGACCATGGTTTGGACGAGAACAATATTGGAGACCATGGTGTGGACGCGAACAATATTGGAGACCATGGTGTGGACGCGAACAATATTGGAGACCATGGTGTGGATGCGAACAATATTGGCGACCATGTTGTGGACGCGAACAATATTGGAGACCATGGTGTGGACACGACCAGTACTAGAGACCATGGTGTGGACAATAAGTACTGGAGACCATTGTATGAGTGACAACAGTATTGGAGACCATGGTGTGGACACGAACAATATTGGAGACCATGGTGTGGATGCGAACAATATTGGCGACCATGTTGTGGACGCGAACAATATTGGAGACCATGGTGTGGATGCGAACAATATTGGAGACCATAGTGTGGATGCGAACAATATTGGAGACCATGGTGTGGACACGACCAGTACTAGAGACCATGGTGTGGACACGACCAGTACTAGAGATCATGGTGCGGACAAGACCAGTAGTGGAGACCATGGTGGGGACAAGCACAGTATTGGAGACCATGGTGTGGACAAGACCAGTAGTGGTGACCATGGTGGGGACAAACACAGTATTGGAGACCATGGTGCGGACAAGACCAGTAGTGGAGACCATGGTGGGGACAAACACAGTATTGGAGACCATGGTGTGGACAAGACCAGTAGTGGAGACCATGGTGGGGACAAGAACAGTATTGGAGACCATGGTGTTGACGAGAACAGTATTGGAGACCATGGTGTGAGTGAGATCAGTGGGGACGAGAACAGTATTGATGTCCTTGTCAACCATATTTGGCACGAGAACAGTATTGGCGTCCTTGGTGGGGACAAGAGAACTGGTGACCTAGTCGACCATTGTAGGGATGACGACAGTATTCACGACCATTATGGGCGCGACAGTTGGCGAAACACAGGAAACAGGAATAAAGGTATGGTGGAGGCTGTGTATGTACAGAGTATGGATTCTGCATCACCGTTATATATTGTAGATTTGTGGGGTTGTCTGTCCGTACATATGGGTTTCATGGATTTTGTCTGTTTTGAGCTGCGGGGTTCGCTGTCCATACTTTGTGGGATTGTGTATCACAGTTTATATTGTAGATTTGTGGGGTTGTCTGTCCGTACATATGAGTTTCATGGATTTTGTCTGTTTTGGGCTGCGGGGTTCGCTGTCCATACTTTGTGGGATTGTGTATCACAGTTTATATTGTAGATTTGTGAGGTTGTCTACATATGAGTAATATTGATTTTTTTCTTGACAGGTTGGCAGGACAATCTTGGTCTGAGTGGTGTATATATGATTAGTGATGACAGAAGTGTCGAACCTGGTGGTAGTGACGACATCATTGATGATACACAAACAATTGTCTACATAGTAAATGAGGATATACCAAATGAAATTGTAAGTGACAGTAATAGTGAAATAATAGAACGCATACAATATCCAGCTCTTGTTCTCAAGAGAAAGAACGTTGATAACACACATTTAAATGAGGTTACTGAGTCATCAGATGAAGACGATATAATTGATGAAGATATCATCAGGGATATAGAAAGACCAGGCCTTTTCATTAGAAAGGTTTTGAAATCTGAAACAACACAGTACGGACGAAGGAAAAAACATATGAGGGTTTATAATAGTTTTCATTATTGCTCATTTTGTGAAAAATTAGTATCTAATTTCTCGCAACATATTCAACGAAAGCACATGGAAAA
The DNA here is from genome assembly GCA_014843695.1 of Archivesica marissinica. Lineage (NCBI taxonomy): Eukaryota > Metazoa > Mollusca > Bivalvia > Venerida > Vesicomyidae > Archivesica > Archivesica marissinica. The sequence goes on along the minus strand of CM026392.1, from coordinate 22,085,486 downwards.
AGAAAACGTAAAACCAATTTTTGAACAAGGCAAGGAATGTGAAAGGAAAAAGAAAATAGCTCTACTTAGTTATGGAATGGATAATGCAAACAACATAAAAAACTTGAAACATGAGAAAGGGGAAATCATTCTTAGCCGCAGACCGCACAAGATGTTCAGTGTAGTGTAGACTGTTATGGCAGGGTTCATTCTAGGTCAGAATTTTTGGGAGAAGTGAGAAAGCACGTGATCGCTTCCTTAAATGGTGTTCTTTAATATACTTCTGCAAAATAGGGTTAAAATGCACAGTACAACCATTAAATACAACAGTTGAATAGAAGGAGTGCTTTATAATGGGCCAGTGTATCTTACTAGACAAAAGTTTGTTTGAAAATCGTAAAAACCAAAAACAATTTTTTTTTTTTAATTTTATTAAGGGAGAAGTGGGGCCCCCAGAGGGCGAAGTCAGGGTCCCTAGGGCGACAATTTCGCCCACATCGTCCTCTAGAATGATCCCTGTATGGACCTTGCGCAAAATGTTTATCCTGGATATCAAAGAAAATGCTACACAGGCATCAATTTAACTGCATGGTTAGCGATAGACACATTTCAACCTCTGCTCTCCTGACTCAGTCTGATATGATCTGTGGTAGACTGGATGTAGAAGCAAGTACTGGTCTTCAAAATGAAGTGTTTCCATACATGCTTAATGACGTGATAGGCAAGATTGCACGAGCAGATAAATTGATCATTAGCTTGGGAAATATATGGCTGGAGAAAAATGTTGGGAACAAGCTAAAACGGGGAAAGTACACCTCCCAGATTATGAGACTGACTGCCAGGCTACTGTGTAATCTCCGAGAAATCAACGAAAATGAAGAAATCATGTCCAATTACTTAAAACCTGCTCACTTCAATGACATCGCCAAAGCAACATTGATGACAGCAGGAGCCAGCAAAAACGATGAAGAGAATCTGGAAAAACCATCCAATGCAATAAAGTTGGGACATGATATTAAAAGGCTAATTAACATTAAAATTGGTCTTGCAATTCTTAAGAAAGATGATCAATCCAAAGAGGAAGGTAGGGACTTGCTTCAAATGATGCAAATATTTTGGGCAACCAGGATCACCAAGCTTGCCAGAGTTACTCTCCAAGAGAGACAATTCAATAAAAGACCTGTATTGCCCGATGCTAGCGATATTGAAAAGCTGAACAATTATTTGAAGTTGGAGATGAGGATGATTGATCTGAAGCGCATTGATATTGAGAACTACAAGCATATTACCAAGCTGGTCAGTGCGAAGCTGTTGATGTACAACCGCAGACGTACAGGGGAAATAGAAGCTATCGGGTATGCAATTTTAGAAATATCAAATACTATATACTCATTTAGATACTACATGTATGTCTTATTAATTAGTGCCATGGTTAGCACACTGACTTCTCACCGATGCAACCCACGTTCAATCCTCCGACAGGGAAGTACGTGAGATGGTACGGTGGTCACCACATCGGACATGTGGGTTTTCTCCGGATACTCCGGTTTCCTCCCTACACGAATGACCACATATACACTTTCATCCACGCAACGAGAGTGATTAATATAAGTTGTTATAGCTTGTTTTGCAAAAGTAAACAAACGTTTATACTTTAATTTTAGATATAAACTATAATTAAACTACTACAGCCAGATGTTGCCCTTTTTAACCAAATACTTTGTAAGCAATGGCTGAAATGCCATACATTCAGGTATACCATATTTTAATTTGCCACACATTCAGGTATACCATAGTTTAATTTGCCACACATTCAGGTATACCATAGTTTAATTTGCCATACATTCAGGTATACCATAGTTTAATTTGCCACACATTTAGGTATACCATAGTTTAATTTGCCATACATTCAGGTATACCATATTTTAATTTGCCACACATTCAGGTATACCATAGTTTAATTTGCCATACATTCAGGTATACCATATTTTAATTTGCCACACATTTAGGTATACCATATTTTAATTTGCCACACATTCAGGTATACCATATTTTAATTTGCCACACATTTAGGTATACCATAGTTTAATTTGCCACACATTCAGGTATACCATATTTTAATTTGCCACACATTTAGGTATACCATAGTTTAATTTGCCACACATTCAGGTATACCATAGTTTAATTTGCCACACATTTAGGTATACCATAGTTTAATTTGCCACACATTTAATATTTTAGAATACAAGCTTCAAACAGAAGCATCATTTAACAGTTTGCATACCCAGTATTAGCTATATATTGTAATCAAGATTACGTAAAATGTTCTTGTGCCCAAAACAGAAATACAAGATGCACACGATTTTAACTTGCCAGCGACGATATATTAATGATTTTATATAACATTTTTTCTGCGTCAATTCACAATTTAAATTGCCAATTTTGCATTTTAGAAACTTCAAGCGAGTTTGCTGTTGTAGTCTGTGGTATAAGTTACAAGTATCTGAGCCATACTGCATCATTTCTTTCAGGATTAAGGACTACGAAGCCAGGGTATCGGGAGCAGATGACTCATTAGTTTTGGGTAAATTAACATCGTTTGAAAAGAAGTTGCTGGAATCACAAGATGTCATGACAGTGAGAGGAAAGGTGAGTACATAATCAACATACAGTAGTAAGACCAATTGCATAACCAACCATTGTGGCAAAATACCCAATACAATAATGCGACATGGATTGATCTTGATATGTATTGTTTTGGTAACAGGAAGTCACAACTATCTCTCACTCTCTCTCTCTCTCCCCTCTCTCTCTAAAACTTTCTCTCAAGCTCGCCCTCTAATTTGTTAAATATAAAGGGTAATTATGTATGCACTCCAAACTATGTATACTCTGTGTGTGTGTGTGTTTTTTTACTTGCATATGACAATGAGGACACCCATCAGTATGAACAGCAACAACTGAGGACTTGTTGTCAGACTGAGGACGTCCTCAGTTGTCTAGAATATAAAACCGGCTAAAATCGCGTACTTTTGTATAAATCATGTAATAAACTTGTCATCTTGATAAGTCCCAGTCGACGTCAGTTACCTAGCACTTTGTATACGTGTGCGTCGTTTTCTCTATTTCGGCCATTTTTCTCTTTTTGGTAATTTCACACTCGACGTCTTTGCGCATGCGCCGACATTTTGTAAAGCTGGTTGAGATAAAGATTTTACGTTGTAAGTATCCTAAATATTCACGTTTACCACTCGACAATGGTTATATGCAGTTACAATTAATTTGTTTTATAGAATGTTTTAAATTAGAACTGTTAGACTATCACGTGAAATGAATGCGGGGAGAAGGAAGGCTAGTGATAGTATTCTAAATCTAATATAAAAATACCCCACCCCCTCATGGGGAAGTCCAAGAGAAGTCATGCATGCATGATGCTGGTAGGTTTTGACATCCTAGCATGAACACAGCTGCTTTATTTTTGACACAATAAATATAATTTTAGAACAGTTAGAAGCAATTACTGTTCCTTTGTATTGGTAAATATATTTATTACCTTATAGAATAGATAATCTTGCATTAGTCCAAATAATTTTGTAGTATTTCTGAGGGTAAAATGTGTGTCCGATGTGGGGCTCGGACCCACGACCCCCTAAACTCTAGTACGACGCTCTACAGACTGAGCTAACCAGTCGGCCGTATAACCCCACCATCACTACACTCCTTCCCTTCCGAGCTTTGAGGCTCCACCACCGTGGGCCGTCAAACACCCATTGTAGTAATTATGTGCCCATGATGGTAGCTAACTCTAGAGAATAGTTACCTCTACTTTACGACTCTGAATTGGTATAGCCATTTGTCGGGGACACGACTTGCCTCGTCCGGGGTAGAGAATTGGTAATAGCCATTCGTCGGGGACACGACTTGCCTCGTCCGGGGTAGATTAGCAAGTGCCTACCGGACCCATTTTTGTACCCGAGATCGCGCGCCAGTGAGTTTGGCCAATCAGCGCCGAGAAAGGCGAGTTCCAGTGGGACGCATATATCTACTGTAACTAGGGCCGCTTATGTAGTACCCAAAATCACTACAATTTGATAGAAAGCACTGCTTTGAATCTACTTTCTGGTTGGGTAAAATCCCCTTAACGTCTCATTCCTGTCTACTGCCCATTCCGTGTGTACAGCCCATTAATCCCAGCCACTTTCATGCACTTCCACACTGTCCGGCATCCATACGAGAAGAGGCCTACTGTCGCGGACTAATCTCTCAAATAACGGGAAAACTGGGGTATTTTGGACAAAATAAAACCCGTACCCGGACCGGAATCCCAATTCACAACAGTAACATCAAATCCCCTGTCTGTCGAATTATTTGGACTAATCAGGTACATGTAATATATCAATTATTCGTATATATCAGTTATGGTGTAGGCAAAAAAGTAGTTTGCAGTGTCCGACTAATCCATTGCCCGAAGCCTGTGGGGCGACCAGAAATTTGAGTCGGGCTACCAAAAATCCCAACATTAGCCCACCCGGCAACTATAAATTCAAAGCATCGGTAGTGCGGTCATTTATATTTTACAATAAATCGAGTCTATAACTTGTCTCATGTGTGTCAAATAGTGCAAACCGAGAACAATATACAGTCCAGTATACAGAAGACTCCCAATTACCAATCAATAATTGCCTCTGGTCACAGGCAATCAGTCAGTTAATCCCATCAAAAGTTGTGATCCAGATTGGTGAATATTTCGATTACATCCATATTGGGTTGGGTTTAAAACCAAAACCTCTCCCGGACTTTCGCAACTTTGTATTTTCTATTCAACGGGTCTAGACGTCAAGACAACAACAAACACAGTTTAATGATAGGTACATCTGCACACAGGCACCTGGCATGTTTAATTAACAAGCCACTAGATTGTTCTCAAGAAAAATTCATTTTAGACTCTGCAGTTTGCTACTTGCGTATTATTCGGATAATTTCAAATTCGGATAAATACAACATTGTTCGGTCATGGATGATAATATTCAGGGCAGATTAATTACAGTAGTGACCATTAATTTTGTAACGGCATAATTTAGATATGACGGTTAACCTGTCTGTGTCATACTAGTTATTTGTTACAAGTCATGCCATAAGTTCATGTTGAGTTAATTAGCTACTATTATTTTTATTCAGTGTGATAAAAAGTTGGTATTTTTAAAATGGCCAGTGTAAGTCCTGCCAAACATTTCTGAGTCTCACATGTATCTCAATAAGTTGGCCGGAGCTGGAGCCAATTTAATACAAATGTACTTCCATGGTTTAAATTTCTGGGCATGTAGCTTGAATATCAAGATAAAACTTCACGGTCAAAGATCTAAACTGGACGTGAAACATCTTGTCCTGACCATTACTTATCATTTTCAAATTACTCATTTACTACATCATTTAATGTGTGGTGATGGTGTGTCGGTGTTGTGCATTGACCTATGCCATTTCTGTTGCGAAAATGTTACATAAAGAGGTCAAATAGCCAAAACCCCTTTCTTGTTTATGATAATTCACTTTTAAAGGGTTTGACAGTACTGGCAAAGCCGTTGGTAACAGTGGAGGTTTAATTTATTGAACTTCTCAACATTTATTTTCAAACGGTCTTATTGGCTAGCTTAGAGTCACTTAATACAGTGTTACATGCAAGTCAAGTGGTCTGATCGAGGATTTATTCTGAATGTTCCCCCTTATGATATGTCACTTAAAATCAAAGAAAACTGTACTGTTGTAAAAATGAAAAAAACAAGTTTTGACAAAGACTATTTTTAGAAATGTTAGTATATAATATACTTAATTATGTTATTTCATTGTGTTGAAGCCCTCATTTGTTAGTGTGAAGTCCTCATTTGGAAGTGTGAAGTCCTCAATTGTTGTGTGAAGTCCTCATTCGTCTGCCTATAAATTATTAAAAAAATTACAGATGCTGTTCGAAACTTATTAAAGCAGATTGGGGGAACAGAAGTCCTAAATGCATCAGCAGAAACCATTATCATTTGTGCTGATGGAGAGATTCACACATCAGGTTTGTTGGAAATGCTATACCGGTACTAATTATGTTATTCTATGGCTAACAAACTGTGTACAATCAATCAAATGGTTTCAGTGTTTTTATACCCCCGCACAACGAGTTGTAAGGGGGGGGGGTATACTGGATTCAGCTTGTCTATCCGTCGTCTGTCTGTCCGTAGACGCAATCTTGTGGACCTTATTTACCTTGACATGTAGATGTGCATAACGGAAAGAATTTGCGCTGCGATGATATTTGCCAGAAGTATGGCCCTTTGTTCTTTTATTCACTATATAACATATAGTGAAAAGTTCTTGTGGACGCAACTCCTCCTACAGTTTTGGCAGGATTTCCTTCAAACTTTCATAGATGAACAACCTCAATATGTAGATGTGCATAATTAGCTGCAATGATTTTTGCCACGGGAGGGGGATATATTAGTCTGCCGAATGGCGACAGTTTCATAAACGTCCATAATGTTGTCAACAAAAGTATTTATAATGGTTTAGTATGATGCATTTTACTATATTTCAGACCGATGTGTGTGTGTAAAGAATGGGTCTTCCAGTGATGCAACTGACATCAGACCAAATATGAAGAAACCCTCATATTACCGTAAGTGTAATGCTTGATTTGTCTTATTGAAGTTGATTATTGTTGAGATGTACAGAAAAACTATATTTACAGAAATATCATGAGAGCCATGAATGTTATGTTTCTTTGTGATCGATTATGCAGTTTCACAATTGTGAGAACATTTACTAACAATATATCTGTGTCCGAATGGTTAGAGTGATCACTTCGCGAGTTGGAGGTTGCAGGGCACAATTCCTGGCCGCTATTTACCAAAGTTGTTAAGATGTACTGGCATAGCTCCCTTGCTTGGTGCTCAGCATATAAGGGTTGTTCCAGGACTGTTTGGCCCAATGTCAGGATAATGTGACTGGGTAAGTCTCTATATCATGACTGACATACTGGCGGTGGGACGTTAAAGAGGATGTGTCAGTATTTTTACAAATTTTAAAACTGCGATTTAATCGCATAGTAATTACTATTTTATATTCTTATAAAAAAAGTGCAGAAGAACCTACCCCTAAAAATGTACGAATCATTTATTACAAATGCTTTTCAAAAAATTATTAGTGCATAAATGCTTTGATTAATTTTGGGGTGGGCGCATAATAATACGTTTTACATGCGTTGTCTCCAGTATTCGCGACCTTTTGTATTTTTAAAGCATTTGGAATAAATGATCCATACATTTTTAGCTATAGGTTCTTCTGCATTTTTTTTCATAAGAGTATACACTAGTAATTGCTATGCAGTTAAATCGCAATCTTAAGACAAGAAAAAATACTGATACATCCCCTTTAAACATAAATAATAAAAAACTAACAGTATATGACAATTATGAACAGATTTCTTCGACATCCTCCATCTGTTTCGCCATAGATAATCAGGCATTCAGCACATCTTGTAGGTTTTATGTCAACTAGTTCCAAATATGTGAATTTGATGTAAATGATTTCAGGAGAAAGTGATATTGATACTGAGGACTCTGGGGATGATATAGAGTGGAGGCCACCATCCAAGAAACACAGTAAGCATAGCTATAGCTTTTCTTTCAAAAATCAATGCAGAAGTATTGTGATCATTGCTACAGTATTGTAAGAGATGTCATTGTATAATGCCACATATTTCCTAGTCTTCCGATGGTTTAGAACTCATATCTTCGCATAAAAAAATGTTTTTGAGTGATTGATTTTTAGATCCCCTTTCACTACACCTTTGTCCTTCCATCATACTACTACTACTATTCTTATACTGTGACCCACTTGATAGTTCTTCTGATTACTTATCAGCCTGTGAAAGAAACAGAGCTGAGCCCATCTGCTTATAACATGAATATTTGTTGTCTGGACAAGCCTGTCCCCATTTGCAGGTTTACACTGTCCTCAGTAGAAGGTTTACACTGTCCTCAGTAGAAGGTTCACACTTTGTTGCTTAAGCTATTAAATACATGAGGGGTAGATTAATTTGATATTATCCACCACCATTGGAGGGGTCTTAAAATGGCGTTGATCATCAGTCTGTGTGCATGCACTAGTTTCATATCGATAGGTTCTTTTCTCCAGAGTTACTGCCCACAATTGAATAAAACATGTACAAAATTCAATGCCGGTTTGTCTGTCACTATGCTGTAGAATTATATGACCATTATGCAGTTCTGCACATGCAAAAGATAAATAACTATGTATGGCTGTAGCATCTATCATATGCTGGTTTGTTACTGAAACAAACCACTACTTTTGTGAACGAAATTTAAGGGAAAAATGGATATTTCTTCAGGTTTTGTTGAACCTTCAATCAAAGTGTATGCTGTCACACTCCACAGATAGCAGTTACTTTATCCAACAGATATTGTTAGTAAAATGTGCTGGGTGCATTAATTTATTTAAAAATATGTATAGGTAACACTTGATTCAAGATTGCCCAGAATGGCTGTTATTGTCGTTTGATAATTTCAGATAACTTTATCATCTTATATTTTGCTTGTGACAAAGTTATATACTTGTATTAAATTGCAGGTATATACATTTATTATATTCTGTATGTAACCTTTTAAGGATGGCAATACTTTTGAAAGCTTACCACATGTTACTTAATACCTGTAGGGGCTGCTTTGCTGGAGAGTGACGGCGGAAGTGATGTAAGTGAACCACCAGTAAGAAAACCAAAGTCCAGTAGGTACTTAGACATCCACATACTATTATGCCACCTACAATAGTGTTACTTGTAAGTCTAGAAAGAGCGCTGGATTCTTTTTCTCTGGGTTTATCAAAATATCCAATGAAAACTAGGACAATTTTTGGAGTCGGACAAGTGAAAAAAAAATGTTATGGTCAGAAACTACAAAAGAGAGGACAGAATGGAACTTTCAAACTTTATTTATTGTTATTCACAGTAAACATTAGCTATGAATAGCTACTGACCGACACGGTATACATGTTTTGTAAAATACTCTGCAGATATCAACAGATAACAGTATTTAATATACAACATTGGTCAAGAACTGTAGAAGTTGGTTTCTATTCAATTGTGTTTAATTTTCAGTCTGCAGTGGCAGAAGACCATGGACTGAGGGAGAAAAACGGATTGTGTTGTTGGCGTGGCAGAAAAACCTGCTTCTGCAAAAACTACCTGGAAAACACCAGTGTGAGGAGCTCATTCGTAAGCACCAAGAGCTTTAACAGAGATCGTGGACTATGATAAAACATTTCATAAGGAACCGTATTTTGGCAGAAAACAGAATGAAATACGAAGGCTGATAGCCCTTTTTGCTTTCAATAGACGAATATTTGTTTGAACGTGAATACACAATAGAATGGTTGACATACAGCACTGTACCGTTAAAGAACGTATTTTTTGTTCTTACCCGAAAGAGCACTGTATCGTTGAAGAACGTATATATACTACTCAAAATTTGATAAGGATCACTTTTTCTATGCTACGTAATTCGTAAGTTCTAAAAATATGCTGCTATATTTTTGTTGCCAAATAATTGTACATGTATGGATCTGGTAAATCTGTATTACGGGTTTTGGTTATTTTCCGATAGCTTGCTCGGTTAGCACGGGAAAACGGCGTCCAGTGTAAAGTGTGTGATTTGGGGACAGTAGCTTTATGGACATGTTTATTTTTAGCCAGATTTCCTTGAGTACTGTAGTCATCTGTTGCAAATCGTCAACAACCATGACAAATGTGCGAGTTAGGCGACGCCTTGACGCTGAGGAAATGAATAGGGGCATCGGGATGCTGGAAAGTGGGCGATCTCAGAGGGACGTTGCAGGCATCCTTGGTGTGTCACAGAGTGTGGTAGCAAGAATGTGGAATCGCTTCCAAACGCATGGACATGTTGTGCATCGACATGGCGGTGGCCGAGAAAGGGCAACTACCCAAGCCCAATACCAATTTATCGTCCTTCAATCAAGACGTCATCGTTTCCAGAACGCTACAGCACTGCAACATGACTTGCAGAATGCGTCTGGCCTTCGAGTTTCCACCCAAACAATCAGAAACTGACTCCACGATGTTGGTTTGAGGGCGAGACGGCCTGCAATCCGTATTCCTTTGACGCGACGCGACGCCACTGCCAGGATCGTCTCCAATGGGCACGCGATCATGTGACTTTGGCATTGAATTGAATTTTGTTACCATACCATGAACATGTCGAATAATGTCCCTTGTCATTTTTATTCTTGTGTCACGCTGGAGTAATCCATCCATTGTTTGGTTTTCCCTTAAAAAAATATGTTTTAATTAATTAAATGTATTTATAACTAATTAACTCATATTTACAACATGCCACATGAAAATAGCATACAGTGATCCTTTTTTAGTAGTATATATGATTATTTTATACGCTTTTATACGGTAAATAAAGTCATTATAATGATAATCTGCAACATCTACAACTGCAAAAAACGTAAATTGGTTCATTTGGTATTTTTTCTTCACAATACGCCAAAAACACGGTCAGGTTTTAAACCCTCAAAAAAGGCACCCGTCTGATAACGTAACAGGCAATCACTGTAAAGATTGGCCCGGTTTTGAGGCAACAATTTGTTTACCCGTTTCAATACGTTACAGGCAATCGCTGTAAAGATTGGCCAGGTGCACACAGGATCACAGGGATTCGGCACGTTTGGGGGTACTAGTATATATATTTAAGTACAGGGATTCTACTCTGTTGGATGTCAGATTTCACATTGATCAGTAAAATGGCCCTATCTGAAACAATTTTGTACAAAGCTGTCCGAATATAACGCCTATCCCGAGTCTTTATATTGTTCTTCAAATAAAACACAACTTTAAGCTGCGTGCATGTATACTTTGCAAACAATTGCCACAGACATTGGCCATATCAGGTCACATTTCCATACTAGGACACGGGTTCTGTCAGCAACAAAAAAAAATCTTCGACGGGAGAGTTTTAACAGTGATTAACATTATCAATAAAATGTGTTTCCACTAACGTGTAGGTTTATTCGGCAAAAATGTACGTCAAAAAGAGATTTCGTAGCATTTTCAATTTGTTTTGAAAATTTCTAAAGAGGCGCAATTCGCGTTGAAACGAGCGTTCTGATTGGATTATGATTATTCTTCATATATAAAAAAATATCTTGTTACATTCTAATTATCCAATCAGAACGCTCGTTTCAACGTGAATTGCGCCGCATTAGAAATTTTCCGAACGTGCCGAATCCCTGTGCAAAGGATATGTACTAGTGAGGAGAAATTGACACACACTGTTGATTTTTGCTGCCACATGATGTTATAGACCGTAATTAGTAACAAAAACCTGATTAATCATGAAATAAAATGTGTATTAGATCAGAACTTCTCGAATGTTTACTTTTATTATTTCATATTGGTTCCCGCTCTACTGGTGGTATTGTGACCCAGCCTACGTTCAATTTTTTACGTAAGTGAATGCAACAACTTGCGAACGTTTAGTAAAACGCACTTAGGAATTTACGAGACATTTACGCAATGTTAGTAAAACAGTACCCAGGCGCGTGAATGCATATGTATACGCGAGTACGCAGCTGAATCCACATGATTCTGACCAAAAAATAAATTCAGTCAAAGATTGCAGTATGCCTACTTGACTACAGGCTCAAATAATTTCTATACTAAATAGCACTGGAAGTACCCACTACACAATAAAAATCTTTCGAAACCGAGCTCTATTTCAGAGAAAAATCTGCAGAGTAAAGGGTTTATTTGTTGATTTATGATCCTAGAACTGTCCATTTTTTATATTAAATAAAGCACCTCAGAACCCAGATTGCACCATATGTTTTCAAAATGTTTATGTGAGCATGCCCTTCGAACCCCCTAGCTTCCTGCCGTACTGGTCTATCGAGAAATATTCTCGTGTCTTGATACGTTAAGCAGGATGCGTATTGTTCTATTCAACTATTGTCAACCTTGCGATGCAGCCTTGGCATAACCTGACAGTGATTGTCAGAATCTGATCTCCAACAATATGTTTGTATGGCAACTAACACAAATTCGCTCATTAAAACGACATGGTTGAAACATAAATTTACCAAATTAATCGTACCAGTCGTCGCCTGAATGGAACGATGCTCTATCTACCAATCAATATTTCGAGAAAATCAAGTTCCGGACAGCCATATCTCTTGAACTTCAAATTTGGATTTTAGAGCAGTTCTACAGCCAAGGAGATAGAGCAAATAGTTTCCCATTCACTCGAGGGTGATGTGTACTAATTCCATGCATTTGATTGGCTAAACCGGAGTTGAAACAGTACAAGAGCTATTTTTACGGACATTGAGCAATTCATTACTAGGTACAGACGGATATGTAGTCCAGTGATAGCACGCTGGACTGGTAATCCAGGAATCGCAGGTTCGATCCCCCGTCCGACCATAATAAAATTAACAGTCTTTCAGATGGGACGTTAAACCGAGGTCTCGTGTCGGTGCTTTACACCGTGCACGTAAAAGAACCAGAGAAGATTCTGGAATGGGTCTCTGTCTGTATCATGCACTATCCTCCAAAATCTAAAATAACTAATCTCTTCAGGAGGCGTCGCTCATATGGGCAACCGGTAGCGACGATAAATAAATGTAAAACACAAACATTACTAGGTATCTTCATTTGTGTTGAACGGATCTATATATAGCTTAGATGCATATATTATTGTAGAGCTCGAGTAGGTCTACGATTCCAGTGATGTAAATAACTCAATGTTGACAAAAATGGAGATAGCTAGAGCATTTCTGTGTTCAGGCGACGCAGTGTTTGTCGGCATAGTACATAAATACTTTTTCCCACAAATTTACATTACATGTATTTCACAAAAATGCCAACTTTCGGGGACGCATGACTTATTTCGTAAGTATGTATCGTAATAAGGAAATGTTTTTCTTACATTTTTTGATAAAAGTAATGACCGAACACAGTTCATTATAATGTCCCAGGGAACCGCTCGACCTTCCACATGACCTTAATCTACTTGAATATTAGGTATGCCTATGGACAGTGGATATGCCATTTGATATCCACTAATGAATATCTTTACTTCAGCACAGTTCGCCAGGTAGCGAAGAAGGAAATCTGCGACTTCGAAGATTGTTTTATCCGAAGTTACAGTCATACAGAGAACATTTTAAAATGTGGAGTTACTTATATGCTGGAAGGAGAGAAGTTTAACTGATACCGTATAATAGTCGTGTAGTGTAAATTAAAGGGTACCGGGGTTAAAACTCGGCACCACTCTCTGTGAGAGTGTTTTGTCCTGCAACTGTATCAACCACTCCATGTAACTGAGTACGCGTTCAAATATATATGTGTGTCCTGCTACTGATATTCCGTCTCTTCATAGCAAACAACTAATACACTGATTTAATATTACGCCGTTTATATTTTTAAAGATATTTCTAGTTTCTGTCTACATTTGAATTTTAGTTTAGGTATAAGTCCCACAAACAATATTTCAGTCACATGGAGACTTAAAGTTGCTCATGGGCACAAAATCATCTTTAAAGTTATTAAAAACAAACCTTCCCATAATTGCTTTCCACTTTAAATAAAAACATCATTCCCGACGTCCTATTACCAGCAACTTACCATATATCTACATAAAACGTGACTGTGTATTCATCCGATTTTCACTGTAGGCCCTATGTTGATTATATCCAAACTTAGAATACCGTTGACTGCTTGGATGGGCATCGTATTTGCCAAATATAAATAGAATCTGACCTCTGTGCCGTGACCTTTCGGCTGAATCCATTTACAAGGTAAATCAATACATAATAATTTCAAGGATTTATTCTAATTGCTAGGTATAACACTCTGAATATGTTCCCATATAGCGCAGTCGTTAACGAAGCAGGCTTGTAACGTGATAATATTCAGAATGTTACTGGTTCGATTCTCAACCATACTCCTTTTTGTTTGCCAGACATTTTATCATGATATCCAGATTTCTTCAACTCTTGACAAAATGCATATGTGCATTTTGAATAATTGTACAAAAGCCAGTTTTAATACACACTCACACCAAAAACCATGGAATAGCATAACAAAATACGCGCGATGTGGGATTCGAACCCACAATCCTTATGGAACAAAGCTTAATATAATCCTAGACATTTCCCGATGACTAACATGCGAAATTGACTAATTACAATCGTACATATATCAAATTATCCCCTAAAACGAGGACGAGTCTAAAATTAAAAGTGCAGCACGGCTCAATACTCGTTTTCTATCTATACAACTGTGTTGATAATGCATAAATATAGCCTACCGTTAGAGTTGTCACATGCCCATAATATTGGCTATATAAATCTTGCCCTAACCCGCATAGACAGACGGATATGTAGTCCAGTGGTAACACGCTGGACTGGTAATCCAGGTATCGCAGGTTCGATCCCCCGTCTGACCCTAATAAAATTAACAGTCTTTCAGATGGGACGTTAAATCGAGGTCTCGTGTCGGTGCTTTACACCGTGCACGTAAAAGAACCAGAGGAGACTCTGGAATGGGTCTCTGTCTGTATCATTGCACTATCCTCCAAAATCTAAAATAACTAATCTCTTCAGGAGGCGTCGCTCATATGGTCAACCGGTAGCGACGATAAATAAACGTATAAACACACACTCATAAAGTCGGGCGATTCTGTAAACTTCGGCAGGCAATGACATCGAAGGTAGAAACAACAACTGGATATTACTTATATATTTTTTTATTTACTACACATTATGACACTACGAAGTGTGCGATGTACTTATTGACCGACAGATTAAGGTGATGCATAGTTTGGTTTGTTTATAATTAGAAATAGGTCACTTAAGATATTGGGGTCTGTGAAAAGTACAGTTGGAAATATGTCAACTCGTGTACATCATTACTATAACGTTGTGTGACAATTTACCAATTTTGAATACATATTACATATTAAATAAATGTTATGTTGATATTTACTGACTTGACTGTTGTGGAATAAAGGCCACGTATTGAAGTCACGACTTGTCTTACATATTTCCTATATAAGTGTGACCTCAGGACAGCTAGCATGGGTTAGAACTTTGGAAGCTTCGAAATTATATCGGCATTCTATTAAGTATTTACTTTAGAAAGTACATTCATAAATGTGTGTGCATCTAGTTAGAGAGATATCTTATTTCACGTTGATTCGTACTTGATTATGGTTTAGATCACAATTAAAATTAATTTACTGAGATTGTACTACGGTTTTGTGCTTTCCTAGTACTAAAGTATCCACTATACGGTCAAATGATTACGGCGTAACACATGACCGGGCTAGAGATAGATAGATATATTTCTTTATTTATAGAGGGTGACCTAATTAGTTTTGAACTAATCCTCCTTAGGGCCCTCTTCAATTTGTTAACACTATAGAATAAATGTACATACACAATGATTATAACATAGTTTCGCCGTACAATATACATGCATAATGTTGTACAATGTAACTTAAACAACAGCCTAAATAAAGCAGGTACTTTGATAGAAATACAAAACGACATAAGCATATTGATTTACAATCATTATATATATATATAACTGTCTAGTGTCTACCGATTAAAACGTTGTATCCATACTTTACATTTTGTCTTTGAATATATTTAAAGATCTGGACGTCTTAATTTCAAATGGTAGACAATTCCATATCTTTGGACCAGAGTATTCTAATGATTTCTTATACATTTCACATCTAGGTCTTGGAATATAGAGATCCATATTTGAAACATTTCTCAATGTCATATCTGATGTAACTGAATTGCAATGTCTTAATTGAAAATGTTCATTCAAATAATTCGGTACAAGATTGTTCATAATTGTGTACATTGTTACTGCTTTTTGAAAAATAATCCGTTGGTCAAAAGTCATTATATTAATTTCAGACATTGATTCACGCAAAGAAATATAATCTTGGCCCAGAATGAATTTACAAACTCGTCTCTGCAATCTTAATAGTGTGTTAATATTTTGTTGTGTGGTGTTTCCCCATATGATACAACAATAATCAAAATGTGGTTGGATATATGCCTTGTAATAAAGTATTCTGTAGTTCAGATTCACAATATACCGTATTTTACCTAATAGCCAAATGTTAGTTGAAATCTTTTTCACAATATATTTGATATGTGAGTCTCATTTTAATGAATCCTGAATGTGTACTCCAAGCAACTTCTCTGATTTGCTGGTTTTCAATAATATATTTTCATATTTAAGAGAGAGTGTAGGATTAGGGAAAGCACATTTTCGCTGGGCTGTCATCATAAATAGAACTTTCGTTTTGTCTGTGTTAATCTTCATTCCATTTTGGAAACACCAGTATTTCAAGTCTTCCAAAGCTTGTTGTAATCTTGTTTCTAACACTTCTTTCTTATTATGGATATCATATGATGTAGTATCATCTGCATATAAATCGCTACCATTTTATTTGAAAACATTAGTGGTAAGTCATTGATAAAAAGTAAGAATAAAAGAGGTCCTAATATTGAGCCCTGCGAGACTCCACAATTAACAGTTCTATTTTCAGATAAAACGTCATTTATAGAAACAGTTTGCTTTCTATCACAAAGATATGCTACACATCTAAATGAATGTATTTCCATTACAATGATGCAGTTTTTGCAGAGATTTGAAATAACTATATTTTTGGTCTGAGTGAAGTTTGGTATCGCTATCGGTAAAATTGCAGGACATCATGAACCGTACACATTCCTATATAATTCTTTATAGATCTACCGACATAACATATATGTACAATGTATAAAAATACAGTTTGATTTGTGTTTTGTTTTAATTACACTTTGTACTGAAGATGCGGGCAGTAGACCACCTTGTACTACACCTTGTATCTTCATTGCAAACAACTAACCAGTATATCCACCTGTTTTATCTTTGCCCTGTTTAACTTTTTAAAAAGATAGTTCTTGTTTCTAGTGAATAGAAATACCAATTACTAAGAATAACTAAGCATAACTTAACAGTAATAATATCACGGTTAAATTAAGCTCATAATTTCAGTCCAGCACGGACATGTAGCCCATGTTTTCTTCTTTAGCAGTTTATTACCAGAAGAAAACATGGATACATGCCTGCAATTGCGAGCTTCATTTAACTATGATATCCTTACTGTTTAATATTATGTTATTATAGTTATAAAGAAATAAACGCTATATTATATAGTCGACGTTTCGTTTTTGCATGTTATAGTTCTGGACAAAATATGTAACTAATATACAAATGTATTGAACATAAAACTTTGGGAATTAGTCAATGACTAATTGGTCAGTGATGTGAACAAGGTAGGTCCTGTTGAAACAAATGTTTATTGTGTGACGACTTCGTGTACACTGTCCTCAGTGACAGGTCACACTGTCCTCAGTGACAGGTCACACTGTCCTTAGTGACGGGTCGCATTATCCCCTTTTGATATCGGTTATGACCAAATAGTTCTCTACGGAATTCTATAAACGACATCGTCCCGCCTACTGCTATAGCGTGCCGCTTACTGTGTGCATGTACCGAGTACTGCTTACGGTGTAGGTAAAATCAAGCTTGAATTAACTTCATATTGTAAGCATTAGAATATTGGAATACATGGCTTGTGAATACCAATAAATAAATACATGGAACATGTATTCACTTAGATTTTGAAGCACCCCCCCCCCCGTGTTTGTGTGGCTCAAATGTGTGTGGATATCACGAACAAGAGTGTCTGTATACCCTCATATCGTCACATATTTTGTTGAATCATTATTAATTTATGCATTTTCTAAAGTTTGACCTTTAATTTATACTAATTTTTTAGGTCGATTGTGAAACATGTTCTTACAACTTAGATTAATCACTCTCGACACCTCATGGTATCCATCGCCACGAGGGTTTCAGAGAGAAAAACCAGATTTTCCTTTTTATGCTGAGCGTCTAGCAAGGGAATTACTGGTACCATTTTTATTTCGTCTTTGGTATGACGCGGCCTGGGAGCGAACCCGGGACCTCCCGCACTCAAAGCGGACGCTCTACCACTATGCTATCGAGGCGGTTAAGTTTGACCGTTGTTTTACCGTGTATACTAGGCAACAGTTTCAACATCCGTCTATACTGAAGCATGACTACAGAATGATTCAACAATGCCATGTTGGAGACTTAAATAAAACGTAATTTGTATAAAAGTTTACATTAAATGTCAATTTCTCATAATACATACTCGCCCCTGATAAGTTTTATCAGCGTTTTTTGCCCTCCACGCGCACATGGCATATTGCCCTTTTAAACATCATTGAATGCATCTAAATACCCAACATATTGATGGAAAAAAAACACGGAATTAAACTTGTTTAAACTTGCACTGTCGCAACCACGATAATGACATCTCGGAGTACACCAGTTGTCAGCAAAACAAGGTATAAGAACGGACGGAAATTGACGATATCTTCATGGATATAAAGAATCATTTGGTTTATCTCCAGCATGCTCCAGGGACTTCAAGTGCTAGTATGGTAACAAACTTAGTACATATGGAATGGTATATGTTACGTGGTTATGTTCCGGGTCATGTTGCATAATGATCGTCGCTACCGTCTTCGGTGGCCGAGTGGTTAGAGCGCCTGCCTCTGGAATGGAAGGTTGCGGGTTCGATCCCAGATCGCGATCGCCATACCAAGATCGCTAAAATGGTACTGGTATATCTCCCTTGCTTGACGCGCAGCATATATGAGGGTAGTTCCAGATAACTGCTGGTTCGCCCGGTGTCAGGATAATGTGACTGGGTAGTCTTGATATGACTGAAATACCGTTGACCAATGGTGATTAAAACAATATTTAAAAGAAATATGGTCGTTCGATAGTCAAAACCTCGTATCTGGCGATTTTATCGAAAATAACTTTGATGCAGCGGGAAACATGAGACCCTTTTGCACCTTCTATCAAAATATCGTACCTTTACAGCAATCAGTTTCTTTAATATACATGTACGTCATATGACACAGTCGAAGCCTCGTAACTATGTTTTTTGCAACAAAATGTCGTATCTCTTTTTGTCCCAAATTTGTCTAAAGT
Organism: Archivesica marissinica; assembly: GCA_014843695.1. Taxonomy (NCBI): domain Eukaryota; kingdom Metazoa; phylum Mollusca; class Bivalvia; order Venerida; family Vesicomyidae; genus Archivesica; species Archivesica marissinica. Next base: position 22,066,330 of record CM026392.1, on the reverse strand, counting down.
TTCCGGTGAAATACGACCTTTTTACACAGAATTTCACTATTTATTTACCTAGTTTTTCCTGAAAGAAGGCAAACACCTATCATTGTCTAAAATATGATCGATAACTTCAACAAAATAAGTAAAATCAGTACTTTTAAAAACAAAGTTAATTTTTTTTGTCTCTCCTGAAAAGTTGGAAAACCATGGCAATGGGCGGGTATCCACTGGAGTGCCACTCTGCAGTTATTGTCGAGTATCTGAATAGGGCTTTTGCTAGATGTAGTTTGTTGATTATTCAGGTCTTGTAGTGCTGACAGCGCGTCTGTCAACCATGGAGCTCTTCTGTTTTGAGCCTTCAACAAGAGAAATGCCCTTTACCAATGCCTCCGACTCTGCTTTGCACTTGTTATACAGTGTATTCCAGTGGATGCACTGGCTGTTTCTGTGTTGCCGCTAGGGTAGTAAATGGCAATACCAGCCCCACCGTCCTGAATGGCATTGGTTACATAACCATCAGTATAGACATAGTCCAGGCTTCTGATGGGTATAGTTCACAGATCGTGGCTAAAGTCTGATTACGCTTGGTATTGTCATATTCAGTTCCCTGCTCAAGGTATGGTGCAAATTGTCACTAGCGATATGTCATATTCTATATTCAGCCCATGCGGTGAGTATCAAGGCCTCTTGTATCCTCAGTGTGACTGTGGTATCGTGCTCCTCTTTGCATCATAGTGTGTGTGTGTGTGTGTGTGTGTGTGTGTGTGTGTGTGTGCGTGCGTGCGTGCGTGCGTGCGTGCGTGCGTGCGTGCGTGCGTGCGTGTTTTGGAGGATAGTGCAATGATACAGAGAGAGACCCATTCCAGAGTCTCCTCTGGTTCTTTTACGTGCACGGTGTAAAGCAGAAAGCAACGATGATGATGATTCCGTTTATTTACCCTCGCCGCCGGTAAAGCATTTTTTTTTGAGCTTATTTACCCTCGCCGCCGGCGAACCATATGGGCGAGCGGCCGGTAAAGCATTTTTTTTTCTTTTTTCC
>CM026392.1:22046983-22064315 GCA_014843695.1 Archivesica marissinica | reverse complement strand
CCCTTGGATCATCTTGTGTCACGCAGTATATATTTACAGTTCAAAACTGAAAGTGAAAATTTCAAATATCATAAATTTGTCCAAAACGGCCATATACGCTAATGAAATTGGTATTTTATGACGGTATTCTTTTCATTCTGGGCACTTCCAAGAATGTAATTTGACGTATATCCTGTTTATTTGGCTCGCATCTGAGTGACATGACAAGTCTCACCGGACAAGGGAAGTAATCAATCTTAACAATTACCAATATTCCACTTCCGCCGTCCCGACTCGTAATTCATGCAGAGTAAAAAAAACATTAAAATATTGCAAAGTATGTCCTTCTCTCAAGCTCGATTGAGGTATAAATAGATACGGTATTGTGGTTTGGAATAAATGCAAATATGCATTTGCGCTGACTGAAGATTAATTAGCTTGTATTTGCAATTTTCTAAAATCAAAATGGCTGTTCGTACACCGTTCATTCGTACTCGGGTTACCGTGCACCGTTCATTCGTACTCGGTTACGAGTCGGTATATTAAAACTATATTAATTTATAAGTGTAAGTACTGTGTGCATAAAATTGTTACAGAACAGGTGAGAAATGTTTATAGAAGAAAATAACACTGACTACTCTGTAGAATACCGATTCATGATCAAGTAATAAGCTGGGGTCAACGTTTTTGATTTTTAAGTCTGCCTAAATTTTTGGCTCCAACTTCACTGAAATGGCTCCAATTTTTTTCATTTGGCGAAAGTGGTGGCGCAAAGAAAAAAAAAGACATTGTGAGCCCTGAATTAGGCCTTGGGCATATTTCTGTATCTTGTCCAAAAAAAACATAAATACCTAAAATACCTAAAGCTTTAATGTATTTGTCATGCCACCTATTTATTTCTTGCTTGTTTTAGTTTTGCCAATCCACATACCTTCTTTGTTTAGTCTTAACCCCGAGTAGTTCCCTAAAATTATATCTAAAGCTGTATTTATTTCTACCTCTTTATCTATTAATAGTGTTGTATCATCCAGCTAGTTGTGAACTTTTTAATGATTATTTATCTGTTTCTGTGTTAACAATAATCCCTTTGATTTGCTCAGAGTTCCTAATATTAAGAGCCATAATCTCTGCTACGTATGAATAGGAAAGTTGAAATCGGACGAATTCCTCGTTTTAGCTTAACTGTTTCGGATTGCCAACCGTTATTTAAAATACATGATTTACAATTATTATATAACGTTTTAATCCAAGTATAAAACTATGCTTAAAACCAAAATATTGCAGAACGAACAGAAAATCCCACTCGACCGCATCGAAGGCTTTACGAAAATATAAGAATAAAGCCCCACCAATTTGTAAATGTTCTGTATATTATGTCTTGTATTTGTCTTAAATGTATCCAATACATATATTCTTAATACATCCTTGCTGGTCTGTGTGCTGTGTGTATAATTGTATGAATTACTTTTTGTATTATATTGGCTAGAACTATTGCCACAATTTTATAATCAACCGTAAGCAATGTAATAGGACGCCATTTTATATATAAATTAGAGACAATACACATAGCTTCTGAATATTTTATAAACCTTCAATAAGTATTTAACCAGCGACCCTGTGGTATTCCAGAACTGTTTGTAAAATCCACACGTTATTCCATCCAATCCAGGTCTTTTATTTAATTTCATATTATTGATTGCTTCCGTGCATTCCATTTCGCTAAATAAGCCCTCGCGCACATTAACTTCCGTCTGAATAAGATTGTACTCTAACGTCGTTTTTGTAATATACTATTTCATTGTTTTTCTGCTAATACTTGCCGAGGTATACAGTGTTTCATAAGATTTGACTTCTTCATTCAAAATACTTGCAATATCGGTAATATGATTTCCATTTAAACTGTTTAAAAGAGTTCTTGTTTGTCGCGATTAAGTTAAGTAAATCTGTTGTGTTTCTTTCTCCAGTTTCTATATATCCTACTATCGTGTGTATGTTTGTGTGTGTTTTTACTTGCATATGACAATGAGGACACCCATTAGTATGAACAGCAACAACTGAGGACTTGTTGTCAGACTGAGGACGTCCTCAGTTTTCTAGAATATAAAACCGGCTAAAATCGCGTACTTTGTATAAATTATGTAATAAACTTGTCATGATGATAAGTCCCAGTCGACGTCAGTTATCTAGCACTTTTTATACGTGTACGTCGTTGTCTCTATTTCGGCCATTTTTCTCTTTTTGGTAATTTCACACTCGACGTCTTTGCGCATGCGCCGACATTTTGTAAAGCTGGTTGAGATAAAGATTTTACGTTGTAAGTATCCTACATATTCACGTTTACCACTCGACAATGGTTATATGCAGTTACAATTAATTTGTTTTATAGAATGTTTTAAATTAGAACTGTTAGATTATCACTTGAAATGAATGCGGGAAGAAGGAAGGCTAGTGATAGTATTCTAATATAAAAATACCCCACCCCCTCATGGGGAAGTCCAAGAGAAGTCATGCATGCATGATGCTGGTAGGTTTTGACATCCTAGCATGAAAACAGCTGCTTTATTTTTGACACAATAAATAGAATTTTAGAACAGTTAGAAGCACTTACTGTTCCTTTGTATTGATAAATATATTTATTACCTTATAGAATAGATAGATCTTGCATTAGTCCAAATAATTTTGTAGTATTTCTAAGGGTAAAATGTGTGTCCGATGTGGAGCTCGGACCCACGCCCCATAAACTCTAGTACGACGCTCTACAGACTGAGCTAACCAGTCGGCCGTCTAACCCCACCATCACTACCATCCTCCCCTTCCGACCTTTGAGGCTCCACCACTGTGGGCCGTCAAACACCCATTGTAGTAATTATGTGCCCATGAGGGTAGCTAACTTTAGAGAATAGTTACCTCTACTTTACGACTGAATTGGTATAGCCATTTGTCGGGGACACGACTTGCCTCGTCCGGGTAGAGAATTGGTAATAGCCATTCGTCGGGGACACGACTTGCCTCGTCTGAGGTAGATTAGCAAGTGCCTACCGGACCCATTTTTGTACCCGAGATCGCGCGCCAGTGAGTTTGGCCAATCAGCGCCGAGAAAGGCGAGTTCCAGTGGGACGCATATATCTACTGTAACTAGGGCCGCTTATGTAGTACCCAAAATCACTACAATTTGATAGAAAGCACTGCTTTGAATCTACTTTCTGGTTGGGTAAAATCCCCTTAAAGTCTCATTCCTGTCTACTGCCTATTCCGTGTGTACAGCCCATTAATCCCAGCCACTTTCATGCACTTCCACACTGTCCGGCAGCCATACGAGAAGAGGCCTACTGTCGCGGACTAATCTCTCAAATAACGGGAAAACCGGGGTATTTCGGACACAATAAAACCTGTACCCGGACCGGAATCCCAAATCACAACAGTAACATCAAATCTCCTGTCTGTCGAATTATTTGGACTAATCATGTACATGTAATATATCAATTATTCCTATATATCAGTTATGGTGTAGGAAAAAAAGTAGTTTGCAGTGTCCGACAAATCCATTGCCCGATGCCTGTGGGGCTACCAGAAATTTGAGTCGGGCTAGCAAGAATCCCAACGTTAGCCCACCCGGCAACTATAAATTCAAAGCATCGGTAGTGCGGTCATTTATATTTTACAATAAATCGAGTCTATAACTTGTCTCATGTGTGTCAAATAGTGCAAACCGAGAACAATATACAGTCCAGTATACAGAAGACTCCCAAATACCAATCAATAATTGCCTCTGATCACAGGCAATCAGTCAGTTAATCCCATCAAAAGGTGTGATCCAGATTGGTGAATATTTCGATTACATCCATGTTGGGTTTAAAACCAAAACCTCTCCCGGACTTTCGCAACTTTGTATTTTCTATTCAATGGGTCTAGACGTCAAGAGTCAAGACAACAACAAACAAAGTTTAATGATAGATACATCTGCACACAGGCACCTGGCATGTTTAATTAACAAGCCACTAGATTGTTCTCAAGAAAAATTCATTTTAGACTCTAGTTTGCTACTTGCGTATTATTCGGATAATTTCAAATTCGGATAAATACAACAAAACATTGTTCTGCCATGGATGATAAGATTCAGGGCAGATTAATTACAGTAGTGAGCATTAATTTTGTAAACGGCATAATTTAGATATGACGGTTAACCTGTCTGTGTCATACTAGTTATTTGTTACAAGTCATGCCATAAGTTCATGTTGAGTTAATTAACTACTATTATTTTTATTCAGTGTGATAAAAAGTTGGTATTTTTAAAATGGCCAGTGTAAGTCCTGCCAAACATTGTTTGATACAGACATTTGTGAGTCTCACATGTATCTCAATAAGTTGGCCGGAGCTGGAGCCAATTTAATACAAATGTACTTCCATGGTTTAAATTTCTGGGCATGTAGCTTGAATAAAACTTCACGGTCAAAGATCTAAACTGGGCTTGAAACATCTTGTCCTGACCATTACTTTTCAAATTACTCATTTACTACATCATTTAATGTGTTGTGATGGTGTGTCGGTGTTGTGCATTGACCTATGCCATTTCTGTTGCGAAAATGTTACATAAAGAGGTCAAATAGCCAAAACCCCTTTCTCGTTTATGATAATTCACTTTTAAAGGGTTTGACAGTACTGGCAAAGCCGTTGGTAACAGTGGAGGTTTAATTTATTGAACTTCTCAACATTTATTTTCAAACGGTCTTATTGGCTAGCTTAGAGTCACTTAATACAGTGTTACATGCAAGTCAAGTGGTCTGATCGAGGATGATTTCTGAATGTTGGACCCCTTATGATATGTCACTTAAAATCAAAGAAAACTGTACTGTTGTAAAAATGAAAAAAACAAGTTTTGACAAAGACTATTTTTAGAAATGTTAGTATATAATATACTTAATTATGTTATTTGATTGTGTGTGAAGTCCTCATTTGTTAGTGTGAAGTCCTCATTTGGAAGTGTGAAGTCCTCAATTGTTGTGTGAAGTCCTCATTCGTCTGCCTATAAATTATTTAAAAAATTACAGATGCTGTTCGAAACTTATTAAAGCAGATTGGGGGAACAGAAGTCCTAAATGCATCAGCAGAAACCATTATCATTTGTGCTGATGGAGAGATTCACACATCAGGTTTGTTGGAAATGCTATTCCGGTACTAATTATGTTATTCTATGGCTAACAAACTGTGTACAATCAATCAAATGGTTTCAGTGTTTTTATACCCCCGCACAACGAGTTGTAAGGTCCCCTGGATTCAGCTTGTCTATCCGTCGTCTGTCTGTCCGTAGACGCAATCTTGTGGACCTTATTTACCTTGACATGTAGATGTGCATAAAGGAAAGAATTTGGGCTGCGATGATTTTTGCCAGAATTATGGCCCTTTGTTCTTGTATTCACTATATAACATATAGTGAAAAGTTCTTGTTGTCAAACTTTCATAGATGAACAACCTCAATATGTAGATGTGCATAATTAGCTGCAATGATTTTTGCCACGGGAGGGGGATATATTAGTCTGCCGAATGGCGACAGTTTCATAAATGTCCATAATGTTGTCAACAAAAGTATTTATAATGGTTTAGTATGATGCATTTTACTATATTTCAGACCGATGTGTGTGTGTAAAGAATGGGTCTTCCAATCAATCATAGATGGGATAACCAAAACAACATGCAACAATTGAACATGTCATGTCAAAGTGTTGAAATGACTTTCAGGAACAGCAAATACAAGTGATGCAACTGACATCAGACCAAATATGAAGAAACCCTCATATTACCGTAAGTGTAATGCTTGATTTGTCTTATTGAAGTTGATTATTGTTGAGATGTACAGAAAAACTATATTTACAGACATATCATGAGAGCCATGAATGTTATGTTTCTTTGTGATCGATTATGCAGTTTCACAATTGTGAGAACATTTACTAACAATATATCTGTGTCCGAATGGTTAGAGTGATCACTTCGCGAGTTGGAGGTTGCAGGGCACAATTCCTGGCCGCTATTTACCAAAGTTGTTAATATGTACTGGCATAGCTCCCTTGCTTGGTGCTCAGCATATAAGGGTTGTTCCAGGACTGTTATGTCAGGATAATGTGACTGGGTAAGTCTCTATATCATGACTGACATACTGGCGGTGGGATGTTAAAGAGGATGTGTCAGTATTTTTACAAATTTTAAAACTGCGATTTAATAGCCTAGTAATTACTATTTTATATTCTTATAAAAAAAGTGCAGAAGAACCTACCCCTAAAAATGTACGAATCATTTATTACAAATGCTTTTCAAAAAATTATTAGTGCATAAATGCTTTGATTAATTTTGGGGTGGGCGCATAATAATACGTTTTACATGCGTTGTCTCCAGTATTCGCGACTTTTTGTATTTTTAAAGCATTTGGAATAAATGATCCATACATTTTTAGCTATAGGTTCTTCTGCATTTTTTTTCATAAGAGTATACACTAGTAATTGCTATGCAGTTAAATCACGATCTTAAAGACAAGAAAAAATACTGATACATCCCCTTTAAACATAAATAATAAAAAAACTAACAGTATATGACAATTATGAACAGATTTCTTCAACATCCTCCATCTGTTTCGCCATAGATAATTCAGCACATGACAACCATCTTGTAGGTTTTATGTCAACTAGTTCCAAATATGTGAATTTGATGTAAATGATTTCAGGAGAAAGTGATATTGATACTAAGGACTCTGGGGATGATATAGAGTGGAGGCCACCATCCAAGAAACACAGTAAGCATAACTATAGCTTTTCTTTCAAAAATCAATGCAGAAGTATTGTGATCATTGCTACAGTATTGTAAGAGATGTCATTGTCTAATGCCACATATTTCCTAGTCTTCCGATGGTTTAGAACTCATATCTTCGCATAAAAAATGTTTTTGAGTGATTGATTTTTAGATCCCCTTTCACTACACCTTTGTCCTTCCATCGTACTACTACTACTATTCTTATACTGTGACCCACTTGATTGTTCTTCTGATTACTTATCAGCCTGTGAAAGAAACAGAGCTGAGCCCATCTGCTTATAACATGAATATTTTTTGTCTGGACAAGCCTGTCCCCATTTGCAGGTTTACACTGTCCTCAGTAGAAGGTTTACACTGTCCTCAGTAGAAGGTTTACACTGTCCTCAGTAGAAGGTTTACACTGTCCTCAGTAGAAGGTTCACACTGTCCTTCTAGGTTTACACTGTCCTCAGTAGAAGGTTTACACTGTCCTCAGTAGACGGTTTACACTGTCCTTCTAGGTTTACACTGTCCTCAGTAGAAGGTTTACACTGTCCTCAGTAGAAGGTTTACACTGTCCTCAGTAGAAGGTTCACGTCCTCAGTAGAAGGTTCACACTGTCCTTCTAGGTTTACAGGGTCCTCAGTAGAAGGTTTACACTGTCCTCAGTAGAAGGTTTACACTGTCCTCAGTAGAAGGTTTACACTGTCCTCAGTAGAAGGTTTACACTGTCCTCAGTAGAAGGTTCACACTGTCCTTCTAGGTTTACACTGTCCTCAGTAGAAGGTTTACACTGTCCTCAGTAGAAGGTTTACACTGTCCTCAGTAGAAGGTTCACACTGTCCTAGGTTTACACTGTCCTCAGTAGAAGGTTTACACTGTCCTTCTAGGTTTACACTGTCCTCAGTAGAAGGTTTACACTGTCCTCAGTAGAAGGTTTACACTGTCCTCAGTAGAAGGTTCACACTTTGTTGCTTAGGCTATTAAATACATGAGGGGTAGATTAATTTGATATTATCCACCACCAAATTTTTTTATTGGAGGGGTCTTAAAATGGCGTTGATCATCAGTCTGTGTGCATGCACTAGTTTCATATCGATAGGTTCTTTTCTCCAGAGTTACTGCCCATAATTGAATAAAAAATGTACAAAATTCAATGCCTGTTTGTCTGTCACTATGCTGTAGAATTCTATGACCATTATGCAGTTCTGCACATGCAAAAGATAAATAACTATGTATGGCTGTAGCATCTATCATATGCTGGTTTGTTACTGAAACAAACCACTACTTTTGTGAACGAAATTTAAGAAATAAATGGATATTTCTTCAGGTTTTGTTGAACCTTCAATCAAAATGTATGCTGTCACACTCTGCAGATAGCAGTTACTTTATCCAACAGACATTGTTAGTAAAATGTGCTGGGTGCATTCATTTATTTAAAAATATGTATAGGTAACACTTGATTCAAGATTGCCCAGAATGGCTGTTATTGTCGTTTGATAATTTCAGATAACTTTATCATCTTATATTTTGCTTGTGACAAAGTTATATACTTGTATTAAATTGCAGGTATATACATTTGTTATATTCTTTATGTAACCTTTTAAGCATGGCAATACTTTTGAAAGCTTACCACATGTCACTTAATACCTGTAGGGGCTGCTTTGCTGGAGAGTGACGGCGGAAGTGATGTAAGTGAACCACCAGTAAGAAAACCAAAGTCCAGTAAGTACTTAGACATCCACATACTATTATGCCACCTACAATAGTGCTACTTGTAAGTCTAGAAACTTTCAAACTTTATTCATTGTTATTCACAGTAAACATTAGCTATGAATAGCTACTGACCGACACGGTATACATGTTTTGTAAAATACTCTGCAGATATCAACAGATAACAGTATTTAATATACAACATTGGTCAAGAACTGTAGAAGTTGGTTTCTATTCAATTGTGTTTAATTTTCAGTCTGCAGTGGCAGAAGACCATGGACTGAGGGAGAAAAACGGATTGTGTTGTTGGCGCTGCAGAAAAACCTGCTTCTGCAAAAACTACCTGGAAAACACCAGTGTGAGGAGCTCATTCGTAAGCACCAAGAGCTTCAACAGAGATCGTGGACTATGATAAAACATTTCATAAGGAACCGTATTTTGGCAGAAAACAGAATGAAATACGAAGGCTGATAGCCCTTTTTGCTTTCAATAGACGAATATTTGTTTGAACGTGAATACACAATAGAATGGTTGACATACAGCACTGTACCGTTAAAGAACGTATTTTTTGTTCTTACCCGAAAGAGCACTGTATCGTTGAAGAACGTATATATACTACTCAAAATTTGATATGGATCACTTTTTCTATGCTACGTAATTCGTAAGTTCTAAAAATATGCTGCTATATTTTTGTTGCCAAATAATTGTACATGTATGGACCTTGTAAATCTGTATTACAGGTTTTGGTTATTTTCCGATAGCTTGCTCGGTTAGCACGGGAAAACGGCGTCCAGTGTAAAGTGTGTGATTTGGGGACAGTAGCTTTATGGACATGTTTATTTTTAGCCAGATTTCCTTGAGTACTGTAGTCATCTGTTGCAAATCGTCAACAACCATGGCAAATGTGCGAGTTAGGCGACGCCTTGACGCTGAGGAAATGAATAGGGGCATCGGGATGCTGGAAAGTGGGCGATCTCAGAGGGACGTTGCAGGCATCCTTGGTGTATCACAGAGTGTGGTAGCAAGAATGTGGAATTGCTTCCAAACGCATGGACATGTTGTGCATCGACATGGCGGTGGCCGAGAAAGGGCAACTACCCAAGCCCAAGACCGATTTATCGTCCTTCAAGCAAGACGTCATCGTTTCCAGAATGCTACATCACTGCAAAATGACTTGCAGAATGCGTCTGGCCTTCGAGTTTCCACCCAAACAATCAGAAACTGACTCCACGATGTTGGTTTGAGGGCGAGACGGCCTGCAATCCGTATTCCTTTGACGCGACGCCACTGCCAGGATCGTCTCCAATGGGCACGCGATCATGTGACTTGGGCATTGAATTGAATTTTGTTACCATGAACATGTCGAATAATGTCCATTGTCATTTTTATTCTTGTGTCACGCTGGAGTAATCCATCCATTGTTTGGTTTTCCCTTAAAACAATATTTTTTAATTAATTAAATGTATTTATAACTAATTAACTCATATTTACAACATGCCACATGAAAATAGCATACACTATAAAAAGTGATCCTTTTTGAGTAGTAGTATATATGTTTATTTTATACGGTAAATAAAGTCATTATAATGATAATCTGCAACATCTACAACTGCAAAAAACGTAAATTGGTTCATTTGGTATTTTTTCTTCAAAATACGCCAAAAACACGGTCAGGTTTTAAACCCTCAAAAAAGGCACCCGTCTCATAACGTAACAGGCAATCTCTGTAAAGATTGGTTCGGTTTTGAGGCAACAATTTGTTTACCCGTTTCAATACGTTACAGGCAATCGCTGTAAAGATTGGCCAGGTGCACAAAGGATCACAGGCATTCGGCACGTTTGGGGGTACTAGTATATATATTTAAGTACAGGGATTCTACTCTGTTGGATGTCAGATTTCGCATCGATCAGTAAAATGGCCCTATCTGAAACAATTTTGTACAAAGCTGTCCGAATATAACGCCTTTCCCCGAGTCTTTATATTGTTCTTCAAATAAAACACAACTTTAAGCTGCGTGCATGTATACTTTGCAAACAATTGCCACAGACATTGGCCATATCAGGTCACATTTCCATACTAGGACACGGGTTCTGTCGGCAACAAAAAAAAATCTTCGACGGGAGAGTTTTAACAGTGAATAACATTATCAATAAAATGTGTTTCCACTTCGGCAAAAAGAGATTTCGTAGCATTTTCAATTTGTTTTGAAAATTTCTAAAGCGGCGCAATTCGCATTGAAACGAGCGTTCTGATTGGATTATGATTATTCTTCATATATAAAAAAACATCTTGTTACATTCTAATAATCCAATCAGAACGCTCGTTTCAACGTGAATTGCGCCGCTTTAGAAATTTTCCAAACGTACCGAATCCCTGTGCAAAGGATATGTACTAGTGAGGAGAAATTGACACACACTGTTGATTTTTGCTGCCACATGATGTTATAGACCGTAATTAGTAACAAAAACCTGATTAATCATGAAATAAAATGTGTATTAGATCAGAACTTCTCGAATGTTTACTTTTATTATTTCATATTGGTTCCCGCTCTACTGGTGGTATTGTGACCCAGCCTACGTTCAATATTTTTACATAAGTGAATGCAACAACTTGCGAACGTTTAGTAAAACGCACTTAGGAATTTACGAGACATTTATGCAATGTTAGTAAAACAGTACCCAGGCGCGTGAATGCATTTGTATACGCGAGTACGCAGCTGAATCCACATGATTCTGACCAAAAAATAAATTCAGTCAAAGATTGCAGTATGCCTACTTGACTACAGGCTCAAATAATTTCTATACTAAATAGCACTGGAAGTACCCACTACACAATAAAAATCTTCCGAAATCGAGCTCTATTTCAGAGAAAAATCTGCAGAGTAAAGGGTTAATTTGTTGATTTATGATCCTAGAACTGTCCATTTTTTATATTAAATAAAGCACCTCAGAACCCAGATTGCACCATATTTTTTCAAAATTTTTATGTGAGCATGCCCTTCGAACCCCCTAGCACAATTATGAATGGGCTAACTACGCGCCTGGTGAGGTAGCGTAACGTCGCAAACAATTAGACAACGGTGGAAAATAACTCTACGCCAATTCCTGTTTGTCAACTTATAGGGTATCCATGGTTGCCTATAGCTACAACTAAACGTGACATTGATTTAGCCGTCGTGAATCTATCACACAGATAGTGTATGTTTATATATTTTATTATTAAACTTCCTGCCGTACTGGTCTATCGAGAAATATTCTCGTGTCTTGATACGTTAAGCAGGATGCGTATTGTTCTATTCAACTATTGTCAACCTTGAGATGCAGCCTTGGCATAACCTGACAGTGATTGTCAGAAACTGATCTCCAAAAATATGTTTGTATGGCAACTAACACAAATTCGCTCATTAAAACGACATGGTTGAAACATAAATTTACCAAATTAATCGTACCAATCGTCGCCTGAATGGAACGATGCTCTATCTACCAATCAATATTTCGAGAAAATCAAGTTCCGGACAGCCATATCTCTTGAACTTCAAATTTGGATTTTAGAGCAGTTCTACAGCCAAGGAGATAGAGCAAATAGTTTCCCATTCACTCGAGGGTGATGTGTACTAATGCCATTTGATATCCACTAATGAATATCTTTACTTCAGCACAGGTAGCGAAGAAGGAAATCTGCGACTTCGTAGATTGTTTTATCCGAAGTTACAGTCATACAGAGAACATTTTAAAATGTGGAGTTACTTATATGCTGGAAGGAGAGAAGTTTAACTGATACCGTATAATAGTCGTGTAGTGTAAATTAAAGGGTACCGGGGTTAAAACTCGGCACCACTCTCAGTGAGAGTGTTTTGTCCTGCAACTGTATCAACCACTCCATGTAACTGAGTACGCGTTCAAATATATAGTTGTGTCCTGCTACTGATATTCCGTCTCTTCATAGCAAACAACTAATACACTGATTTAATATTACGCCGTTTATATTTTTAAAGATATTTCTAGTTTCTGTCTACATTTTAGTTTAGGTATAAGTCCCACAAACAATATTTCAGTCACATGGAGACTTAAAGTTGCCCATGGGCACAACATCATCTTTAAAGTTATTAAAAACAAACCTTCCCATAATTGCTTTCCACTTTAAATAAAAACATCATTCACGACGACCTATTACCAGAAACTTACCATATATCTACATAAAACGTGTATTCATCCGATTTTCACTGTAGGCCCTATGTTGATTATATCCAAACTTAGAATACCGTTGACTGCTTGGACGGGCATCGTATTTGCCAAATTATAAATAGAATCTGACCTCTGAGCCGTGACCTTTAGGCTGAATCCATTTACAAGGTAAATCAATACATGATAATTTCAAGGATTTATTCTAATTGCTAGGTATAAACTCTGAATATGTTCCCATATAGCGCAGTCGTTAACGAAGCAGGCTTGTAACGTGATAAGATTCAGAATGTTACTGGTTCGATTCTCAACCATACTCCTTTTTGTTTGCCAGACATTTTATCACGACATCCAGATTTCTTCAACTCTTGACAAAATGCATATTATGTGCATTTTGAATAATTGTACAAAAGCCAGTTTTAATACACAAATCTCACACCAAATACCATGGGATAGCATACAAAAAAATACGCGCGATGTGGGATTCGAACCCACAATCCTTATGAAACAAAGCTTAATATAATCCTAGACATTTCCCGATGACTAACATGCGTAATTGACTAATTACAATCGTACATATATCAAATCATCCCCTAAAACGAGGACGAGTCTAAAATTAAAAGTGCAGCACGGCTCAATACTCGTTTTCTATCTATACAACTTTGTTGATAATGCATAAATATAGCCTACCGTTAGAGTTGTCACATGCCATACTATTGGCTATATAAATCTTGCCCTGACCCGCATAAACAGACGGATATGTAGTCCAGTGGTAACACGCTGGACTGGTAATCCAGGTATGGCAGGTTCGATCCCCCGTCTGACCCTAATAAAATTAACAGTCTTTCAGATGGGACGTTAAATCGAGGTCTCGTGTCGGTGCTTTACACCATGCACGTAAAAGAACCAGAGGAGACTCTGAAATGGGTCTCTGTCTGTATCATTGCACTATCCTCCAAAATCTAAAATAACTAATCTCTTCAGGAGGCGTCGCTCATATGGTCAACCGGTAGCGACGATAAATAAACGTAAAAACACACACGCATAAAGTCGGTGGATTCTGTAAACTTCGGCAGGCAATGAAATCGAAGGTAGAAACAACAACTGGATATTACTTATATTTTTTTTTATTTACTACACATTATGACACTACGAAGTGTGCGATGTACTTATTGACCGACAGATTAAGGTGATGCATTGTTTGGTTTGTTTATAATTAGAAATAGGTCACTTAAGATATTGGGGTCTGTGAAAAGTACAGTTGGAAATATGTCAACTCGTGTGTCCTATTGATACTAATTAAGTATACATCATTACTATAACGGTGTGTGACAATTTACCAATTTTGAATACATATTACATATTAAAAAAATGGTATGTTGATATTTACTGACTTGACTGTTGTGGAATAAAGGCCACGTATTGAAGTCACGACTTGTCTTACACATTTCCTATATAAGAGTGACCTCTGGACAGCTAGCATGGGTTAGAACTTTGGAAGCTTCGAAATTATATCGGCATTCTATTAATTATTTCCTTTAGAAAGTACATTCATAAATGTTTGTGCATAATATAGTTAGAGAGATATCTTATTTCACGTTGATTCGTACTTGATTATGGTTTATATCACAATTAAAATTAATTTACTGAGATTGTACTACGGTTTTGTGCTTTCCTAGTACTAAAGTATCCACTATACGGTCAAATGATTACGGTGTAACACATGACCGGGCTAGAGATAGATAGATAGATTTCTTTATTTATAGAGGATGACCTAATTAGTTTTGAACTAATCCTCCTTAGGGCCCTCTTCAATTTGTTAACACTATAGAATAAATGTACATACACAATGATTATAACATAGTTTCGCCGTACAGTATACATGCATAATGTTGTACAATGTAACTTAAACAACAGCCTAAATAAAGCAGGTACTTTGATAGAAATACAAAACGACATAAGCATATTGATTTACAATCATTATATATATATATATAACTGTCTAGTGTCTACCGATTAAAACGTTGTATCCATACTTTACATTTTGTCTTGAATATATTTAAAGATCTGGACGTCTTAATTTCAAATGGTAGACAATTCCATATCTTTGGACCAGAGTATTCTAATGATTTCTTATACATTTCACATCTAGGTCCTGGAATATATGTCATATCTGAAGTAACTGAATTGCAATGTCTTAATTGAAAATGTTCATTCAAATAATTCGGTACAAGATTGTTCATAATTTTGTACATTGTTACTGCTTTTTGAAAAATAATCCGTTGGTCAAAAGTCATTATATTAATTTCAGACATTGATTTACGCAAAGAAATATAATCTTGGCCCAGAATGAATTTACAAGCGTGTCTCTGCAATCTTAATAGTGTGTTAATATTTTGTTGTGTGGTGTTTCCCCATATGATACAACAATAATCAAAATGTGGTTGGATATATGCCTTGTAATAAAGTATTCTGTAGTTCAGATTCACAATATACCGTATTTTACCTAATAGCCAAAACGGTTAGTTGAAATCTTGTTCACAATATATTTGATATGCGAGTCCCATTTTAATGAATCCTGAATGTGTACTCCAAGCAACTTCTCGGATTTGCTGGTTTTCAATAATATATTTTCATATTTAAGAGAGAGTGTAGGATTAGGGAAAGCACATTTTCGCTGGGCTGTCATCATAAATAGAACTTTCGTTTTGTCTGTGTTAATCTTCATTCCATTTTGGAAACACCAGTATTTCAAGTCTTCCAACGTTTGTTGTAATCTTGTTTCTAACACTTCTTTCTTATTATGGATATCATATAATGTAGTATCATCTGCATATAAATCGCTACCGGTGATTTTATTTGAAAACATTAGTGGTAAGTCATTGATAAAAAGTAAGAATAAAAGAGGTCCTAATATTGAGCCCTGCGAGACTCCACAATTAACAGTTCTATTTTCAGATAAAACGTCATTTATAGAAACAGTTTGCTTTCTATCACAAAGATATGCTACACATCTAAATGAATGTATTTCCATTACAATGATGCGAATGTCTAGAGGGTGACCTAATTAGTTTTGAACTAATCCTCCTTAGGGCCCTCTTCAATGTGTTAACACTATAGAATAAATGTACATACACAATAATTATAACATAGTTATGCCGTACAATATACATGCATAATGTTGTACAATGTAACTTAAACAACAGCCTAAGTAAATCAGGTACTTTGATATAAATACAAAACGACATAAGCATATTGATTTACAATCATTATATATATATAACTGTCTAGTGTCTACCAATTAAAACGTTGTATCCATACTTTACATTTTGTCTTGAATATATTTATAGATCTGGATGTCTTAATTTCAAATGGTAGACAATTCCATATCTTTGGACCAGAGTATTCTAATGATTTCTTATACATTTCACATCTAGGTCTTGGAATATAGAGATCCATATTTGAAACATTTCTCAATGTCATATCTGAAGTAGCTGAATTGCAATGTCTTAATTGAAAATGTTCATCCAAATAATTCGGTACAAGATTGTTCATAATTGTGTACATTGTTACTGCTTTTTGAAAAATAATCCGTTGGTCAAAAGTCATTATATTAATTTCAGACATTGATTCACGCAAAGAAATATAATCTTGGCCCAGAATGAATTTACAAGCTCGTCTCTGCAATCTTAATAGTGTGTTAATATTGTGTTGTGTGGTGTTTCCCCATATGATACAACAATAATCAAAATGTGGTTGGATATATGCCTTGTACTAAAGTATTCTGTAGTTCCGATTCACAATATACCGTATTTTACCTAATAGCCAAATGTTAGTTGAAATCTTTTTCACAACATATTTGATATGTGAGTCCCATTTTAATGAATCCTGAATGTGTACTCCAAGCAACTTCTCTGAGTTGCTGGTTTTCAATAATATATTTTTATATTTAAGAGAGAGTGTAGGATTAGGGAAAGCACATTTTCGCTGGGCTGTCATCATAAATAGAACTTTCGTTTTGTCTGTATTAATCTTCATTCCATTTTGGAAACACCAGTATTTCAAGTTTATTCCACGCTTGTTTTTTTTTGGAGGTGAGGGCCCAACAGGGGGTCACCCCCGTTATTTTTTAATGTAGCATATACATAGTCATAGATATCACATTCAACACATAGTAATTATACACAATGACCTTGATTTAACATAGTAGTCTAAATTAATTTGAAAATGTAACGGGTTAATGAGTTGTCTCCCTTTACCAATAAAGAGATAAAAACCAAATCATTTGTAATATTTTGATTTAAAATTTATAGAATATTGAATTATTATATCCAAAACAAAGATACGTCTTCTAGAAAGAGAAGTCTTGTTCGAAAGAAAAGACAAGACTATAGTTTAGGTTTTATATTTTGTAGTACAATAGGCTAGCATAATTTTTTTTTAAGAGACTCATGTAAATTAAATAATATATCAAACGCTGTAAGTTTTCATTTAAGAGCATGTATCAATAATACATATAAATGATTATTGAAATATACAATAACAGTATGATTCTGAGGTCAAAAGTTTACCTGGGTATAAATTATTCCTGCTCGGAAATAAAAACAGTATATTGATTGTAATGAATGTGAAATCAACAATAAGTCATGAATTGCTATTATACCGAAAAAACAACAAAAAC